>JAEAOA010002130.1:1565000-1965000 GCA_016746295.1 Potamilus streckersoni | reverse complement strand
CTACATCATATGTTTAACGAAGCCTTTGCATTTGAATTGGAATAAAACGAATAAAGACAATTCTATTCGTATTCATGCATACCTTCGGGAGTCATAAAACATACCATCCATCTAGTAGGCATTAATTGCATATTAATTGTATATTGAGTATGTGGGTTTAATATGTATTGATGAATGATCATGTGTGGGAGAGAAAGGAAAGTGGATATAACGTATATGTACGCTGCTGTAATAATGTAATGTAATGTATGTATGTATGTATGTATGTATGTATGTATGTATGTATGTATGTATGTATGTATGTATGTATGTATGTATGTATGTATGTATGTATGTATGTATGTATGTATGTATGTATGTATGCATGCATGCATGCATGCAGGCATGCATGTATGTATGTACGTACGTACGTACGTATTTTGAAACTGACCAGTTTGTAAAGATCTGGACAGTCAGTAGCATGTGTAAAGCTCTCATTTTTAGTTAATCTTTTGACACGATCACCTCCTCAAAGACCATTAAGTATAAAAAGTAAACGGAATGTATTTATTGAAATTAAAACAATCAGGCAGATAAATTAATCAGGCAGATTCTAAAAGAATAAAGTACCATTAATCCGCCTTATTGTATGATTCTACACGAACAAAATAGCATTATCCGCTGTAATGTACCATTCGACATGAACAAAATATTACACGCTTTATTGTATAATTCCACACGATAAAACAATCAGGCAGATAAATTAATCTCATTTTAATGAGATCTCCGCTGTCCTACGTGAAGATTTGATAACGACCTCTAGGAGCCATATTGTGGTGACTTTTGAATTAACCAGTGGAAATGCAGCTTTCAGAAAATCTGAAAGTCAATCAAATCGTTCAGTACACATATGCTCTTCATCCGCACTGCTAAGTCTCCAGGCGCGAAGATATATGATTCATCGGATTGGCTGATAAAATTAGCGATTATGGTACAGTAATGACATAGGTTACCAGAACACGAGTCTTAGTGGTCGCTGTCAGATCTTTATGTATAATAGTGAAGATCTGATTTTAATCAGATTATCAAATAAATTTATTTTATGTTGTAAAATTAGTTGATGAGAACTGGTACCGCACGTAAAGAAGTTAAAGTGGTAAAAATATGTTTCTCTAGAAGTCACGACAACATTCAGAAAATCGATTGTGAAAAGTCAGATAATGTTTGTATTTATTACGGTTCCGGTATATAACAAAAGTGGCTATTCGTATGAAGTAAATTTCATGTGAACAAGATATTGGGTTGTTTTAAAAAAGCTCACGACTGTCATTACCATAGTAATCATTATATATAGGTCACAGTGACCTATGAATGTACATCGATGAAGGAGACTTATTTACTCCTACTAATATGAAAAATGTATTGTATGTCAATATGGTCATGTAGCCGCTTTTTCTAATAAAATTAAATATTTATCGATGTTCTAAAATTTGAAACTAATATAGTTTAAACAGTTTAATAAATCCTCATTGTTGAATTCTCTGCACCTTAGATATCCTCATAAAACTTCCTGATGCACATTATTGATCGCTATAGACTTTTAAAATGGGGCAAGGTAAAAAAAAGTCGGGTCTATCATAATGAATGACGGGGGTGGGACACACTTTTTTTTTCTTCAATCCCGAAGCTTTCTTTGTGATGCCGCAACTCGCGACATTCAATCCAGTTTGTACTGGATCACACCATTAGGTTGTTCTCATCCGAAAATGTCCAAGTACATTCACACTGATTTTTGTCCTTTGTTTTTCTCGGGGCTTGCATAAAATGGCACTAAAAAAGAAGATGGATGGATGAGGTACCAAAAAGTTTATAAACATCATTTAAAAATTATGTGTTTAAATTCTAAAAACAATTTCACATATTACTGAAATAGTATTAAATCCCTACATGTATTGTGTGATTTGTACAATAACGTTTTTCAACAAGCTTTTCTTTTTGTTATCTATTAGTTGTATTTTCCCTTACGAAAAGTCTATACAGTTCGTAACTTCTTTCATACCCGCATTGAAGTCCATTGTTGAATGGGTCATGCAAAGACCCTTTTGATGTTGCACTGAAGCATTACTTAAATTTTTCTTCAGGAATGAAGTCATACTAATATATCTTATGAACAGTCAACAAATTTTCTTCCTATTTTGTCACTACTTAATTGCATGAAACTGTGCGTGTAAATAATCTTTTCATATTTTAAATAATACAACCGTATTCTTTTCTATTTCGTATTTCTTTGTTGTATTTAGAGCGAAGGAGAGACCAAGCAAACGAATAAGAAAGGTTCCGTTAATTTTTGTGAGAGAGAGAGAGAGAGAGAGAGAGAGAGAGAGAGAGAGAGAGAGAGAGAGAGAGAGAGAGAGAGAGAGAGAGAGAGAGAGAGAGAGAGAGATTAAACAGGTGTGTCAGTCATCGTCATCATAACATATCAGCGGCTGATTGACGTCAGAAACTTGGACTAATGGCATCCCCTTTATTTGCGTCAACCATTTTGCGTGGCATCGTTTTTCTCACTCTTTCCGATTATTGGTAGCCATCTGTAATGCGCTCCATCAACAGTGTACTTTTTCATTACTGGTCTCAAGTGGGTTTTTCCGGTATTTGATTAAATTGCTCTTTGGCCATTGACAGCTGCACTTGTTGTTAAAATCAAATATCTTGACCCAGTATAGCTTTTATGAAAGCTTTTATTTTCGCTTGAGTATTTCTTTCATTCTTACGTTCAAGATCGATATAATTAAGTTGAACATGCAATATTGTAAAAGACGGTGATTAAGTCAAGGGAGAAATCAGCATATTTTGCTCGAGTTTAAATTACGTATTGATGCAATTTAATTAGCAATTTAATTTAATTAGTAATTTAAATTACATTTTCATTTTCGTAGTCTGCGTCATTTTTCATCAAATTTTCCGGCAGATTTTGTTTTTCAAACATGATATCCATGATTTACATGTATGAAATATCAACCTACATTGGAGATCAAACCACAGTACCAATGGTTAGCATGTATGAAATTATAGATCTCATAGAAAATTAAACATGGTAAATATGTGTAATAATAACCCACATAGGAAATCGAAAATGGTACCTATCGTTAACGTGTATGTAATAATAACCCTTACAGACTATTAAGTAGGATGTCCATGGTTCAAGTGAATATAATAATTACCCACATAGTTTAAACAGTGTCCATGGTTCACATGCATATAACATTTACCCACTTGATTATGCAAGGTGCCCATGGTCCACGTGCATATAACATTTTGCCCACATAGATTAAACTGGGTGCCCATGGTTCATGTGCTTGTAATAATAACAAAAACATAAGAGATAAAACATGGTACCCATGGTTCAAGTGTATGCAATAATAACCCAAAAAGAAGGTTAAACAGGGTTATCGTGGTTCTCGTGTATGAAATTTTAAACCTCATAGGAGAAGATATTAGGAATCTAAATACAGAATAATGCCGACTATTAAGAAATTTAAAAAAAAAAAACAATCAAACAAAAACAACGGCTAGGTAGTTTCCAAAGTATGATGCTTATTTATAGAAATGCTTGTTTTTCATTATATATTTAATATACTTATAAAAAATCAAATAAGCAATTATTGCTTTCATATAAGTTTGTATGGTGGCACATTATTTTCCCCTTTTTCTATGAGCACGACACGTTTTGACATCATGATGTTGACATTTCTCTTATCGTACGACGAGGTCATGTTTAACTCTCAAACGTAGCCTTGGAAACCGATTAATGACAAAATATGAAGTCTTGCACCAATAGCATGCATTGTGTCATGGAAAAGACCAGTAAAAAGTCAGCAGAGTTTCTATTGTAAAATATACAAAAATGGAAATTCCTTTCCCATATGAGACGTAATTATTTCTCATTCTTAAGGCGGATAATTTGTTCCATGCGACAAATTATGATGTATTATCGTTCATGGGTAACAATTTCCTAAAATAAAGTCTTAAATACATAATTAATGTTTAGGACAGTTATACAGGATATATCCCTCGTACCTATATTTATTTACCTTTTTGTTCATTAACTTTAAGTAAACAATACAACGTGTATATGTTAATGAGATAGGTATAAAAGAGAGTGTAATGGAGGCGTCAATGATATGTGAACGAGAACTTTTACCATGTTTCTTCTTTACAGGATTTTTTTTACATTTTCCGGAAAGAATATATATATATATATATATATATATATATATATATATATATATATATATATATATATATATATATATATATATATACCATAACATTAAAAAATATTTGCGAACATTTGGTGATAACAATTACCAATTACAGAACAATATTTTAGTTATCCTTAATTCGGAAGTACATATCATACGATAATTTCAGTTTCAAATTTTAAGTTTGCCAATAAATTATATATATATATATATATATATATATATATATATATATATATATATATATATATATATATA
Organism: Potamilus streckersoni; assembly: GCA_016746295.1. NCBI lineage: Eukaryota > Metazoa > Mollusca > Bivalvia > Unionida > Unionidae > Potamilus > Potamilus streckersoni. The sequence continues at coordinate 1,960,501 of JAEAOA010002130.1, read as the reverse complement.
TATATATATATATATATATATATATATATATATATACACACACCGGACAACCATCTTCCTACATTTCTTTCGATTTTCATTCTTTCTCAGTGAGTCGCTCAGTGTCAAGTCTGCTCACTTTCGAATGTTGTCTTCTCACCTCTTTCTCTGTCTGCTTCTTTCTTCTTCCTTATACGGTGCCTTGCATGATTGTCTTGGCAAGTCCTGATGATCGTGAGACATGCCCATACCACTGCAGTTTATATTTTTTCACTGTGGTCATGAGGCCCAATGGCTTGTCCTATCCTTTGCCGTACTTCTTCATTGGTGACAGGGTCTTCGTTCGTATGAGACGCCGAGGATCTTTCGGAAGTGTCTCATCTCTATGACCTATATCCTTTTCTTTAACTCATCTGTTATGGTCCATGATTCACAGGCCTAAAGAAAGATAGATATCACCAGTGAGTGCATCAGCCTAACTTTTGAACTGAGTGCGATGTTCTTGTCGCTCCAGATGGGCTTCAATTTTGTCAGCGCTGCTTTTATCTGCGTTATCCTGGAGAATACTTCAGGCTTCAATCCTTCATCATTTACAATTACTCCCAAATACTTGAAGCTGTGGAGTGTTTCTAGCTTCGTACCATGGACCCTGATCTCAGTGCGTATGCTCTTGGTGTTGTGTTCAAATATAGAGAAGATTAAAAACTCGGCTGTAACACTACGACTTGCCTTTAATTTGCGGGCTTTTCCCAACAAAAACGATATGTCCAGTTTCATTAAGCACTTTGATCTTTATCATCAATAGACTTCTGATGAATACGTTTGGATTCAATTACATTGACTTTTATATGAAGTGACGAGGTTTGGAAATGCAATCATATTGTTGACAAAAGCTCATGCTGGTACAGTATTTTCAAACCGGTTTTAGCAACAAGTATCTATAACTGATCAATAACATTCCTGCATCTAATGTGTTCAACCGTATTGTAGATCTATGGATGTCACCAATCCTTATCTTTCATGGAGGGGTGGGGAGGAGTACTTTTCATGTAATGGGATAAATGGAACTGCTGTGCTGATAAGATTTTGAACCTAACGGTACATCACTAGTTTTTTTTTATTCTTTAACATTTAGGTTTATGATAACTTTCTGTGATTCCTATCACAAGTATTATGCATTGTGTGTGTTTATTACTTTGGCTTCAACGAAACGTATATATATATATATATATATATATATATATATATATATATATATATATATATATATATATATATATATATATATATATATATATATATATATATATACACACACACACACACTTTTGATCCATTCATATACAAAATTTATATTCTCATATGTTATCACGCTTTGACTTGTAAGGCGGAATAAGGTCCTAAAGCTATAATGTAATTATGGGCAACTTTCTTCAGTGCACAGGTCGGATAATTGACTTTTAAAGCCACGCCCTGTAATAGAAATTAATGGATAAAACTAGACCATGAGCTGTATCTGACCAATCTCTCTTCTAAAGACAACTACATATTTTATAATGGGTATCTGTTACCCATAAATACGTATGCTTATACTTTTTATAACAATATCATAATTTGAGAAATTTATAAAGTTTTCAAAAGAGAGCATTGCGTTTCATCTCCACCATCCATACAGTTGTTTAAAGAATTAAACTGGCTCACTATCAAAAATGTATTTACATCCCATAAAAACAAAATTAATTCATAAGTTGTCTCCTGAATAATTTATCCCCAAACAAAAATCTTACATTTACAAGAAAAAGTCTTCTGTTCTCACGAATTTGGAATTCAATACCATTTGACTTAAAAAGTTTAAACAAACTTCAAAAAGATTCCAAAGAGAGAGAGAGAGAGAGAGAGAGAGAGAGAGAGAGAGAGAGAGAGAGAGAGAGAGAGAGAGAGAGAGAGAGAGAGAGAGAGAGAGAGAGAGAGAGAGAGAGAGAGAGAGAGTTTTAATGCATGTAAGTACACTTCTTTCTCTAGGTTGTTTAAAGAAAATTTGAATTGCATACATATATTATACTTTCTAAAAATATACAAATCTTGCCTATATTGCTTGTAAGATAACTGTTTAAAGATAATTAATTAATATACAAACACACTATCGGCTCAAAGGGGTGTTTCGTTTTCTTTTTTTGTATTTGCACACACACACACACATACCTCGCCCCCTTGGCGCTTGTGCCAAACGCTTTCCTTTTAACAATAAAAATTCATAGCATTTCACTTTTATCCAAGTGCGGATTTGGAGATGGGCAATTCTTCTCAAATCTTAAATTTGGGGCCAGGTTGGTAAATGACCTGAAACAGCGGTATGTAGCAAAGTAGGGGCGACACTAAAGAATGTTGCCACCGGGCGCATTGAACCCTCGCTGTGCCACTGCACCAGTGCCATAATTTATTTTATTTAAAAATATATCAGTACCTAAGCATAATTGGAAATCTAATGTAGTGTGCTTGACTCCTAAAAGCTAAAGGTAAACGTTTGGGGTCAAAATTATCTTTAATCACATAAACGTAGTGATATCGGATATCAATACTTTTCACCACCAACAAATAATACAGATAATACAAACACAAAACATCAACATTATCATTTATAGATAATACAAACAAAATACATCATCATCATCATCATCATCATCTACCAAAATTAGGATTATTTTTTTTAAATTTCCCGCAAATAACAACAAATTGTGTATTTAGGTTAAATATAATAGTTTTAACTCATGCATACATCAAATATATGTTTAGCCCATGCGTGCTTGTATGTATGCATGCGTGTATGTATGTATGTATGTATGTATGTATGTATGTATGTATGTATGTATGTATGTATGTATGTATGTAGGTAGGTAGGTAGGTAGGTAGGTAGGTAGGTAGGTAGGTAGGTAGGTAGGTAGGTAGGTAGGTAGGTAGGTAGGTAGGCAGGCAGGCAGGCAGGCAGGCAGGCAGGCAGGCAGGCAGGCAGGCATGCATGCATGCATGCATGCATGCATGCATGCATGCATGTATGTATGTATGTATGTATGTATGTATGTATGTATGTATGCAGGTAGGTAGGTAGGTAGGTAGGTGGGTGGGTGTCGATCAAAAAGAGACAAAAACAATTTTAAAAAAAATAAAACTACTACATGCAGAAATAACATCTGGAACAACTTCCATATTCATGCAAAGCCAATACTAAGACAATTAAACACTAGAAAAGGCAAACATTTGAAGCTTACGTTATGGATATTAAGAAAATGTAAGAAAATAAACTAAAAATTAATTCAAATGAGACGCTGGTTAGAATGAAAACACGAGTCATCATGCCAGATTTATGATCTGTAAACAAGACACGTGTTAGAACGAAATACGAGTCATTGTGACAGATTTATAATTTGTAAACGAGACTCTGGTTATAATGAAACATCTGTCATCATAGCAAAGTACTGATTTGTAAATGATACTCATCAGATTTATGGTCTGTAAATGAGACATGCTTTGAAATCAAAACATGAGTCATCGTAGCAGATTTTAATGATTTTTAAATGAGACTAGAATGGAAAAAAGTCATAATGACAGATTTTTTATTTGTAAATGAGACTCAGGTTAGAATGAATCATGAGCCATCATGAAAGATTTATGATCTGTAAACGAGACTCGGGGTAGAATAAATATATGTCACCTTTGCAGATTAATATATTGCTTCTTGGATTACTTCCTGGATAGAAACCGGACTAGGCAGAATGAAGAAATGTGTGTGTACAGGACAGATACATGTTCTGAAAGAATCTCACAAATGGTGCAATAATAATAATAATAATAATAATAATAATAATAATAATAATAATAATAATAATAATAATAATAATATAATAATTATAGAGATTGTTACCATTGCATTTAATTAATTATTATAATTATAGAGATTGTTACCATTGCATTTAATTAATTATTATTATTACTATTATTATTATTATTATTATTATTATTATTATTATTATTATTATTATTATTATTATTATTATTATTATTATTATTATTATTATTATTATTATAACTATAGAGATTGTTACCATTACATTTAATTTTTATTTTTATTTAATGTTTTTGTAACTGGTCATTAAGGTTAGAACTATGACACGCACGGACTGCAAATACCGTCCATGTAGTGGTAAAAATGAACCCTTCAATATCCCGTTAGTGACACAGCCTAGGTTATTTATTAAAATTATAAACATCTTTGCACGATAATCTTGAATGGAGACCACACTGCTCATACTTCTCGGCAATAGGTAAATTTTGTATGAAGTATCAAAGAGTGACCTGCAAGAAAAAGATGTTATTTTCCAAGCAGCTCTCAACGGTTATAGCATCAGTGTCTATTCCAATCCAATCAGGCGCATAGACGTAGCTATTTTGGATGTTGACTTCCGTGTGGCCTTTCTTTTAACAGAAAAAACAATAATAGTTTTGCCAAGATGTAGCTGATGCCAGTTTTGATTGGCTTATACTAATGGAGATGCGTTGTTACTTTAAATAAAAAGTAGTTCTTGCCGTTACATTTCAGTAGATATACACGTAACACCAGCATCCACTGCTTGGTTTAGTTTGATTTGAGATGAATAACGTCTCACTGAAATGCAAACAAGAAAAGTTTGGGGGTTTATTCCCACGCAGTAACAAATAGTCATTTTTCATGGCATACGCCTTTTAAAAGTTTTTGCAAATTGCCTACAAATCGGTTTGTAAGTTGTAATTTGACTGGCTAATCGATGCGTAAGTTGTAATTTGACTGGCGATATGTAAGTTGTCATTTAGAAAATGTAACTACCCCGTCTTTTAACATTATAAATTCTATACAAGGGCCAGACTTTCGGCTAAGATCATATAAGACACTAGCATGTCTTCCGTAGCTATCAGTGTCTGTCTCGCGGCAGATGTTATGTTGGTCGACATAAAGGTGAACAACATATAAGTCCACCTCCCACTTCACCCACCAAGGCAATGTACATGAAGGTACAGGTTCCTATTTTAGCCCAACGAATGGCACATTTCAACAGTAGGTAAAGGCATATATTTGCTGATAAGGTGTACAATATGTGAGAAACAACACATCGCTATAACTGTAACTTACATCATAAAGAAGTTCCGCCAAATTTCTGAAGAATGGAGTGGGTAATAGATGTTAATTGAATTCGTGGATTTTTTTTAACGAGACTAATTATATATGTAGAGTTAAAGATTCAGTGCGATACATAAATCTAAATGCATATTTATTATGACGAAATCTCCATCGACAGCAATTGGAAACAATTTTTTTTTTTTAAAAAGCCATACTTTCTTGATCATCGCGGTGTTAAAGCAACTAATCATTGTGTGGACAGGATGGATGGAAAAACTATTTAGACTTTGACATCGCCACGAAGGAATGGAAGATGTCTGATTACCGTCCGAGTGAAAATATGTCTGATTCATCATGAACCAGACATTGCTCCCAGTTAGATTACGATTGGGATTGGGTTTGGCAGAAATCTGGAGATAGGTGAAGTCCAGTAGCATTATAGAATACGTCGTGCAGGCTTATGTGAATGCTCATCATATTCAAGACAGCTTCTGAATGATCAAACGCACAGAAAAGAATGGATGTGTGCATTTACTCTAAGTGAAGTGTTGTGCAGCAAGCAGACCTACAGGTGTGAGGTAGATACTTCTAATCTAAGAGACAGTTTGTTCCAATGTGTTCCGTTCATCGGGTTATAATAAAACTCTTGGAAAAGAAATTAAGGAACAATATTATTCTAATAATTTAAATAGACCTGTTATTGTTTGTACTTCTACATCTGGATCAGGATAAAGTGAGCTGAAATACAAACGATTCAAGAATGGAGTTTAATGTTTTTAATGTTTTCCATCAACATTGTCATCTTCCAAATATGTCATTCTAAATAACTTTAAAAGACGAACCAGAGCTTGAGTGGACTTTCTGACCATAACATAACGGTATAAACAATGATACAGCTTAACAGCCATTGGAAAGGAATGTATTAACTAGGTATGTCTACTCACGGTTCAAACATTGTGACTAACTGGTTACCAATTCTAATGCTATGACATTTTCTTAGCGTCCATTTTCATCTTACACTTATTATTTGAATGGTCAGCAAACTTTGTTTGAGTAACCAATATTCTGCAACTGGTCCAGATACTCTTAAAGACTTGCATGTTTTCTTCTATTTAACAACAGACAACAAAGTCATCGAGTTGAACAAAGTTGAAAATAATAGTTGTTCGAAGTAGTTTTCGTACTAAAGCAATTACTACACATTGAAAAACCAATAATCTGGCAGAAATGTTTTTAATATTTTCTAGAATTGTAACGTCTCAACGTCCTTTTTCGTGCATCTTTTTAAATATCTATACACCTTTTCTTTAGTGGACACGTTCGTGAATTCTATGATATTTTCAACGAACGTATCACGCAGCAAGGAACATTGAAAGATCAGGCCTCGTAGTTAATTGGATGGAAAAAATGAGATTTCATCGACAAAAGCAGATTCTCTTCCTCTAATGATTAAAAAAACTGAGACACTGTTTGCTTTTTGTTTTTCAAATTATACCATATTATGTCCCTAAAACGTATATCATTTATAAAAACGAGAAATTTACAATGATTATATTCAGGTTAATGGTCTGGGACAATAAACAGAAGACATTCAAGACGAAGACAAGTGCTCTAATACTATCGTGAAGAAACAAGTTATTGAACGGTATGTGTCGAGTTTATGCAGTACCAGCACATGAATACACTTGTTCAATACTCTTGCAGACGCTAATTCCAGACTAGAGTAAGGCCTTCAATTGGTGCTTTCACAGGCTATGAGGAAATTTCTTGTTCTTTGAGCGTAGAAGAAAAGGTGAAGGAAAACGCTCTTTATAAAGAAAAAAGGGCTTGGGTTTACATCTGAACAACAAATAGTTTGCGTCCTTTTACGGTACATTGACACTTTAGAAAGTTATATTTTCTTAAGATAAATAAAGGAGCTGTAAAACAATACCAACGTTCTCTTAGAAGTTCTATGGATATCATGTGACCAGGACAAATGTTTAGGTTCATCTAAATCATACCGCTGCACAGTTCAAAACATTCGTCTCTTTGATATAACGTGCTGACATATTTCAGCAAAAATGAGCATCAATGGCAGTTCATCTGATAAAAATGAAACTGTTCTTATTCCGACGGAGACAACGTCAGATTTAAATAAAAGATATGCAGATGCCTTACTTCCGTTGACGATTGTTTTTGGAGCTTTGGCGGTAATCGGATTACTCGGCAATATCGCAGTGATCTTAATATACGGAAAGAACAAAAAGTTCAAGGATAAAAACTTCCAGGTGTGTGTCATCTGTTTAGCGATTACAGATCTTTTCACGTGTGTTACAATTATTCCATCAGAAATTGTGAAACACAGAAACTATTTCTCCTTCGAGGAAGATATACTTTGCAAATCCAAGTGTTTTATGAATATTTTTGTTGCTGTTTCCGCACTGTGTTGTCTCATGGTACTCGGGATAGATCGGTACCTGCACGTGTGTTACCCAGTGGTGGTGCGTTGCAATGTTCGACGATTGAACACTAAACTCTTAATATTCCTATGTGGGCTTATTTTACTTTTAGGAATAGCGGTTTCGTTTCCAGCGGTGATAATGTGCGGGACCAACGAACGATCTATGAAGAATATCCAGGGTGCAAACATTCATGTATACGTATGCGAGGTTTCGCCGATGTTTGAACACAGCCGTTTGCGTTATATCTACAGATTTTGTTTGTTGGTTGTATATACTATTGTAAACCTTGTATTATTAGTGTTATATACCAAAATATGTTTTAAAATAAAACATAGATGGAGCAATGACTTATCTGTGCATCCTGATGAACATATGCAAGTAAGTGCTCAAAGTCAAGATACAGTTCACCATCATAATCATATACCATCCAATGTAAAACTGGTCTTTCTAGTGACAATTATTTTCAATATCGCGTACTATATCTACCTTGGTTTGTCATTTGTAGACATCACAAAGTTATCAACTATGGAGTTTTTCATTTTTTCTCTTTTCTATCGCTCTTATTTTGTACAGAGTGTTATAAATCCATTTTTGTGTCTTAAAATGGACAGACAATTTAGAATATCATTAATGTCCTATTTGGAAACACTCTTCTGCTTAAGACAAAATAAATAATACAAATATTTTCATTCCATTTCATGCGAATAAAAGCTTCTCGCACATTTTCTTTTTTGTGTGTCCTATTACAAAGAATTTGTTCGTCTAAGCCTTTTCATGGTTTAGCTTTATAATTTTCCACTGAAAACTCCGGCAAAATGTTCATAAATTTAAATAAGAACTATAACGGAATGGTTATTAAATAATTCGCCAATTTGTACAGATTAAAGACCATACTTTTGAAATAATTGAAAAAACACTCCACCCCCAAAAAACAACAGGCTGCACTACAATTAGACTGGTTCACTGTCATAATTGAGATGCAGTGAGAACTGTTAGAAGTAGTTAAATTACATTAAAGACAATGTGCAACGAATACAGTTTGATTCGTTATTATTCTACTGACCAAACATTACAGGAATATCTTCAATATTACGCCTAGGAACTGACACGAACATATTAAATAAAGCTTACCGCTTTTCTTCATATCATGCCATACACCCTGAAATGAATCTTTGAAATTTCTTTATTTGTTGTCAAAGCGAGAAACCAACAAAATGGAAACGGTCAATTTGTTATATCATTATATATGGTTCTATTCCAGCAATATTCATTAAGTTAGATCTATAAAGCTTATACAATTAACCATTCATCCAGTAATTATGATTAGTTGTATGATATTTCACAGCTGTGTATTGAAACATTGTTTTAGGTTTGATGGCTAAGGTGTCTACCACAATGCTTAATGGCGATGACCTTTCATGATTATGTGTACCACCAATTTCATTCATTGGGAGTTTTTAGTGTATTTTCTAATGGAAATTGTAAGTTGTATGTCACCTAAATCCTCTTTTCTGAAGAAAATCATGATCATGCGCAGCATAGATGGACACATTTACCTTGTAATCATTTGTTAAATAATACGACAATGGTAGTAGTATATTTCAAATTTTAATTTAAGAGAGATAAATGATGATATCAAACAAGGTAACCGTTGATTGGACAGTTTTTTTTCTGATTTTCTGAAGAAAATTCAAATATTTAAATGGTGCCTGAAATGCACCGTTGCAATTAGTCGTGTGCATGAACGTGCAATATTATTTCATATTCACGAATATAATCAAGGCGAGCATCTCAGTTTACATACTCATTCTTTTACCGGGCCCACATGTCTGTGAAGTAAGTCAAAGGTGGATAAAGAACTCTGTATGGTGTTCTCTGTCATGGGGTTCTCTTATCTCTGAATGACTACGAGGCTCTTTTTTATTTACTATTTGGAGCATTTATGCACAAAGAGAGAAACTGAAAAAGCTCCCAAACTCCAAACGGGAGCATAGTGTGCTGACGTCTATACACTATCCCCATAGTTGTTGATCGAATTAAATGGCACAAGTGAAATCACATTACACAGAGTCTTTTAATAACGTCTTCTCTGGCTGCTTGAAATAAAACTTTATATTGATTACTGACTCCATGTCAAAAAAGTAGATCATTGGAAACTAGCAATGTTAAACCGATAAAAAATATCTGATATATTAAAGAAAAATGTCTTTGCATGCAGAGTGCCGTTATGGAATTCTCTATATGTAAATTTGAATTTAGAAAGCATTTTGAAAGTTCTAATAAAATGTCCAGAAGTACCTTATTAAAGAACAAACTATGTTCCTGTGATATATATATATATATATATATATATATATATATATATATATATATATATATATATATATATATATATATATATATATATATATATATATATATATATATATATATAAAGTTCGACTCACCACTAGTAGAAACTTTTCCTTATCCCTGGGCAAATAGCCTCTTTTAAAAAGTCTCGATGTCCTTGGATTCGTTGTGTGTGTGTGTGTGTGTGCGTGTGTGTGTGTGTGTGTGTTGTTGTTGTTGTTGTTGTTGTTGTTGTTGTTGGGCTTAACGCCATTTTTCAGCACACGATAAGCTATTCATGGTGGCCAGTATTATTGGTGGAGGAAGAAACCGGGAAATTACCGGAAAGAACCACCGACCCACGAGAAGCTACTGGCAAGCTTTCTCACACATCCACATTCGCCGAATCTTAGATTCGAACTCACGCAGACAGAGGTGAGATGGCTGTGATCCTTAACGGATAGCGCTTTTTACCACTCGGCCACTTGGGACTTCTTGTGTGCGTGCGTGCGTGCGTGTGTGTGTGTGTGTGTAAACACAGGGGAGAATCGACAAAAAGTGAAGTATACCCGAGGTTTAGAAACATAATTGTGTCTATTTGTTTGGAGATTGTTTCGTATTCTTATTCCTTGCACTTTTTAGAATCTCATGTGAGAATACCGTTTGTACCGCTAGCTGTTTCAACGATCTATCCCCACTTTGCAGTGAATATTGTGAGGGTATAAACATTGCTTTATATTCAATAGACACGATTTTTAACTTAAAGTTGCATATAAAATTGTTGGGGAAAGGAAAGCAGTAAAATATCTGCACACAGAAAAACGCGTGAAAAGAAGAGCAAATTGGCAAACTGTCTTAAACTGCACCATTTTTGTGCCACTTCTACAAGTTGTCGCTGTTCTGGTTTTCACATTATGGGAGGTTTCTCGGTAAAACACAAGAGTGACTTACAGAATGTTCTGTGGAAAACGTGTTAAACTACTACGCACGAAGAATTACATGTTTAAAAGAAAAGAAATGAACAGCAAAAACAGCAAATTTTATGACTTCAAATCTCGATCGACTTTGGTTAATATAAAATTTCTTTCTGTTAGTTTGTCTTGTAAACCAAAACGTATATCAGTGTAGGATTTGTTTTCTTACTCAAAAAATTCGAATGTGCGAAATTCATTTTGGTTCTTTTCATCGGGAGACTTCCAGTGGTATGTGGAAATAAGAAACAGAAAAACTGTGATAAATTGAAATTTATGATAAATGAAATGTTGTGATCATCGGAAAATTTTGATAAGTATACAAATTATAATACAAAATTGTGTTAAAAGTAATATTGTGATATATCTATTATGATAAATATACATATTGTGATAAATATAAATATTGCGATAAAAGAGTGCGACAAATAGAAATATTGTGATAACATAGAAATTGTAATAAATAAAAAATATTGATAAAAATAAGAAATGTGATAAATAGAAAACTTTTCAGAAATAGGTTAATTGTTATAATTGTCAACTTGCATATACTAACAATAGGAAGACGATAAATATATATATATATATATATATATATATATATATATATATATATATATATATATATATATATATATATATATATATATATATATATATATATATATAGTCTTCCTATTTGTATGTATGTGTGTGTGTGTGTGCGGGAGCATGCGTGCATGCTCGCATGCATGTATGTATGCATGCATGCGTGCATATATATATATATATATATATATATATATATATATATATAATATTATTAGTAAAAAATAATTATATTCCTTCTTTTGATTTGATTATGAATAAATCAGACATGTTACTTAATTAATTAATGTTAATTAAATGATTTTGAGACCGTATCTTCTGACATATTTTATATAATAGTGTACCCACACTGCGATTCCTACATACACCTCGTTACAGATAAGACGACACATAACTAGGTATCTCTTATTGGTCGAATAGTTGTACTGTTCGTTATAATTACCAGGTTCGCTAATGCATTGCAAATACCTTTGAATGCGTGAGAGTAAAATCACCGTTAACGTCCTCACCCCTCATATTCTTGAAACACATGCCCTCTTATACATCCACACACATACACACACACACACACATATATATATATATATATATATATATATATATATATATATATATATATATATATATATATATATATATATATGTGTATGTATATAAATATATATATATATATATATATATATATATATATATATATATATATATATATGTGTGTGTGTGTGTGTGTGTGTGTGTGTGTGTGTGTGTCTGTATATATCCATTCTTTGCATTTTCCCTTCTGATCTGTTGCCGTCGCTTCATTCACGCTTCCTTAAGGTCTTGAAGTAATTCTCTCAACCATTTTTTAGTACACGTGGAAAAGAGCTCAGACTGAACGAGACAGCCGATGAGCTTGGCCAAAGTATCAGGTAGGGGATTTAATTGATTTTGACATTGGATACCAGAATAGTAATCAGTACAAAGGCATAACTAATTTTATCCTACACACTGCTCACAAAGAATTGATCAAAGGCGGATTATAGATGGGAATAGTTCAAATGTCTTCGATCCTTCCAGAATTTTCTTTATCTGCTCTCGCTCCAACGCTAAATGATCTATGAATTAACATCCTGGTAGTTATGGGGCAAAGCATTCAAGAATATGGATTATTTTTTTTTTCTCTGGACCGAAAGTTAGGCCATATTTTCATTTTTTAAAGACAATTCACACCTATTCAACTTATTCGTCAGAAAAATTTTATACCCTTGCATATGCCTTCCATACATTGCATTAGATAATATAAGAAATGAAACAAAAGTAGTATGTAGTAAAATATTGAATTTTTTAATTGTAATTTTTAACTTTCTGTGTGGAACAGATTAGCAAGAAGCTAAGGTCTCTTCAACCCAGTCAGCTATGATCGGGTACTCAACAAATGACATTATCTTTTCCTGATTAATTCACTATGTTTTTGTCAAAACGCGTGTCTTATTATTGACCTAAAAACTATGAAATCTATTTTCGTTGTATATTGTATTGACTATAATATTGTAAACATGCAAAGAAGCTATTTCACAACGATACACTCAAGTCTTATTTCTCCATAATGTCTTCTCGTAAACTTGATTCGAAACATTTAGGGTCATGATCAAGAAGCTTATATGAATCGAGTGGGCAGTTATTTCAGTCAATATGTATTCATTTCAGTGGTACCGATACAGATACTGTAATCATCTTGTCATAATTAATTCACTATGTTTTTGTTACAAAGTGTCGTATTAATGCCTAAAAACAATGGAATCTATTTTTATACACGGTTTTCACCATAGCATTGTACAGATGCAAAGAAGTTATTTCAAACGGCTATCAAAATAATACACTCAGGTCTTGCGACCGCGACTGGTCATTTCTTCGTAATATCTTCTCCTGAATTTATATTGTAACAATTATGATCATGATCAGGAAGCTTATTTTAATCAAGTGGGCGATGATTTAAATCAATATTTATTTCTTTCAGTATTACCGATACAGACACTTTGATTAAACAATTCAGGCTTAATTCTTGTTTTAACAAAGTGTCAACAGTTTATAATTTTTGTCTAAATTCTTCATACATAAAATGAACTTGAAGGTATACGAACATTTACTATCAATTATATGATAGTTTCTGTCTACGGACGAATAGTTCTTTGTAAGATTTCAAAATATAAGCACGGCATTTCTTGGACATAAAGGAACATGCAAGCATTTTTCCATCATATCGATAGTTTTTGAAGTAAAACATTGCTGTTTGTGTGATTTCCTAAGACACTTCAGGGAAGTTTTCAATAACCTCTGCCGAATTGATCCTATACTCATTTGTGTATCCGTCCGTCTTCAATGATACACATTCGCACATCACGTGCACATCATTTAAGTAAATAAAATTAAAAATGTCACAACATACCAATAGAAAGAAATCTCCACAACCTGACTTTCCAATATGTTTTACAAGAACACGTTGATTATCCAACTGACAATTTTCTTCTCAGGATATGACAAGAATATTGTCAATACATATCTGTATTACTTGCTTGATAATTTTTATGCCTAATTATTCTCATGGTGTGACCAAAGTCCCGTCCATTTAAGGTGTAGGATTTCTAACAAATGGGGAAAAATACTTTATAAAATATGATAAAACAGCAATACGATATGATGACCTGACGCAACAGATCGATGATATGCAACATCAATTACAGTCTATTAGCTTTCTAGTTCTTGTTCAGACGCCAAAGACTAAACACAAAACAACGCAGCCACGTGCAGAAGAAGCATGAACTCATCAAACAATTGAATATCCACATGTTCAGGTTGAAAAGAAAAAAGATGTAAAGCCAATGTTGACACAATTATATTTTTAGAAAAGACGAACATTGAAAAAAATTCAATACTTCGCTAAATAAAACATAAAAGTAAAGGAAGTTACAACAGAATCAATGCTATGTGTTTCATCCGATATAGATTACAAAAGTCCATGTTATTCGACATGAATACTTTTGCTGTGAGAAATAGAAAGTTAGGTTGTTTTTTTTTTCGAGCTGTAAAGGACAGGGTGGGTTAAAATGAAAATATGAATCACTTTTCAGATTTATGTTCTGCAAGAAACGCTTGTAAGGATAAAATTTATATATCAATAGTATGCAGAAGTAACTCAATTTTCATGTTACTCGCATCTCATTTACAAATAAATGCGCTGCAAAGGTAGCTCGTGTTTTCATTCTAAGCAGCGTTTCACGTACAGTTATTAACTGCAATGGTGATTTATAGTTTTATTCTAATCTCTTTCATTTAAAGGTCATTAATATACAAAGGAAATGCATAGTTTCATTCTAATCAGTCTCATTTATAGGTCATTAATATATAAATGAGATGCATATTTTCATTCTAATTACCGTCTCGTGTAGAGCTAATTAATCTGCAGAGGTGATTGTGTTTCGATTCAAACTCGAGTCTCAATTGCAGATAATTATTCGTTCATGTTTTCATTCAAACCAGCATCTCATATCCAGATAATTAAGCTGCAAAGGTGATTCATGTTTTCGTTCTAACGTGCGTCTCATTTATGGATTAGAAGATTACTGATATGTAAATGAGACGCGTGTTAGAATGAATACATGAATCACTTTTGGAATAAAGTCACGGGTTGTTATAACAGATTATTGACCTTGGATACCATTAAAACATGAATTAACTTTTTAGATTAGTGATCTTGTTACTTTCCTTGGATTACTTCCTGGATAGAATTTATACAATGGAGTATGAAGAAATTGGTGTTTACAGGACAGAAAAATGTTCTGAAAGAATTATCAACGGTGGATTCATCATCATCGTCGTCGTCATCATCATCATCGTCATCATCATCATTATCATCATCAACAACAACAACAACAACAACAATAAGAAGAAGAAGATCAACAACACCACATACGTTACATTTCAAGTACGAATACTCACAAGATCGGTATTCTCTGCTTTGTTCTTCGTTTGTTTTATTTAGATAAATAACGTCATATCGAATTATGAAGAAGAAAATAGTCCTTACCATGACCTTGTGAATGTTTTTGCCTATTAGATGTAAATTGATAAGTTGTGCCTTGATTCAGCTGGGAAGAAATCATAGTTACAGTGTTCTAAAACTATAAATATCTTACAATGGATCGTCTTGCAGTAAATGTCATATTAATCGATACATTGAAAGGTAACAAGTCTTGCATATCTTTCCTTATTAAATATGCCCTTTTACCCCCTCTAGAGTCAAATCAAAGGTGAATTTCCAATTTACGTCCAACGTACTGTTCTTTGCAACACGAAGAAAAGCACATATATGTTCTCAAGGTGAGCATTGATAGCAGGCAACATAAAATAATATATTTTCGTTACATATATAGGCGTATCATCTACGTCTAAATTAATAACATTATTTCCTATCAATCTGGCTGCTTGTATGTATGTATGTATGTATGTATGTATGTATGTATGTATGTATGTATGTATGTATGTATGTATGTATGTATGTATGTATGTATGTATGTATGTATGTATGTATGTATGTATGTATGTATGTATGTATGTATGTATGTATGTATGTATGTATATCTACATATCCGTCTATCTATATGTAAGTGTGTGTATGAATATTTAGCATCGTAAAGATATTCAGAAAATAGTTACAGGAAGGACTTAATAATAATCTAATTACATTTGTGTAGCGACATCACAAATCCTGAAACCTTTAATGGGTAATGAAAAACACAGCATCATTTATAAGCAAGTGGAATGGATGCAAATATGCACTCCGATTTTATTTCTCCAAAGATTTGAACATTCGGAATCTGTCTAGAAAGGGGGAAAGTATCCAAATGAGAGTTGTGCAGCAGGCAGACCAACAAGTCAAAGGTTTGTACTATTACGATGGAATCCAATTTATTCCAGGATTAATTATTTCTCTGATCAGGGTACAATGAGACCTTTGGGAAAGGAATTAGAAAGCAAACACGTGTTGAATAATTTGGACACAAATTGCTTGTTTATTTACTATTTCTCTATCAGCATTAACTAGACCAAAATTTAACTAATTGAAAGCAGGACTGGAGTTAAAATTCATTATTATCTTCCATCAACATTATTGCCAGCTTCTGAATATGTCAGCCTGAATTATCGTATAAAGGAAAATTAGAGCTTTTGTGGATTTTTGTGTCCATTAAATAATTCCAGGAACGTGAAAAGGAATTCAGTAATCGATTTTGTCTGCTAATGGTTAACAAAACCTTGGATTGCCTGGTGCTCAGTAATAATATAGTACTTCATCTTATGTCCATCTTGCAGTGAATATTTTTATGTTCAATAAACGTCAAGAGTGACTAAAAATATGTTCTACTGCCCCAAACACATGTACGTTCTCGTCATTTTGTAACAGACTACAAAATAAACAATTTGCAATTATGTTGAAAATGAATTTTTGCAGAGTAGTTGCTCAACAAGGAAGACACTACTAATATCAAAGAAAAACAAAAAAGACGTTTATGTTTAATGTTGCTTGCATGAAAATGGTCTTGCGATGCTTGTTCATTAATATATAAGTACACGATTTCAGGTACTTTTCAGTGAACGTATCACAGTGTAAGGAATATTTCGGGTCTTTTCTTGGAATTCATTGGATGGGACCTCGAGATCCCACTTTTCAAATATAAATATTAATGGATACAATTTCGGAGTAAACGTGCAGCTAATAAAATATTTGATGAATCCTTACTGCCGATCCCTCCTAATTCTGATAATACTATTTTCTTTCCTTCATGATTACAAAATTATCTAAAACAAACTTTGATTCCTTTGTTATATTTAACGTCTAGAAGTTGTATGCAGCATTGAAAACAAGAGATTTACACTGATAGGATTCAGGTCAATGACTTTTCACACTAAACAGAAAACATTACATACGAAGATGTGTTCTCTAATACTATAGTGGAGGAACAATTTAACAAACGCTATGCATAGAGTTTATGGAACTAGCATATGGATATACCAGATCAAAGCTTTAGAACACTCTACATATAGTATGTCCTTTAAACGGTGCTTTCACTGTTTTAATGAAAACATATATTGTTTTGTTTTCCCCAGATCAGAAACAAAGTGTGCTTTGTTGACGTCTTTTGAGCAAAGAGTGGTTTGCGATATTCTTTACGGCACATAGTTGTTTCTTCAGGTTATGTTTTGCCGAATCAAAGCGCATGCCCAGGCACTTGCCGGCTGGATCTGATTTGATATTTGGAATCGAACCAAAACCCTTCTCATCACTAGTCTGACGCCTTAACCGCTGAGCCATCGCTGCCTTTGAACAAATAAATGGACGGAAAATATTAAGATGGAAGATTTTGATGAGAGTCCACATTCCACTGAAGATATTCATTGGATATCTGCTCAACAAGCACATCTGATTTACGTGGGGATACCCACTGCAAAATGAATGAAGAAGAAAGACGTATCTAATGTGAGGAAAAATGAACTGTAAAATAGCTACATTTTTCTTTTCATCATAGAAATATTATAAACGTATTTTGACTGGTGCACCAAATTCTTTCAGCTGTGTTGTTGAAAACGAATCCGCCCTCTTGTTCTGTAAGGCTGGTATATATTTCGATATAAAAAATGACCATCAGTAACAGTGTAGTGGACATAAATGTCACGTTTGACAAAAATGAAACTTTTCTTATTCCTACGGAGACAACGTCAGATTTTTAAAAAAAATATTCAGATGCCTTACTTCCGTTGACGATCGTTTTCGGAGCTATGGCGGTAATCAGACTATTCGGTAACGTCGCAGTGATATTAATATATAGAAAGAGCAAAAAAGTTTAAGAATAAACACTTCTGTTGTTATTCCATCAGAAAATGTGAAACACAGAAACTATTTCTCTTTCGAGGAAAATATACTCTGTAAAGCGAATTGTTTTGTAAATATATTTTCTGCTGTTTCTGCAATAAGTTGCCTCCTTGTACTTGGGTTGGATAGATACATAAATGTTTACTACCCAGTTTTAACGTTTGAAAACTGAATGATAGACTCTGTATGTTCCTGTTTACCCTCGTTTTTCTTTTAGGATTAATAATTTCCTTTTAATCCGTTGCCATTCTCATTAGTAAACTCTCCATTTATCCCCAAATAAAGGGTAATAACAATAATTATATGGGTATTGAAAAGTGTGTCAGTTTAAAGGTTGCCCCCCACTGTGAGGTTTTGGTTGTAAGGGATTGGGGTGGGGTGCTTCCAATATTTATTTAAATTATTGTGGAAGTCATACCCAGGCTCGATTTTGGTTTGGAAGTTGATTTAGTCAAAGTTAGATTACAACTACAAGCTCATAGCCAGCAGTGCCTACGGTAAAATGATTAAAGATACAAAAAAGGGTGAAGTTCAATAATAACAATTAAATAACAATTAAATGGTCAGTAATTGGACTTTCTAAAATACATTTCTTCCGCTCGACCCTTTACTAGCCTATTGCGTTTATTTGATAAGTAGTGTGAGAGATTTACACCTGTCATTGTGTTCTTCTCATCTGTGTATTCCTCTCTGTCTCCTAATTTTATCTCGTGCTACCTGACTCCCTCCAAGTTCCTATTCCTCCAACTCCTCCTATATTTCTTCCTCCAGCCCACTTTTCTCCTCCTCCCCTTCTATCCCTCTTACTATGTCGACTACACGTTGTCGACTCCGACTGCAGTGTCATTCTCACTTACGTCTCCTTCTTAGAGACTCGGAACTACGAAACTTGCACCGGAGGTTCTGTCCCCTGAAAAGCTTTCTGTAAAAATACAAGGATGGTATAATATTTTCCTCAGCGCTCACATCTCACACTACACCCAGTCTATCATCAGATACTGGCTATTAATTCCACCGGTCACGCATTCATTCACACCGAAATACGCATACATTCTTGTATGGTAAAACACAACATAATAAACACATCATAATAAAAGCACGGTATCAACTACTCGTACACATACAACAATAAAATGATTTACATCAGTACATATTCATAATCCAATTACACAAACCAATACACAACAAACAGGCGCATATCTTTACATCACAATTCATACCAAATATACACATATTCAAATAACCATGCTCTGATATATTCACAATCTATTGTAACTAATCTTACATCCTCCAATCATTTTCTAAACTCCAATTCAAACATACGTAAACTCTAACATAAGGCATTACTAAAGGTACTGGTTACCACGAAGTAAACCTACCAGCGAATTACAATATTAATTCTGGCGAGCTAACAATCTGAATAATTATCTATGTAAACTCAAATTCATGTCTAAAATATGCATATAAATGAAACACTACAAGTCAATTTGACGCACTAAAACAATTCCAGTAATTAAGTATACATACTACAAATAATTACAACTATGATGCCGTAATGTTTTTGCAAAAATCGAGCAATTAACATACTGACCTTTTCGAAACTTTTCACGTCAAATTACGAGTGACTTTCTCGGTGTATCCTTTCACCTAAAACCGCTAGGTTTAGTGATAATTTTCTGCGTGTATTTTCTCCCCTATAATTTCGATCTATGATTTAATCCCACCCTTTACCTTAATTCTGATTGGATATCGCAGTGGACTGTCCCAATCAAAATTAGCGAACAACATCTTCTTGCTTGCCTGTCTACGTTTACACTGCGGGCTTTCTTTTTGATCTCTGAACCAATGTTTAATGCCTGGGTGTGAGGACTACGAGCCTTTTACTAGCGGCTATTCTACAGTCTAAGTGGCTGGTAACTTGCACAAGGATTAACACTCACCTGCAGTGTTGTTTACACATCAAATGCGATAATTAATATCCAAGTTTATATATTTAGAGGTAACTTGAACTAAACAATCGTGACTGTCAGTTTTACAGTTTAATGATTAGACTTTTTAAAAAAAATGACAGAAAACCAATCTGGCTGTAGCACTATTGTTGTTGTTATTGTTATTAGACTTTTTCAGCACACGATAGGCTATTCATGGCGGCGAAATGTAGCACTATAATCATGCAGATTTACTTTCACGGTTAATACAGTGTGAACTGCTACAATTAGCTAAATGTACACATGAACAGCTTAATTTGTTATTACCATGCTACATTTTATTTCTCAAAAAAACAAAATGTTATTTTAGCAAACGAACTGGCATGGATAAATTTTGTCAAGGAAAACGTACGACTTTTTACTTATACCAGGTCATAATGGCTGAAAATATTGTAATTCCCTACAATTTATCATTTGTTGAAAGAAAAAAAAAACAGAAAAAAATCCACACATTTTTGTTGAGGTTTAAGAAGTCTACGGCATCGTTTCAGTTTATAACAATGAAAGACTCGGACCGTGGTTGAATCGGATCATGCTACATTTCTGATTTGGATCATACCATATATTATTAAATTTCGTCGTAAATTTAAACGTAGCAAATACTATTGTTTCAAATGTGGTATCTGTCATTATTATCAGATACGTTGAGCAGTTGAAAACTGCATTTAAGGAAACAAAAGTATAATGGCGCTTCTCCGGATGAATAACGAAATATTGAAATACTGTTTATCTTACATTACCAATTTAGTAATGAGATATTTTTAAAGCAGCCCATTCACCTTTTATAATGATGAAATAGTTCACTTTATCTTACTGAGAAATAAATAGTACAGGTACTAACACTGGTTTCGATAAGTTAGTGCTTTTATTAGATTTTTGTAGAATTTATCTATGTCTTGTATTCTGTGCAATGTACGAATAGTAATAAATAAACTTATATTTTAAAAAAATGATTTAATTCAACACAATGTCATATGTTATTGTTATAGGTCCGTATTCTCCTAATCTTGTGTGTGGACTTAATATTAATTATATTTTTATATTTTAAAAAATAATAATAGCATACGAAAATATTAATTTTATTTCTTTAGAAACATATTTTAACAACTTTTGTATTATCTGAATTCATTCTGTATAATTGAATGCTGAATATAGTACTAAATCAAACCGGGAATTACTATAAAGGAAATTAATAAGCAATTAAAATGATGGTGTAATCTCTGTTGAAGGATGAAGTATATTTCTCTAATCTTTGCCTAATATATAATTTCACGGGCTCATAATATATCATTTAATTACATGCAGATTACTGATTCTGAATTGAACGATGCCGCTATTAATTTAGCCGGTTTTAATGCCGTCTCTTTAACATATAGTAATGATTAATACGCCCTTATTTTATTTGCAAACAATAATACTATAGTATTGAAAAAATCTGACCATTGTTATGAAGCATGTTCTCAAATGATGTAATGGAAAGAAAGTGAAAACAACATCTTTAAGTAAAATTAACAAATAATTTATTTCTCTACAACACAAAGTGTGAAAGTTCAAGAGGCACTTACATTATTTTGAATTAAATTCCAAAAAATTATATATATTCTATCATAAGAAAATATATGGCGAATATTCCCAAATAATTCCAGTAGTCTTGAATATCCTGATGTAATACAGTGATGCAATCCGTATGTTTTGAATAGATTCACGATAATGCAAAAGAGGGTGTATAATTCCAAAAAATGAATGAGCACTTTAGCAATTCCAATCAAAATTTTAAATACATAATTTCTTTCGAACTATATCTGAAAAACAACTGTAAATTCTGATCAAAATTGATTCCCACAGACTGACTTAAAACAGGAACGAGTTGTTTGTTTATCAGACCGCTATTTATACATATTTTCACCAGAACCTAGATGTGAAATTTTCCCACGGAATACTTCAGTCTAGTTGTAAACAAAGCTGAACATAAAATGTTCGGAACTATTATTCAATTTGCGGAATCTAATACCATCACAGAACGCAAATTATAACACTAATTTAAAACAACCCTTTGAGATCTTTGGCAACATCAAAGTACTATTATTTTACGTATTTTGTTACTGTTATAAAATCTGTATTCAGAAGTAACGTATAATAAATATCAAAATTCTCAAAAGTTAGGATGAACATAAAATAAATTGGTTTACTGGTTTGAGGTTTTCCTCTCAAGATATATTACAAAGAGATTGCTACATAACGTTTTAATGCTGTGCCACTGACACAATATTTATTTAAGGAATATAACATGAAGAAAACACTGTTTTCTTGGGAAATCAATAAAAGCCATTGGTAAATTTATATAAACACTAGTCAGATTTTTTTAAAAGCTTCATGTTTTTCAAAAGCATTGGTTCAAAGAACACATTAATGTTTACTTCATTGTAAACCTTGAAGAGAGTTTTGGGTTTTAAAAATAATCTATTTTGGCTAGGTCATATATATTTTGTTTAATTTTTTTTATAGAAATTGACGAAGAGCTAAATTAATAGATATAAATCTACCTTTTACGTTCTCTTTCTATGCTGGCGAAAACAATAATAAATAAAATAATCAGGTTCTGCAATTTTCTTATAATGTTTGTCATGTTCCGATTCAGCCTGGCATTTTTTTGTCCGAATCATACATATTGCGAATAAGGCATAATTCGAAAGTCTACTCTGCTTTGAGCACAATTTGTTTATCCAACCTATTCGTTGAGTTTATTCACAAACATTTCTTAAGTCCACAGGAATTTCGAAAACAATGAAGATGATCTAAATGCAGACTTGAAAAATGTAAACAATTACTTTCAAATTATATTAGAATGGACCTGAAGAAATCAAAAGTAATTATAATTAGTACAAAATGATAAGTAAAAACTAATGTTAATTGGTTCAAATAACATGTCAGATAGAAATATGAATTTGTTCTAATGATATATTATTATATAAAATGTAATATTAATAGGTTAAAATAATATGTTAAAAAGTAATGTTAACTGGTTCAAATGAAATATTAAAAAGTACTGTTAAATGGTACCAATATATTAAAAAGTATTGTTGCTAAGCATCAATGTATAAAACCAGGCCATGGACTGTATTTTACCTATCTCATATCTGTTCTAAAGACAACTATATATTTTATAATGGGCATCTGTAACACATAATTATGTATGCTTATACTTTTTTGAAGAATGCCATGGTAATGAGAAATTTATAAAGCTTCCAAAAGAGAGCATTGCGTTTGATCTCCACCATCCATACAGTTGTTTAAAGAATGAAATTGGCTCACTATTACAAATGTATTTACATCCCATAAAACAAAATCAATTCATAAGTTGTCTCCTGAATAATTTATCCCCAGACAAAAGTCTTACATTTACAAGAAAAAGTCTTCTGTTCTCACGAATGTGGACTTCAATACCGGCTTACTTAAAAGTTTAAATAAATTTAGAAAAAATTAAGAAAGGATTTCAGTAGACGAGAGAGAGAGAGAGAGAGAGAGAGAGAGAGAGAGAGAGAGAGAGAGAGAGAGAGAGAGAGAGAGAGAGAGAGAGAGAGAGAGAGAGAGAGAGAGAGAGAGAGAGAGAGAGAGAGTGATGGTAAAATCGCACGAATTTCATGACAGTATTTTGGGGTGGGAATGGGGGTGGGGATTGCTCGAGATCTTATCGTCCAGAGAATATTTTGTACAAAGAATATTACGTCATAATGCCCAGAATGGTATTGCCTGGAGAATGTTCAGTACAAAATGTATTGCGTCATATTGTCCAGTATCGCATTGGCAGGAAATCTGAAAATCTGTATCTGCAATTTGGAATTATTTTTTAAAATTGTTCTTTTCATTGAAAATCTCATATGTGGGTTTAATATATTTCAAGGATAATGTAATATCTGCTTCATGTTTAAACTTTGCATCTTTTTTATGTACTGTTTGTACTGTTTGGACATGTACATCTTTTAAGTGAAACCTTAGTTGCTTGTCCGATGCTGATGGTATTTCATGGACCTGTTTTTACGGAAATGAAGATGACTTTTTATGTCTTTAAATTAAGTTTTTATGTTTTATTTTTTGTTTTTGTTACATGCTGCTATGTTTTATTTTATATTGTGGACCACTTCAGTCTGGTACTGTGTTGGAAGTTGTAGCAAAGCAACGTCTTTTACAACGTCACATCTGGCTTTATAAAAGATTTGAAGTAGAAAAGTTCAATTAAACTTTTTGTGAACTGAATGTTTTTTAAAACTTTAGAGTTCAAATTATACAGTGTAAATAATTCAGAAGAAGACTGCAAGTAAGCGGGAGGAGTCAAGAACTTCAGGACAATATAATTAATTAATAATTACATTTCTGCACGCATTAATATTCGGTTATTTACAATTGTATCACACGGCAGTATTTAAGAAAATTGGCCATGAAAAGGTTGAGTGCTTAAATGATAAAGTTGGTAATACATGTGAAAATACAAATAAGCAAATAAACAAACAAAGAAGAAAAAGACGAGCAACAACAATAGCAACAACACGACTAATGTTTATTTAAAAAAAAACAAACGACAAAAAAAAAAAAACAACAATAAAAGATCAAAAGCCATCACATCGTTTGGAGAAGACATGCCTGTTTAATCTACGATCTAAATTTGTTTTACTATGGGTGTGCTAATAATCATAATAATAATAATAATAATAATAATAATAATAATAATAATAATAATAATAATAATAATAATAATAATAAGTTTTTACTCGCCAGTTTTAAACGACGGATCTGGTTATTAGACTTCCTGCTTCCCATAATTCCACAACCAAGATGTCAGCGCCCTTTATCACATGGTGTGTGAGAGAATGTATTTTTTGTATATATTTATATAGGAAATCGTAAAGATCTAATTGTGTTAAGTAATCGGATTTCTGTTTCCCGAGGTCAGGTTTTCGTTCTTCAAAAAAGTGTTCTACAAGTACCACTAAGGTTAATATTATATCCTTTACACCTTACGAGAAGCCACATTTATTTCATAAAGCGGAGAAAGACTAAAATTTTAATCCATACATAAAGGTAATCCATATATCCTTACTGCGTGTTATCCTAGAGGTCTGGTTTATCCACGGATAATTGTTAAGATTACACTTATTAATAGTAGTAACATCGGAGAAGTGGCGATATTGATGTACAATACGAAAGTCGGCGTGGAAAATGGTTTGATAGCCTTTGTGGCTTTCCTTGGCGAGATGTTGAGCTGGTTAACTTACATAATTAGCCGCTATTATGCAACAATTGTAAAGTTTATAAATCTTAACAGCCACGAGGTGCTATTGTTCAGATCAAATCTGCGTACGTATCCGCGTACGTATCCAAGGTGTTTTTCACACTTAGAGTAAAAAAAGTATATATATATATATATATATATATATATATATATATATATATATATATATATATATATATATATATATATACATATATAAACAATAGGGTACCAGACTGCGACTAATGAATCACGTGATAATCGCTGCCTTTAAAAATATACGGCATCTTGTTTTAATGCAGAAAAAAATTGTTTCATCGTCTGGTAGTTGCAACCTTGATGATTATAACTGGATGTAAGGTCATGATCACACGGTCAGCATTGGCTAAAAATAGAAACAGTGTACTAGACAAAGACCGAAAAATTATGTGACAACACTTGTCGCTTCTTTACGAAGAAAGCAGGTCGTCCGCTCAACAAATGTGTCATCTGCATAATTGAATCGCATACAGTTAGCAACATCGGAATAATTCATTACCAAACATTATCATGTCATCACGTAAACGAAGATGATTTTTTCAGAAAACGTCGGTTATTATATATAGTCTACGATATCGGGTGAGGTGGGGAGGGGGACTGGTCAAAAAAATTTAGGTAGAAAAGACTCGAATAAAACAATTTTATGTTGAAAAGACTCAAATAACATTGTAACCGATAAGTTATTTAGCAGCAGTGGGAAAATGGAGCAAATGGATAGATAATTGCGTATGTACCAAGATTCAAATAACGTTTTTGTATGGTTCTGCTATGTGCATGACAACACCTGCTTGCATATCGCGCTTTTGCCAAGAATAAGAACTATTAATGCATACTCAGTTGAAATAAGTCAACTATTATAGCACAAGAACCGTTTAATATTTAGTGTTGCTTTTAAACGAAGATATTTAATGCTATGAAAAATGAAGCTTTCTTACTACATACATATACTTCTCACAAAAAATTTAGTCCCCCTCTGGAAAGGCCACACGCCTTATAAGGCCACTTTCCCGGTGCAGAAGGGGTGGCCGTATAAGACGGGGACTACTGTAGACGGTTACTGTATTGGTATTGTCATTGAAACTTAATATGGAAAAACGATATATTATTGGAGTTTTGAATTCCTTTATGATCGGGGCACTCTCAGTGAAGCAGAGATAGGATCTTCTCAACACCTCCACATCAGCATCAGATGTGTGAAATTGTATTTATAACTCATTATCCGTTAGTTATATGTTTGGGCATTACTTGGCAAATTTTCTCTGAAAATGAGTTTAGTTTGAGCTAGATTATCAGCTACTACTATAACTCAGCAGAATGCTTTTAAGTTTCTTGCTAAAGAACATGTATTTAGCACCTCAGATTAATAATTAATATATATATATATATATATATATATATATATATATATATATATATATATATATATATATATATATATATATATATATATATATATATATAATACAATCCTTACTGGCTGCTAGCAGACTTCACTTTAATTTTTAATACCTCTGCAGTACATACACATATACCTAACATATACACTATACTCACCACCCTGATAGTGACCCAGGATATTCCTAATGTATGAACCATGCTCAAAACCCTGTCAGTGCCCTGGGAAATTCATTGGTGATCTGATTGAGATTGTTGCATGTTATGGGAGTCGTGTCAACATCTTGAAAATACATTTTCATGTTTCATTAGCACAATCAAAGTTTTACCTGGCAAATTTTTTTTGGACAATCCTGACAGGCACCTCAGTTTTAATACAGGATGAGCCCAATCTAAAATTAGAGGGGCTTTGGGCTCCCAGATTATTTTGATCACTGAATCTATATTTTAAGAACGAGGTCTCTAAGAAGAGTTGCTCTCTCATGGCACTGGTCTTTCAAGACAGTTTTTATTGTATAAAATTTGGCTGGAAAATGTTTCAAATGATATTCTAATTGCATGTTTTAAAATATATTTGACCTTGAACCCCCATTGAATCTAGCCAAAGATGACACCTGCAGATCTTTGCAACAGAAGCAACGTGTCAACAAAGTTTTGGGAAGAGATGTGGCAACAGATAGATGGAGGGAATCATAATGCCCCCATTTGTGTTGAAAAATATGGGGATGTAATAAACTTGAAACCTGTTAGTGTATCCTTGTGTCCAGAAAAGTGCAGGTGTAATAAATTTGAAACCTATAACATCTGCATTTTGTGTCCAATAAAGCATTGATATGATAAAATTGGAACCTGTTTATGTCCTCAAAGCATCAGTATAATAAACTTGTGTAAATTTGTCATATTCCAGCCTTGTAGTAAAATAAATCCCAAGACAAACACATATATTAGTCAATGTTTTGTAAAACCTTTCGCATCTCATTTAAGATATTTTGATATTTTTGTGAAGTGTGGCATAAATATCAGAAGCCTGTAAATTGTTAAGAAGGAGCTTAAATATTGGATGTCTTATTATGTTTCAGTTGTATGCCAAAATTAGATGTCTTATGTTTCAGTTGTGTACCAAACTTGTGTTAGTGAGGACTGATGCTTAGACGAGCAATCCAAGGTTTATCCCGACTTGTCAGACGTCCGAAAATGGCATCTGTTGTACAATCAATGGAAGAACAGGTTTGAGAGTTTTGTCACTTGCGTTCGAAAATAAGATACACGCATCACAGATTGCAGGGAGAAAAAAAATCCTTGTTTTCACTGTAGACCTTAATCCTGTTCCATCACTGATTGGATGTAGTAGTTATTGGGGATTGTCCATGTTGTGGCTAAAAGTGGACAGATTAAGTTTATATTGCCCCAGTTAGAAAGTGACAGCAATATAATTATGTTATACTGGATATCCTCTACATCATGTGGAATTTACTTGTCAGCTCAGCTACCGTGCGCAATGCTCTTAAGTTGTACACACATCCAATTAATATTCAAAGATTTTCCAACTTAAATGCATTTTGGTATGGTTGTATTGTAAAAGATGAAAGATACATTTCTGAACAAAGAATCCTGAGTCTAGGTAGGTGATTCACAAAATATACAAAGTTTATTGATAGTAAATTTATTGAGATTCTTCCTTTAAAGAAACAAAACAAAAAACAAAAAATCAATTGAAGGTATTATTGACATTTTTTTCCGCTATTAAAATTAAAAAAATGCAAGAAATGCTATGATTTATTTTTTCATTCCCCAATTCACTTTTAAATTCTTTGTTTAACATGTTCACACTCAAATAAAATATACACAGCACTATCCAAAATACAACCTCTACTTGTCCTGCCTCTTTTTTTAATACATGTGACCCAAATATAACATGCAACACATTTTCTCAGGAACTAGAACTAGCTCTGATGAGAGGAACTAGTACTGTATATAAGTATACACATCCCTGGTACATACAAAATCAAATCATAATGGAGCTCACAAATACTTTTCTGTAATGCAAAGTCATAACTGGTTAGTCAAACTCACTTCATGGTCTGGCCAAATAAAAAAGATGTGTCGCTCTGGTTACATTGAAAAAATTTAGTACAAACTGCCTTTTTATTGGATTTTTTTGTGTCATGTTTTATTGAGGTGGATTTAAATGAGGCATAAAATAAACTTCATTCACATCCAGAATTTGACCTCGATCATAGTTACATCCCTTTTTTAAAAATTATTTTTATTCTTTTTTCAAATTTTTTTCTTTTCCTCCAAAAATTAAGGGTCGGTAGGAACAATATGGTTGGTTGGGTAACTAGAACCACAAATACTTTATTATTTGGCCTCAGAGAAAATGCTCTATATCAGTGCATAGAGTCATCATGTAGGGGCTTCAAATTATGAGCAACTTCCACCAGGGCGGGGGCCAGATAAAGTTTTTTTTTTTAAGGCCACACCCAGTGAGTTTGATCCAATAGTGGGCCAGATTTTTGCCCTTCCCTGGTTTTTACACGGGTCTGCATGCAAAGTATGTGATAGTTGATTTGTATCAACCTTGATGGTAGTTATAATATGAAATATCATAACATAATAAAGTGTTAGACCACATAAAGGCATTTAACCATGCTTAGACCACATAAAGGCATTTAACCATGCAAGTACATTTTAAACTTGGAGGTTGAAAATACCTTACATCGAATATCTGATTTTCATGCATGAATCAATGTGTATCTGAAACTGGACTGATCGTTTTACACAGATACCAGAACAACAAGCGTCAGTAAAACGAGGTCATGAAAAGGATGGAGAGGAGGAGGATGTCAAGAAACAGAAATTAGAGGTACTGACTTATTTCCAATAACTCTCAATTCACTGGCAAAAGAATACAAGAAAGCTGCAAATAAAACAGCAGCTTTATACTAGGGTACCGTGTTATAATGCACTCTGTTGTAGCACATATGGATATAACTTGGTTGCATAATGGTTGCCATATTGTTTTTCATAGCAGTTCCATATTCCCTGACACTACTGAAGTGAATCTGACAAATCGATAATTAATTGAGTAAAGTTCCACAAGCTTATATATTACAGATTGTAACTGATGTTCTTTATAACAGTGGATAATGAGCAATGAACATTATATTTTTATGCTTGTGATAAGATATTTACGATTGATTTTATTTAAATTTTTTCTCCACTTTTTGTGTTAAATTTTTTAAGACATAGAGTTGTAATACATGACCATCATAAGTGGCAGGCAATACAGGCAACCACCGCAGGTGCCAAGCAGGGGGTGGGGTAAGGGGTGGCATTTTGTGGATCATGTTTTTTATTCTGCATTTTATTTAAATGCACAGCTTTTTAAATAAAAGATCTGTTTAGTTTATTGTCATGACTATTAATCCAGTTAGAAATTAACCAGTTTGTGGTGGTTTTTTTTTCTGAGAGTGGAAGGCCTGATAAATTAATTGTAAACTTGCGATGGACCAATGCTGTTCAGTACATCAGCATATTATCAAAGATATGGCTGGATTTTGTGTGTCATTGGGATGTTTTCATGCAAATACTGTATTGTTGTGTTTTTTTAATTTTTTAAAATCAGACTAGAACCAGTAGTGAAACTACATTGTCATAATATTTTTGTGATTGATTCCTCACACCACTCAACTCTGCCTATAAGGATGGGGAAGAACTTTTCTAAGACTGTTTCGCACACCTCAGAACTTTCTACATGCTTACCAAAGCCCCTGCTCAAATTCTGTGATGAGTTGCAATACATCATATATTGACAGAGATAATCATAGGATTATAGCCTGAAGACTCAAGACAAAAAAAATGAAGTAATTAGAAATTGAGACCTCTCCCTCTTAGTGTATTTTGGTTTTGAAGGGTGAGAGCAAACACTTGTATGGGCTAGAATGGGCTAGAATAAAAGAAATGGAAAACAAATTTCTGATAGAAAGTATGAAGTGAGCAAAGTTGGTAGCTGTTTAGATTTTACTCTTTTTTTAGAGACAAAAACTGTTCAGTCCTTTTTGAGTCAGGCAAGTGAAGTTTCCAAGTATCTTGTTAATTCATTATTTCTATGCACATTGTTATTGTCACGTTTTGGCTTTTGATTTGGGCTCATATCTGTTGTATCATATTTTGTGGTAGAGGCGTGAGGCTTAGCTGGTAAACCCAGCAAATTGTCAGATTATAAAACACATATAGTGAGACTGTTAATAACACATTACTGTGATTCATGTATATTCAACAGTAGAGCCAATATTTATATTTTGTGAATGCACTGTAAGATCATCTATTCTCATATTTCATGGCGACAGGGTCGAGTGGACCGGAAGAAGAAAGTAGCCCTACTTTTTGGTTATTGTGGGAAAGGTTACCATGGTCTGCAAATGTGAGTATCTAACTTGCTTCACACATTCCTCTAAGTGCTGCACACTTTCCTCTAAGTATACTCTTTAATTATATCATGTGTGCATATAAATTCTTACAGTATACACAACTGCTTTTGAGGGCCTAAGTGTGCATAT
This sequence comes from Potamilus streckersoni, assembly GCA_016746295.1. Classification (NCBI taxonomy): domain Eukaryota; kingdom Metazoa; phylum Mollusca; class Bivalvia; order Unionida; family Unionidae; genus Potamilus; species Potamilus streckersoni. The sequence continues at coordinate 1,928,885 of JAEAOA010002130.1, read as the reverse complement.
AAGTTTTACAACATATACAAGTACTTTTGATGGCCTAGGTGTACATATAAATTTTACAGCATATACAAGTATTCTTGATTAGGGCTGTCAAAAATCACGAAAAACCAACCCGGGTACCCATTGCACATTTTAACGGGTACCCGTTAGCATATGAAAGATATGTACAACCGTAGACCAACTAATTGTTATCTCCATTTCTTTAATTTTTTTTATGGCGATAGAGGCTAACCGTGTACTACTCTGTTTGATTTGTCCACACTGATGTAGCTGCGAATTGTCCGACTGCACGCTTTTAATTAATAAATTTATTTAGAATGACCTTTGCACACAGATGGTAGGTATAATCCAACTTGTAATGATCACTGTAATATGCCGCGTTAAAAGCTTTACAAGTATAAGTCCTTGTTAGAACAGACCACGTTTATTTATCAGCTTTTGACCGCAGATTTGAATTACCCATGCATGCGTGCCCCAGTTGTACCACGTGACCATGCAGTCGCATAAGTGTTATTATTTTGGAATTATAATTCTTAAAATAGTTATGGTAAAAACGTAGTAGTATCGAAAATAGAAATATCGGTATACCGTATTTTCTGGGGTATAAGTTGTTACTTTTTTCCTTTTTTTTCTTAAAAATGACGTGTGCGACTTATATGCAGGAACGATTTATACGATAAATCATTTTTTTAATGACTGTGACTGATGTGCAGTGATGCTGTGCTTTAGCGAAATGCATCTGCCGGTATACCGGCAAGCCAATTGCTGGAAACTTACATACGGGACACGTAAGTATTAGACTATAAGATTATCAAATTAAATTATCAAATAATATTTAGTTATATATTTGTGAAAATTTGTTGTTATTAATAAATAAAAAAAATATTGAAGTAATGATTGCCATTGTATTTCCTTTATTATTCGGCATGTACATCTTAGAATCTCTCTGTCTCTAAATTCAGTAGTTGCAAATTTCAGCACATTTTCTCACCCAAGCTGCTAGTCAAAGTCCTTTGAACTTGCCGCCCAGCTATTCGGTTGGTTTCACAATGGCTTGTTATAAAAAAAAAGGGTTTTGAAAAAGCCAAAATCATTCAGAAAATTGGTGAAGAAGATGACAGTGAAATCAAAGAAGACAGCTAAGAAAATGAAGACACCAGCGGTGAAATTCCTGAACACATTTATCAGATGTTCAACAGTGATACGGAAGACAAAGATTTTGATGGTTTTTCGAGGCAGATTAGCGACAACATAAAGAAATAACAGTGGCGCTATTATTTACTTAATAAATATTACTTATAAATCTTATTTGCCTTTATTTTTTATATATAGTGTAATACTGACTTTTATATAACTCTTAAACAATTGTATAATATTTCTTACACGAAGTTGGAAATTACCAAGTAGCATGCAATGGCTGGCGATATCAAAGACGTGATTACGGTAAGTGCGGAGGAGCAATTTATACGCAGGAGTGACTTATACGCAGGGGCGACTTATCTGTTGAATTTTCCAAAATTTTCTGGATTTCCTCCTCCTGCGACTTATATGCAGGAGCGACTTATAGAGTGGAAAATACGGGTATGTATGATGGCTAACTTTCAAAATTCATAAAGCTAGTCGACTAGAAAAACAACGAGCAAAGATTACTTTGAGGCATTATGAAGATTTCAAAGTGTCTAGGTGATGATTCTTCATAATATAAATTGTGGGATTTCTTTGACATGTTTGTTCAGAAATCGAAGGTATCCATCTGGATTTCATTAAAAGAGCACGCAATGTATGATCATTTAGCACCCACATTCAATAGTTATCGTCTACAAAGAGGTTTATTACCTGTAAAACAAATGTTTTAACCTTGGTATATATTGCCTCGGAGATAACGGTTTGTCCAGTTGCACAACGCCAATGAATTTTATTAATCCAAACAGACTGTCTGACATATTGTTTATTTATATTAAGCAGAGATCTGGTTTCTAATTATAGCCATAGCTGTCACACCTGTTTGAAGTGGTTAGTGAGTGTGGCGATTTTTTTTTTATATGGGTACTCGCGTTTACGTTTCAATACCCGGGTTTTTCTATACGGTCGGGTACCCGGGTAACCTGGTACCCGATGACAGCTCTGCTCTTGATGGCCTAGTTGTACATGCAACTTTATACAACATATATAAGTACTCTTGATGTCTATGTATACATAAAAATTCTTACAGTGTACACAACTACTCTTGAGGGCCTAGGTGTATGTATAAATTTTTACAACATATACAAGTACTCATGATGACCTAGGTGTACACACAAATTCTTGCAATGTACACAAGTACTGTTGATGGCCTAGTCGTGTGTATAAATTTTTACAACATATACAAGTACTCTTGATGGCCTAGGTGTACATAAAAATTCATACAATGTACACAAGTACTCTTGATGGCCTAGGCATACACACAAATTCTTGCAACATGTACAGGCACTTCTATCATGTGCTTTGTGTAGTAATTTTTAATTATGTGGGTTATAGCATGGGAAAGTTAATGGGATTGTCTGTTGTTTGTCTTCTGACATGTCATTGACATTCCATCCATTTATTAGGACAAGTTTACTAACAATACAACCCCTAAACTACTTGGAGAATTGCCCTGACATGCACTATGGCACCTACAGTGGTCATCTTGAAAACTTCTTGTGTAGTCTAGTTGATCCTAAATGAAAATGGTATTACTTGCACATTCAGTATGGCTGCTACAGTGGCCATATTGAAAATCTTATTACTCCTAAATGGATGAAATGAGGTCTTCACTGAAAGACTTGTCATGACATCTAGTTGGTTATAAATGAAAATGGTATTGATCTGATGTCAAAATGGCTGCCACAGAAAACTTCTGCAGTCTGGTTGATCCAAAATGAAAATTGAATCACTTGCACATTTCATATGGTTGCCACAGTGACCATCTTGAATCTTCACTTATTGCTGTTCCACCTTTGTAAATGTTGTATAAATATGGGAGTTGTATTGAAAGGTTTCTTTTGATGTATAATTGGTCCTTTATTGAAAATGGTCAGACATCCAGTACTATAGCCATCTTGAAAATCTTGTCACAACTTTTCCTGAATGAATGGCCATCACAGGAAGACTTATTGTGATGTTTAGTTGATTTAATTGAAGAAGGTACCATTCTGACTGCCAGTATGGCCATTTTGAGAGTCTTGTTATTTGCTACTTCTCCAAGATGGCCGGTCATATCGACTTTGTGCTTTCACCCAAAGACTTCTTATGATGTTTTGTTGGTTCTAAAAGGAAGTGATGCCCATTTGTTATCGTTACTCCTCAAAGATGGAAAGTCATATCACCATGTTATTTTCATACGAAGACGTAGTAAAATGTCTTGTTGGTCCCAAATAAATAAAGGTGTCTATCATATGTGCATTATGACCACCATCTTGAAAATCTTGAAAAGTCATTTGACACTTGGTTCCAGTCAGTCTAGTTTGTACAGTATCTAGTTTGTCCGAAATGAAAATGATGCAAACTGACCACCATGGTGGTCATCTTAAAAATATTATCTTTACTCCTCCTAAACAACCATATCAACATGGGATTTTCACATGTGGATTTTTTATGACACCTAGTTGGTCCTAAAAATGAAAATGGTTCCAATCGTATATCCAGTTTGGCTGTCTTGTTATCCATCATGAAAATCTTGACATGATTCTCCTTGATAGTCATATTAACATAGGACTTGAACAAAAAGACTCCTAATGATGTCTGCTTGGTTTGAAATGATAACAGTGATAGTGTGTTATCTGTAATGACAGTTAATTTTGAAAAATATTATAATCGCCGAAAAATATCAGAAATACTTTTAATACTGGGGCCCCGAGTGGCCGAGTGGTCTAAAGCACTCTCCATTATGGATCACTGCCATCTTACCTCTGCGTGAGTTTGAGTCTAGGATTCGGCAAATGTGGATATGGGAGAAAGCTTGCCAGTAGCTTCTCATGGGTCAATGGTTCTTTCTGGTGATTTCCCGGTTTCTTCCTCCACCATTAATACTAGCCGCCATGAATAGCCTATCATGTGCTGAAAAATGGTGTTAAGCCCAACAACAACAACTTTTAATACTCAGCAGTTATAAAGAAAGAATGGGACTCTTAATGTTTTAAAGTCTGGAAAATCCTCTTGAGATTGTAAAAAAAGTATTGGAAATAAAAATTTGTTTATTCATGTGAGTTTCAGTTTTTGGTGCAATTTTCTTTAAATTCTTTATAAAATTTAGAGATAATTAAAAATAATTTTTTTTTCTTTAACTGCTTAAGTTCAGCCTCTGTTTGAATATGAGATGAGATAATATACATGTACACTTTAAAAATATTACAAAATAAAAAGACATTGAAAAACTTGCAAAGTTGTACATTATTTCCACATGCATATATACTACTCTGCTGTCAATAATCTTTTTTTTTCAGCAACAAGGATATGCCAACCATAGAGCGTGACATTCTCCAAGCGTTGGTGAAAGCTGAGTGCATTCCTCAAGGGCATGCTGATGACATGTCAAAGGTATTAAACCACTGCCTCTGGGGGGGGGCAGATATAGCAATCCTCATACACATTTGTCTGTCCTTCCATTCTACAGACATCTTGTTGTCTCAAATAGTCCTGCAGTTTTTGATAGTTGTCATCAGACTTGGTAGATATTATATTCATCACCTATAGATGCTAAAGTCAGCATATAACTTTGCAAGGCTTGTTGGAGTTGTTGTCCTTTTATCATGTGGCAGAATGTAGTACATAACAGAATTTTCTATACTGAACTAGTCTCACACATTTAATTGGATCACCATGATGGGAGATGTCGTGATGATCATTGGAAAGTTGCATGTTATCAGCAAATCACTATATCTGAGATAATGAACCATAAATGCTTTTAGGACAGTCTGTTGTCCATCATCGGTCATCTGTCTGTTAGTACATGTTTGTTATCACTACTCTCCTGAACTACTTTAAGGATTGTCATAATCACATTCATCCCAGGGTCTAGTTGGTCCTAAATAAAATGGTGTTGCTCGGATATTCAATATGGCCACCATTGAGGCCATTTTGAAAATGGTTTTTTCACTATTTCTTCATTATATCAGTATGGTGTTTTCACTGAAAGACTTCTTATGTTGGTTCTAAAAGAACATGGCCGCTATTGCAGCCATCTTGAAAATCTTGTTATTGTAAGTCCTTCTAAATAGAAAGTCCTATCGAGATTGAGTTTTCACAAAATACATTTTATGATGTCTGGTTCTTATATGATTACTAAGACAGTTGTTGTCTTGAAAATCTTTGATCAATATTCCTCCTAAATGTCATATAGATAATGGGGTTTTCACCTAAAGACTACTTGTGATATCTAGCTGCACATAAAATTATCCTGGTCTGATATCTAGTGTAGCTGCAATTGCTTCTCTTTTGAAAATCTAGTTAACACTTTTCTTTTGAAAATTTAGTTAACACTTTTCCTCAGCAGAAAGCCATATCAGCATGATTTTTTTCACCCGAAGACATCTCAATGGTTCTAAACTAAAATGGTGCCAATATGACATCTTGATTTGACCATCATGGTGTCCATTTTTAGAATCTTGATATTTAGAAATATGTGCATTTTTACATGAGAACGATATGATATGTAGATTTTCACAGCTGTCCATAAAATATTCCCAGTCATCAAAATTTTACATTGCATTCTGCTATAGAAAATAAAGTGCAAAAAACTCTATCAAAATTTGCAAAATCAGATTTTTGTAAATGCAGCTGGTCTAGCAGTTTTAGTTGACTGCTGTGAAGCTTAGTGAATGAGCACGTCATCAAAAGATTTGTATACTGACCAGTCATTTTACTCATGCCTGTACTTTTCTGCATGGCTGGTGATAGTGACATGATTTTCACCAAAAGACTTTTTATAATGTTAGTTGAAAATGAAGATGATGGTAATGTAGCCAGCCTGAAAATCTTGTTAACATTACTTTGGAGGAATTGTGGGTGGGTGTTTACACTAATGAATGTCTAATATGTGCTGACAAATTGCATTAAAACTCCATGAAACTAAATTAAATCTTAATGAAAATGATGATGATCTTACATCCAGTATGACTGCCACTTGGAACACTTGTTATTGCACATAAATATCATAGATGGTTTCAGGACTGAGCATTTGAAAATAAGAAATGGTCTTTTCTTGAATTCTTGGAAATTCTCTGTTTGATAATGTTAATCTTTTCAAGGGTTCTCTGTTAATAGAGTTATTGCCCTTTTTGACTTTGAGCCAGAGTAGAATATGACAGAATGTTGTGAGCACAACTGGAAATACCTTGAAAATTTACATTTGTTATGGTCAGCATTTGAATCTGCGAAAATCAATCACTTTGATTTTGCAAGTTTTTATAGTTTTTTGCACTTTATGTTCTATAGCAGAATGCAATGTAAAATCTTGATGGCTGGGAATATTTTATGGACAGCTGTGTAAATCTACATATCGTTCTCATCTAAAAATGCACATATTTCCAAATCCTTGTGCTCGTATGATGTTTGTTAGAGTTATTGGCCTTTCTGTCTTGTGGTTGGATGCAGTGCATGACAGATTTTTGTAAATGCTGCTGGTATAGCAGTTTTTAGTTGACTGCTGTGAAGCTTAGTGAATGAGCACGTCATCAAAAGATATGTATACTGACCAGTCATTTTACTCATGTCTGTATATGTTGACCAGTAATTTTACTCGTGTGCCTGTGCATGCAGACCAGTAGTTTTACACACATCTACATTTGGACCAATGAATTTACTTGCTTGCCTATCATTAGAAGAGATACATGTTGACCAGTCATTTTATTCATATATCTATGCATTCTGACCAGTAATTGTACACACATGTCTATGCATGTTAGACAGTCATTTTACTCATGTCTTTGCATGTTGACCATTTTACTCACATCTTTTTGGATGTTGACAAGTCATTTAAATTACACTATTTTCAGAATAGTTGTTTGCTTTTATCTGTATAGACTCATATCCATCATGGAATGGATGCAGACAGCTGGAAGTATATGTAAGTGAGAGGATGTCAGGAAGGTGATAGTATATTTTGTGAGATATAGGATATGTGGCAGATTAGAGAGAGAGTCGGGATCTGGGATATGTGGGGAATGTATTTGTGTGAGGAAAATGCTCACCAATTCTCCGATCAGACAAAAAGTGATCAAAAAGATGCCATTATTCTTAAAATCGTGGGACACTGTTATCTCTCTAGTTAAAACTGTTCTGCTGGTTGTTAATAACATTTATGGAAAGGGTATTTTCTCTATCAGCACAAGTTGGAAAGGATGTTGGAAAGGATCTTCTGTATGTAGGTTTCAGTGTTGTAAGCAAGTAGCAGAAAATTTCATTCAGAAAGTTTAGATTTTGTGGATAGTATTTATTTTGATTTTGCAAGCTGATATTTTTATCAGTAATTAAATTTTTAGGATTTGGGGAAAAGAATCCCATTATATACAAAGATGGATTATTTCTTGAGAAGGAGATCTGATTGTATTCACAGATTTATTATTGTCAGCTTTTTCAGTTTGTAGGAACTGCAGACTTTTAAAAAATTGATATTTCATGAATACAAATGCATTTGTTTAAATAAGAAGTATTTTTTTCATACAGATGTCATTCCAGCGAGCTTCACGGACAGATAAAGGGGTGTCAGCAGCTGGTCAGGTCATTTCACTCAAGATAAGTTTCTAATTATCCGTTCTGACAAATCTGTGGAGCAAAATTCTTGTCAATAAGTATTTTCAGCACATTAGTTGATAGGTTTTCTTACATAACATTTTACAACAGTAAAGATAGATTAAACTGACCAGGTCCTTAGATAGCTGAGTGATCTGAAGGGCTTGCCTTTACTGGCAATTCACCTCTGTCCACATGTGATTGAGTCTCAGGTTCTGCCAGTGTGGGTATGTGAGAAAGCTTGCACATAGCTTTCATGGCTTTCTGGTTTATACTGGGTTTTTCCCATGTTTGTCCTGTACCAATTATTCTGGCCACCATGTAAAGAATATTGTGTGCTGGAAAATGGTTGTTGTTGCTGTTGGGCTTAACGCCATTTTTCAGCACACAATAGGCTATACATGGTGGCCAGTATTAATGTTGGAGGAAGAAACCGTGAAATCCCAGGAAAGAACCACCGACCCACGAGAAGCTACTGGCAATCTTTCTCACATACAAATTTCGCATTTCGAGGATTCTTAGACTCAAACCCACGCCGACAGAGGTGAGATGGCAGTGATCCATAATGGACAGCTGGAAAATGGCATTAAACCCATAGTAACAATAACATTAAAGTGACCTACTGATCTGACAGTTACATATAATAGTAAAGCATTATGCATACATTTTGCATGATCATTATTGATAAAATAATTATCAATACAAAAATTGACTTATTTAAATCACAGTCTTTTGGTAATCCATGTTGATAGTGACAGTGTGTGTGCATGTGTGTGTATATATGTGTGTGTGATTGTTAATGCAGCTTTAACTATTTTTTATTCATATCACTTCAATGTCTGCAGTGTGGCAGTTTACAGTGATATCTATCATTGGGGCATCATGCCACAGACATGTAGCATGATGCCCCCCCCCCAGTCACATTATCCTGACACCAGGCTGACCAGTCCTAATACTAATTCTCTTAATACTGAACATCAAGTGAGGAAGCTGTTAGTACAATTTTTGTAAGTCTTTGGTATGACTCAACCAGAGATTATACCCACAACCTCCCGCATCTGAGTCGGACACTCTAACAACTAGACCACCGGAGTGGTTGCTTTAGATATAAAGAATGGATGAAAAAGCTTTACTGCACAATTTATTTAGTGTAATTCATAGTAGCTGCCCATTCTTCTTAGCAAACAAAGACAGACTTAAAGGAAACTGTAAAAATTATAGCAAGAGCATCAGTTTAGAACACAGTTCTGGAAAATGAAACTCACAGAAACAAATTGGGAATTAATATGTAATGAATTTGCATCATATTGTGGGTAATTGGCATGGGAAATCAAATAAACATGCCATAATTGCCTTGAAGTTGCATCCTTTTTGCAAACCATGAAAATCGTCAAGGGAGGTAAAATGTAAATTACAACAAAGGGCACTAATTTGCAATGCTGGCCTAGAAGAAAAAAAATTCACAGAATATGGAAAAAAAATTATTTGTACTGATTATGGGCATCACTCATGAAAAATGAAATAAAATATGATAAATAATGCACAGAATAAAAAAAAAATAAAAAGCAATGAAACATATATCATAGTCATAAAAATGCCATGATTTTAGAATAACTTTTAATATTTTCTTACTGTTGATTGTCCAGAACAATCTTATATTAGACAATAAATAATTTGTATTACTATTTTATCATAAATGTATAATCCCTAAAGGCAGACAACCATTTAGATACAATTAATAATATCAATGAAAATGTTTATTCATTGTAAATTGTTATTTACATTGTCAATGTGCAATATGATGCCTTTTAGCTGCAAATCTCATGAAAATATCCTATATCCCCCAGCAGTTCTCTAGAAATTTGGCATGTATGCAAGTGCCATATGTACATTTTTTATCAATGAAATTTTTGTGGTTAAATAGACAATTTTTAAAGGCAATAAGGCATTTATTAAATTGGCATAAATAATTTACAGATATTATAAGTGCTAACTACTGACATTTTTCCTGTAATGAGCTTTTTCAAGACTGTTTCCATGTTTTATGCAAGTTAATAAAGCAAAAATTTTTTATTTCCTGGTATTTTGATATACTCCTTGTTTAATGTATCTTTGTATTCTTGTTACACATGCTGCTCAATCAGGAAAACCTGATACAGAAGATAAATGACAACCTGCCCAAGTCCATCAAAGTGTTTGGTAAGGACCATTTTATTTTCCACTCAGTTGACATATGGAGACTTGTAACAGATGCTGAATTTTATTTATAATTAAAACACAATTGTGACCTGAGTGTACACAGTTCTGTAAGGGCATAATGCACCAGGGTGTACCTAGTTCTGTCAGGGCATGATGCACCAGGGTGTTCCCAGTTCTGCCAGGGCATAATGTACCAGGGTGTACCCAGTTCTGCTAGGGCATAATGTACCAGGGTGTACCCAGTTCTGTCAGGGCATGATGCACCAGGGTGTACCCAGTTCTGTCAGGACATAATGTACCAGGGTGTACCCAGTTTTGCCAGGGCATGATGTACCAGGGTGTACCCAGTTTTGCCAGGGCATAATGCACCAGGGTATATCCAGTTCTGTCAGGGCATAATGTACCAGGGTGTACCAAGTTCTGCCAGGGCATAATGTACCAGGGTGTACCCAGTTTGGTCAGGGCATAATGTACAAGGGTGTACCCAGTTCGGTCAGGGCATAATGTACCAGGGTGTACCCAGTTCTGGCAGGGCATAATGTACCAGGGTGTACCCAGTTCTGCCAGGGCATGATGCACCAGGGTGTATCCAGTTTTGCCAGGGCATAATGTACCAGGGTGTACCATGTAATGAAAAGACATTATGCACCAGGGTGTACCCAGTGTTACATGTCTAGGCTAGTACAAAAGTAACAAGAAAAGAGTGAAACCAACAAGCTTTGTTATATTTAACAAATAATTTATATCCATAGAAAAACAAGGTAAAAATGAGAAAATGGACTTTTGTTTATGAATCAAATTCAAAATTAATCCTGGAATTAAAAAATATAAGTCCCATCAATAAAAAGCTCTAAGTGAATCAAAGTTCGAATCCCAATGAAATTTAAGATGGAAGGCAATGAAGTCTTTGATAACCTTCAGAGTGTTGCTGTGTCAACAGTTCTTTGTTGAATAACAAAGAAATAATATTCCAGTTTTAAATTCCAAATAATTTTCACTAAATGTCTATGTCCAAGAATTCCATAAAGGAGCACCTATATGCATGTTTTCCAGAGAAATGAATTACTAATTCTGATAAATAGAATAATTCAACTAAAACTGGTCACAGCAAGACACCTTTGTGTTGGAAATTTAAAGCCCAACTGGCTATTCCTTCTGAAGAAAAGAGTTATACAGTAAATTAAGATGCAAAACAGATTCCCAGATGAAGGTCAAGTGGTCTTCTTCTCCAATGTTGGAGAATTTTTTTAATATGCCAATTTGTCATTTACTCTAGTATAGCCTTAGCTGAAATCAATGACATTTTACTCTGGAAAAAATAAAATTAAAAAAAAAGTTGTTTATATAGAACTGCCTTACTGGTCCTGAATCAAGGTTAACAAAAGATACAATATTTCAACTAATGGCTGTTTATCAGGTCAAATAGAACTTAATTGAACTTCTAAAAAAAATTAAATCCACTAGACAAAATTATCATTACAATTACATGTAATGGAATAAAATGAAAAATAAAATAAAACTAACAAGCAAGTAATTGAATTACATATACATAATACCAGATCTCCCTAGGACATAAAGCACCAGGGTGTACCCAGTTCTGCCAGGACATAAGGCACAAGCAGATCAGGGTCTATACTGCTTAGTTTTAAGGGAGTATAGTAGACCCTGAATTGCCTTCCCATAATATGCCAGTAGACCTTGGTTACACTGTAAATATGTTTATGCTATAATCAGATAACGCTTGATTTGGAGAACTGTGGTGGTCATAGTGTTGGACTCCTCCTGATCAGAATGATAGGAGTTAATTTTCCAAAGTTGTTTCAGCCTAGATCTGTAAATGTTATGTGTTGTTGGGCAAGACACATTGCCATTATTAATTTGTGTTTGCATTTGAATTGTTAAGTGTTACATGTTTACAGATTCATGACTTTTATTATAAAGTACTTTTTGGGGAGGTTTCTTGATAGATCTCAGTGGATGTGTTCATGTTGCCACACTTGTTCAAAATGAATGTTTATCCCTAGAGTCATGCCTTCTGGTCACAGCAGAAAACCCAGTGTTGTTCAAGATAGATACTTTGTAGTGGAGCTGTCAGATTTGTTTGATCAGCTCTGATTTTCTTTCAAAACTGTCTTGTATGTTACTTACTTCTTGCTTGCAAATGTTATTGAGAAAGAGAAGTCATTTATTAACATTTCTAGTGTCATTGATTTCATACCAGATACATATATTAGTCACACCATGGTCTGTGTTGTTCTACTCACGATAATGCATTCTGTAAAATTTGTTTACATATGTGTAAGTGGAACCTGATGTTAATTTGATGTATTGAAATGCTATATACCAAACTTCATTAAGGTGGAGAGCTGTTTGACTTTGAAATAAACAAAAGAACTATACCAAATTCCATTTTGGTTGGCACTTTTTGACTGAAATGAAAATACAGGACTAAATATTATATGAAACTATATTAAGAAGGGGAGATATTTGTAAAATAAGCAAAAGAACTATACCGAAGTGCAAGAATGTGGGGTGCTATTTGACTGAAATAAGCAAGAGAACTTTACCAAAGTGCAATAATGTGGGGTGCTATTTGACTGAAGTAAGCAAAAGAACTATACCAAAGTGCAATAAGGTGGGGTGCTCTTTGACTGAAATAAGCAAAAGAACTATACCAAAGTGCAAGAAGGTGGGGTGCTATATGACTGAAATAAGCAAAAGAACTTACCAAAGCAACCGACTAATTATTATACTTGAATAGGACATAAAACAATTGCTCATGGAATTTTTTTTGCAGGTGGGTTAATTATGTTGTAAACAGAAACATTAAGGCAGGATTTATTACAAGCTTGGCATGTCTTTTGTTTTATGGTTGACATTTTAACAGCTATTAGTTATCATCCTTTCAAAGTGTACAGATAATAAATTTTGTAAATAAATTTACGGAAAATAAATTTTGTAAATAAATTTTACGTAAAAAAAATTTACAGATAATAAATTTTGTAAATAAATTTACGGATAATAAATTTTGTAAATAAATTTATGGAAAATAAATTTTGCATTTAGGTGATTTATATGCTTCTTACAGAATGTAGAATTTCATTATAATTTTTTTCTGTCCATGCATCTGTCTGTGTCTGTCTGGTTAAATTATAATAATGGCCTTCAAGATCCTTAAACACATTACTCATTTGACAAATGAAATTTTTTCTATAGTTCTGTGATGATGCATTTACAGGACATAAAAGAACTACCAGGGGTTTTAACAGCAAAAATCACTGTTCTTCTCGGACTTACCTTTATCTGACTCCAACCTATGCTTTTGCGCCAGTTGAGAAGGTAAGTTATATAGTGAAGCCTATCTATGTATTTAAGTTAGACCTGTGACAATGTTTACAGTGAAGCCTGTCTATTAAAAAATAATTAAGAAGGGATGAATGCTGGTATAGATTTAATGTTCTTTAAAAAGTGGAGTTCTTTATATTTTAAGCTATCCTACAGATTTAAGATTTATGTAGTGAAAATTCCTTATACCAGCCCCTCAATAACCCCTCTTGAACTGTAGAATGGTCACATATTTTTAAAAGTTGGCCACATTTATAAATCAGCCTCATGTTTGATCAAGATATTTTTTTTTTGTGTAAGGGAGTTGTACTGCATTAGAACAAAAATTCTGTTGAATACTTTTTTCCTCATTAACTAGCATTACTTTTTTTAATTGAATGTAGCTTTGGGCAAGACGAGTTTCAGGTGACCCATACAAACAATCTGAAAGCTTGAGAAAAGGAATTTCATCAAAATTGTCAAGTTGTGTGTGCATTTGTGTATCTACATTTGTGTATCTACATTTGTGCACAGCTTTTGTCTTGCATTCAGGTTTTTTAAATCTTCACTTTTAGAAAAAGCAACTTATTAGATCTCAAACCTTTTTCCATGCATTGAAGAGAAGCATTTGTTGCAAAAGTCGATTTTTTACAATAAAGACTTATCAAAAGCTGTTGCATTTATAAGCCAAACGAGGTGCATAAAAGAGAGTTGCTTAGGACAATCATTTAATTTGGAATTTGGTGATTTATTCCTCACCTTATATAATTTATTTTGGATTTTCATGATTGAGTCATCACCAGATTGTGTTATGTAACTATTTAATTTTACATTGGATTTTTATGATTTCATGATTTAGTTGTCACCAGATTGTGTGGTGTAACTTTATTTAATTTTACATTGGATTTTTTGGAGTCATCACCAGATTGTGTGATGTAACTATTTAATTTTACAATGGATTTTTTATGATTTCATGATTTAGTTGTCACCAGATTGTGGTGTAACTTTATTTAATTTTACATTGGAGTTTTAGGAGTATTCACCAGATTGTGTGATGTAACTATTTAATTTTACATTGGATTTTTATGACTTCATGATTTAGTTGTCACCAGATTGTCTGGTGTAACTTTATTTAAATTTACATTGGATTTTTATGAATAAGTCATCACCGGATTGTGTAGTTTAAAATGATGTAATTTTACATTGTTTACATTTATTTCTTAAGTAATATTGGAACCTTGTTTGTTTTTGGAATTTTCAAGTAAATATTACACATATTAAATGATGATGTTTAGATTGGGGAAATATTACACATTGAATGACATTTTATTAAAGAAATATTACACATCCACATTAAATGACTGTGTTTTGTTCAGGGAATAATATGCATATTAAATTACCAAATTTTATTCAGGGAAATATTATACATGCACATTAAAAAACTTTTGTTCATGGAAGTGTTACATGTATACATTAATGACTGCATTTTGATTGGGGAAGTATTACACATACACATTAAATGATTATACTTTGTTCAGGAAAATATTACACATTAACATTAAATAACATTTATTCAGGAAGTATTACACATACTCATTAAATGACTACATTTTGTTCATGAAAATATTACACATACACATTACATGACTGTTTTATTGAGGTAAATATTACACATACACATTAAATGACTGTTTTATTGAGGTAAATATTACACATACACATTAAATGACTTTTATTAAGGGAAATAATACACATACACACTAAATGACTGTTTTGTTCAGGAAAGTTTTACACATTAAATGCCTGCATTTTATTTAGGCAACTTTAACTGATACATATTAAATGACTGCTTTGTTCATGGAAATGTTACACATATTAAATGACCTAATATTTTAGGGAAATATAACACATACACATTTAATGACTTTTTTTTGTTCAGGGAATATTACACATACATCTTAAGTGACTTTATTTTATTAAGAGAAATATTACACATGCACAATTAAGGAAATTTTTATTCATGCACACATATTAAATGACTGAATTTGGTTATTAGAGTAAGATTATGATTTTCTGTAAACTTAAGTTTTTTTCTCATCGTTGTTAGTCTTTACTTTCCTATCATGAGATTATTTTCTCATTTACAGTTCCTAATGGATGAGTACAGGACTACACGTAAGTATAGAAAGGTTTCCTGTGTTTTGAGTGCAAATGCTTGATACAGTATCGTTCTGTAGATTCTGTGCAAACCATTCTTATTACAGTTTTATTAGTCTGTTCGAGCATCCACCTTGGATATGGGAGGTCATGGATTTGAACCCTGACCGAGTCATACCAAAGACTTATAAAAATGGTATTAACAACTACCTCACTAGGCACTCAGCATTAAGAGGTTAGTGTTAGGACTAGTCGACCTGGTGTCAGGATAATGTGACTGGGTGGGACATGATGCCATATATCTGCTTCATGATGCCCCAGTACTAGACATCACTGTAAATTGCCATACTGCATACATCATAGTAATATGACTGAAATGTTTTTAAAGTTACGATAAAAATCCAAATCACACATACCCACTCACATTAATCTGTCAATTTGGATAAAGTAATGAGATATATAAACATGCATAAAAAATATAGTTGAATTTTTAGGCACATACCAGTATTCTTTAAATCAGCTGGTAGTATACAATGAAATTTGTTGGTCATGTTTGTATGAAAATGTAGCTGACATGATTAGATTTTCTTGCCATTATAGAGGGCAGAAAATTATGTTGGCTCATTGTCTAGGACTGGTCTGATTTTGTCACCAACCTGTCATTGATCATTTCCACTAGCCTTTTGGACCTTTGACATCTCCCTATTGCTCCTATAAATTGGATGCAACATGTTGTTAATCGTCAAAGCATCATATAAAGATCATGCAAGCAGAAGTCATTTGTCTGATATTATAGGACTGGTGTTATAACATCACTAAATATTGGCAAATTTCCAAACGGTATGCAGCACACCAGTCTATGCTTGAGCTTTTCCAATCAGACATTGGCTTTCTTCAATCTCTCCACAACAAAGTATTTAATCTATGGGGTTACCAATGGTTTAATTTATCAGCAGGTCAAAATCAAGCACGTGGAATTTATCCTCAACAATCAATGCAGTACCCATTGCACTACTGGATGGCAAATGTTTTAAGGTCCGAAAGGATACCAACTATGAAAAAAATAGAAGACTGTGTATCAGAAAGTGTGTGTTGATTACTGGTTATTATAAATGTTAGGAAATCAGTGTAAGGTTAATCAAGGTAAAACGTTTTGCTGCAAAGGTTCAGATTTTAGTTATAATAAAATAATAAATGTAAAAAATAAAAAATTTAATGCAGAGCAGATTTGTGAAAATCAATAATCATGGTAAGCTTAAATATTTCATTTTCTGACATTTATGGTAATTGAATAAATAAATAACTACTGAATAAATAAATGTATGCATTGATTAATAAAGTAAGATAATTTCTGAAGTTTTAGTTTTGCATTCCAGTGTTTTGCTTATGTTCTGTGCACTTTTGTAAATATTTTCATGCCAAGACATAATTGCTGAACTAGTGTTTGGCTTATACATAGTATTATTCTACCGGTCCTAGACCAGTGAGCCAGAAACCAAAGTTTCCTGACCTGCATTGAAGCAGTTTTTCAGGGTTTAGTAAGTTTTTGAATTTGAACTGTTTTGGTCTGCAGTAAGAGCATAGATGTTTTGATTTTCATTGGGGTTTATGTGTTTTACAAACAAATTTTCTTTGCTGTTATGTCTCATCAGTTCTCTAAACTCACATTTTTCTTTCTTTAGCTGAGATCCTCAACAGAGTGAATGAAATTTTGAAGCTGTTCAAGGGCACACATAATTTCCACAACTTCACTTCTGGCATGTAAGTCTTCACATTTTTCCTTTTTCTATTAATACACATTATTATTATCATTATGAAAGCCTAAAAATTTACAACAATGGTCCATAATTTCCATATCCTGACACTGGTCCATATTTCCATACCCTCACACTGGTCTATAATTTTCTTACACATTTTTCCTTTTTCATACATGTACACTGGTCCATAATTTCCATACCTGCACACCGTTCCATAGTTTCCATACCAAACGATGGTCCAGTTTCTATACCCTCACTCTGATCCATAATTTCCATACCCTCACACTAATCATAATTTCCATATCTGCACACTGTTCCAATAAATTCCATACCCTCACACTTGTTTATAATTTCCATACCACACACTGGTCCATATTTTCCATACATTCACACTGCTTCATAATTTCCATACCACACACTTGTCTATAATTTCCATATTTTACATGCCCTCACATTGGTCCATAATTTCCATACCACACACTGGTCCATATTTTCCATACCACACACTGGTCCATAATTTCTATACCACACACTGGTCCATATTTTCCATACCCTCACACTGGTCCATTTTTTCCATACCACATACTGGTCTATATTTTCTGTAACCTCACACTGGTCCATAATTTCCATACCACACACTGGTCCATAATTTCCATACCACACACTGGTCCATATTTTCCATTCCCTCACACTGGTACAGTGGCTTAGTTTCATGATATAAACTTCAGTGTATGGAGCTTTTCACAATATTTTCACTTGTCCATGTAGAATATGCACCCATCAGCAAATAGTATTGGCTGTCATCAGTTAGTTTGTACTACTCAGCAGATCTGAGTCAGTGCTTTTGACGTTCAATCATATATAGAAGAAACAGTACAAACCACCATTAGTACACCAACAGATCAATGCGACCTTGATGGTTATGATGTGGGGGGTGAGTGGGAGATCCACTACACCCCATTGTATCTGTTAGTGTTGATGTTTTGCACTGTTTGACTATTGAACAACCATCAATATAACCATTTACTTATAGTCTTTAATTTCATTTGTAATTAGCACCTTTAGGTAGCCTAAACTATTAACACAAAAATAAATTTAAAGACACGAAAATTGGTTACTCACATGTCTGGACAATAATAATTTAGCTAAGTCACAATAAACTTGTGATAGTATCAAATCCAAGAGTCATTCGTACGTAAAACAAACTTCTACTCAAATCACTTGTGCCAATTTTGATACAAGATTAAGACCATGCTGTGGAATGTTCAAAACCTTAGATTGCATGCCATTTGTAGAATTATTTGTTTGATGTAGCTATTATGTTGCAGATGGAGAATTCCCTGTTCTGTAAATATCTGTGTTGCAGATGCCTCAATGAAAATTGATATGCTTAACCCATTTTATCTTGAATATGACCACAGGCATAATAACTGATTCTATCCTGAATACACCTGTGGTCGTAGTATCCCATTTTATCCTGAATACGACTATGGTCGTACTCTACTACATATGCGTGTAGCATCTCTATAAACATGTTAAACATCACAAATATTTGTGTACTGCTTCATCAACACAGGAAATGGTTAAAGCACACATGCATGGTTAAATTTTAAAAAAAAACTTGGTTGGAAAAGAAGATGTTGACTTGAAAATCAGTTGATAAAATGATGGACGACAACTCAGATATAGACATGGATGTTGATAGTGAGGGTAGCGACATTGAAGTTGGCGATTTGGATGATTCTGATGATAATATTGACTTCAATGACGGGTAGGAATTGAATCAAGTTGATGAAAGAGATGTTGCATGGCTTCATGCACTTTTCAATAGTGATTCGGAGAATGAAGCTGACTTTAAAGGCTTTCAAGAGGAATGGGTCCGGGATGATTTCCACCTCAGTTGTCATGATTTAAATTAATAGAAGGGGCAACTGTTCAACACCCTGAAGATGTGGACTTCAAAATTTTGACAAAAATTATCATACTAAAAGATTTCTAGGATTAATTTTTGACAAGTTTTCATGAGAAACTGCATGCTGAAGTACATGTTCTAGAATGTAAAGTAAACAAACTAACAGTGCTAGAAACTTCAAATTTGGACCAAATGCTAGAAATATAATTATCTTTTTTAATTCATGTGATATTTGGAGCATTTCATTCATCTTCATGAACAAAAGAATCACTGAACATCATGGTATTTTTTTTTATTTTTGGTTTCTTTCAAGTTATATTTCAAAATACAGTTGCGAGCATGTACATTGGTAAATGATAACAAAACATATATCACTGTGTTGCAAATTTTATTACTTTTTCAGAGATGCATAGTTTTATATACTTTAAAAAGGAAATAACAGTGTTAAAACAATTTCAGTAAACTTGGTGAAGGTCATCACAATTTCTGCTGCTGCTGTATGATTACACCATTTTATTTAGGTATTTAGAATTGCTTCTCAGGAATTATGCACTGTAGTTGAAATTGGTGAACTGGATAAAATGGGTTAAACAGGTTCTAAAATTAATAGGGACAATCTTTAAAAAAAACCCCACAATAAAATAAGTAAAATTATACAGAATTTCAATTATAAGAGTTTAGCGTTATTTCTGAGTTTATGGGGGTATCAACTGTCAGATGCCAACTCACACATCTTACATAACGCCCTTTTGGCATTACTTGCTATGTAATTCGGCAACTGACAGTTCATACGATAATAAACTCATAAACAACAACATTAAGTTCTTAAATAAATCAAGGTTTAATCAATTTGTCCTATTGAACTGAGTTGGGTCACACTTGACTTCATAGTGTGTTAATATGAATCAAGGTTACTCAGTCTGTCCTGTTGGACTGAGTCTGGTCACTTGACTTCATAGTGTGTAAATATGAATCAAGGTTTACTCAATCTGCCTTATTGAACTGAGTCTGGTCACACTTGACTTCACAGTGTGTTAATATGAATTAAGGTTTTGTCCTCTTAAACTGAGTCTGGTCTCACTTCATAGTGTATTAATATGAATCAAGGTTTAATCAATCTGTCCTCTTAAACTGAGTCTGGTTACACTTGACTTCATAGTGTGTTAATATTAATCAAGGTTTATTCAATCTGTCCTATTGAACTGAGTCTGGTCACACTTGACTTCATAGTGTGTTAATTTTAATCAAGGTTTAATCAATCTGTCCTATTGACTGAGTCTGGTCACACTTGACTTCATAGTGTGTTAATATGTATCAAGGTTTACTCAATCTGTCCTCTTAAATTGAGTCTGGTCACACTTGATTTCACAGATAAGTTCATATAATGCCAGTCTGCGCTTAGATAAGTCTACCATTAGTAAAAGTTCATAACCATTAATTGACTTATTAACACCAAAAACTGCTCAACAAATTTGACAGAAAGCAACGTGAAGGTCTTTCTTATTGTTTCAGATGATGCTAGTCTTCCATATCAGATGGCATCATTACTAATAATATAAAAAACCTAGAAACAACTTCTCAAAAATCACTCAACAGATATTGATTAAATTTGACTGAAAACTTATTGGCTTGAAGATTTTTTTAGTTTTAGCTTTTAGTTGCCGATCCACTGCCAGATATGTCCACCATTACCATAATTAAGAAAACATTTAAAAAGAATTCTTATCAAAAACTGCTAAGCAGATTTGAGTACATTTGACAGAAACCAGTCTGGCATGAAGGCCATGCAAATATGTTCAAATGATGCCAATCAACCATTACACCATTGCTGAAAATACAAAAACTGTGATGTGAGTTCAAGTCCAGACTCTGCTAACGTGGGTAAGTGAAAAAGCCTGCCAGTAGCTCCTTGTGGGTCGGGGTTCTTCCAGAGGTTTTCCAGGTTCTTTCTCCACCATTAATACTGGCCACCAGTGATGAAAAATGGCGTTGAACCCTATAATAACAACAACAAAAACCGTGAAACAGCTTCTCCAAAACTGCTCAACAGAATTGGATCAAATTTGAAATATGTCCAGGTTTGAAGGTCTATCAAATTTGTTCAAATGATGCCAACCCAACATTAAATATGGCCTCCATTTCTATACTAGAAAAACATGACTTCTTATATTTAAAAAAATGTACAGAATTAAACCAGGTAAGACAGAAAGCATTCTGGTTGAGGTTTTTCCGATTGGTTAAAATTTTGCTAATCTGCCTTCACATATGACCATCATTATTAAAAATAGAGAAATTAGGACACGATGCAGATCCAGTACTACTATAAATAGACAAAACATGAAGTGACTTATCAGAAACTGAGAAAGCTTGTCAGTAGCTTCTCTTGGGTCGGTGGTTCTTTCCGTGGATTTCCCGGTTTCTTCCTCCACCGTTAATACTGGCCGCCATGTATAGCCTATCATGTGCTAAAAAATGGTGTTAAGCACCACAACCAATCAACCAATCAGAAACTGCTCAACAGAAAATGACCAAATTTGATGAGACATTCTGGTTAAAAGGGCTATAAAATATATACAAATTTGTTGACGATTATGACTGCCATGGAAGCCCTTAAATTACACATAAAAAACTAGTTTGCAATATTTGACCAAATTTTGGCAGCAGTTACTGTAGAAAAAACTAACAACTTCATGTAAAACACCACTTAGCTAACTTTAGTCCTCTTTGATAGAATGTGTCCTACCTTGACCACCTTTTAGAAACATGAAAATGGTACATTTCGACCATCAATTCTGGCTGCCTTTAATGAAAGTGCACAGCTTTATTTCAAAAGTGTTGAACAGAATTTATTTTGCTTTGGAGGGGTTTGGTTAACTGTTCTTTTAATACATTATTGGTAGTATAATGCAAAGAAATAAAAAAGTACTTTACCAAGGACACACCAAGACAGCCAACCTGGGCAGGTATTGATCTTGCATCACTTGGAGTCTCATGCTTTATCAACTGAGCTATTTTGGCTTCCAAAATATGGATGAAGATGTAACTTCAGAAACCTAGAAAAAGTTGCTTTCACAACATATGCTATCAAAAGTATTTGAAGAAATTTCAGCAAAATATACTTAGTACTCAGGCTAAGGCAGTTCTAATGTGGGGTAGTCCCCCATAGATGCAATTTAGAACTTTATATCATTTTCATATGAAATTGGAGTAATCAGAGGACCCTGCCTTCCCTCTAAATTTAAATCGAACAGCCCTTACTACTGATCTTGATTTCTTGTTTGTAAGGGAAGTTACCTATGATAAAAGCTCTGAACAACAGGTTAGGCAGAATTATTCTTGCAGAAGAAACTTTAAAACATCTATTTTGTTTAGAATGCAAAATGCCTCCTAAAAATAATTGATAATGTAGGGATTATAAACACTGATGTTAAATTTAAACTGAAGAAAATAATATAAATTGAAGTCTAACAAGTAACACTCTAAGTTGATAATAATTTGGTAGTATGATTATGTTTAAAAAACTAGTTTGTCTAATACCAGTGGTTGGTGAACTTGACTTCTATACAAGGGTGCCAGGTTTGATTCCCAGACCATGCTGGTATGTTATGTCCTTAGGCAAGATACTTTTGCTCTCATTTTCCATCAGCAAGATACATTAACACAGGCTTAGCCCAATCAAGACAGAAATGTTATGTGTGTCTCATTTAACACAGGCTTAGCTCAGTCAAGACAGAAATGTTATGTGTGTCTGATTTAACACAGGCTTAGCCCAGTCAAGACAGAAATGTTATGTGTGTCTGATTTAACACAGGCTTAGCCCATTCAAGACAGAAATGTTATGTGTGTCTGATTTAACACAGGCTTAGGCCATTCAAGACAGAAACTTTATGTGTGTCTGATTTAACACAGGCTTAGCCCAGTCAAGACAGAAATGTTTTGTGTGTCTGATTTAACACAGGCTTAGCCCATCAGCTGGTATGTAGTGTCCTTGTTTATTATACAAATGTTGTTTATATGGTATATTGTATATATTTTAAGGCATTTCTTATGTTCCATTCTCTTATTCACAAATTATTGTAAACATATATTTTGTAGTTGTAATTGACCTTGTAGCAACTATGTACTCCAAAAATTACTTTGCCCTCTACAGTTCGTTTGTGTGTGTGATTTGGATTTTCAGCATAGCTTTAACAATTTTTTCAGTCATATCGCTATGATGTCTGTACTGTGGCAGTTTATAGTGACATCTAGCACTGTGGCATCATGCTTTAGACATATAGCATCATGTTCAAACCAAGCACATATTCTTGACACCAGGCCAAAAAGTCCTAACACTAACCTCTTAATGCTGAGTGCCTAACAAGGCAGCTGTTTGTACCATTTTTATAAGTTTTTGGTATGACTTGACTGGGGTTCAAACCTGCATCCGAGGCAGATGTTCTAACCACTTGGCCAACACAGCAGTCCCATCTACAATTTAAACACACATGTGAATATGTATTCAACTGCTGATATGTGTTGACTATGGAGGTGAGCAATATCATTCACACTTGGGCCTCTTGTTCTTTCTTAAGCTATTTATATTTTCTTTTACTCTTTATACAGAAAACCAACTGATCCAAGTGCGAAGAGATACATAATTGATTTTACAGTAAGTATTCTAATATGCATGTGGTTTTTCTTGTAGCCTAAGTTGTGATTGAAAATAATCTTTGGAAATATAATTGTAAGCTGGATTCAAAATTTTTTCAGAGTTCATGGAAAATTATTTGTTTTGACTGAATGTTGAGCACATTATTGGCCCTATCTTGCAGATTTTGTAGTTTTTAAACAGATTATCACAGTTCTGTAAATTACAAAATGATGAGGTGACCATGTTAAACAGATTGTCACAGTTCTAAAAATTATGCAATATTGAAGTGACCACATTAAACAGATTATCACGGTTTCATAAATTAAATAATACTGATGTGACCACATTAAACAGAGACAAAAAAGATAGGCTAGCACTCATACAATATACAAATGATACCACTGACAATCGATTTGTCAAACATTTTATGTACAATTTGACCTATATACAAGAGATAAAAACACTTGATAAACTTATAATACAAGACACATTTTGTGATACATATTGAACATTAATTGAAAGTGAGCATTAATTATTAGCCATGAATGTTATTTTTTACCAATCCACTCTAAAGGGTAAATTAGATGCATATGTAGCTTACCTTTGTTTTGTGATTTTCAATGAGGTTAAAAGGTCAGAGTCACAGAGTCCAAATTACAACTTGCCTGGTCTATAACAAATACCTTGTCTGTCACTATTTTGTTATTGTTTTTCAGTGTGGAGAGCCATTTGTGCGGGAGGGTATAGAGTTTGTCAAATTGACGGTCAAAGGACAGAGTTTTATGATGCATCATATAAGGAAAATGATCGGTAAGTCGACCACATGGGCAGCCATATTTCTTATTTGGTTAAATAGAGAATTATTATAGTTCTTAATTGGAGTCTTGTATAATAATGGAGGACCACACAGATTACTGTACTTTGTAGAAAGGTTCTATTGACATATTCATAGGTGTCAACCTCTTGAGATGAAAACCTGTATGCCAGACCAATAAAAACTTTAAAAAGACCAAAAAAAACTTTAACGCTTCTCCAGTAAAACATATATCCCCTGGGGGCAGCACTTCAAAAACACTTTTGTAGGAGGTTGTGTTTTAGGCTATTTTGATTTTGACAGTGGAAGGTTGATTAGGAAAATCACTTCTGTATGGGTTGTGTTAATAAAATGAGAAATTGCATCTAACCCCCTCCTATCGGTCTAACGTGAATAAACATTGGGTCAGAAAATGATGCCAGTACATGTGAGTGCATCTAATTTGTACAAATTCACATACTTTTAAAGCAGTGATATGCATTCCGCAAATTCCATCAACGTTGAGGATATAAAACATGCTTTGCAAAGAATGCAATTTTTATTAAACTTTTAGTTTAAAAGTTCATTTCGCAATGTAATTTGCAATGCTAGTAGCAGCATTGCACCACTTGATGTGATATCCAGATTCAGGAAGGCAAATGTTAAAATAGCTGGATATTTCAGTTCGACATGAATGGCTGTTAAACTAAATTGGATTGGTTTATTGGGCCCAGGAAGAAGCATTTTATGGGAGTTTTAACCTTAACTTTCATCATGGAAGTTTTACAAATGCGTGTTTCAAATAAGGGTTCACACAGGGAACCAAAATGGCTGAATCACAACAGGGTTTGTCGTCAGACGTTTTCAGTTGGCAAATACTGGCTGGTGATAGCTATGATGACAGTGAATTTCATGTATATCAGTCTGTTGGACATTGGGAAAATATCACTGGAAATACCATTGTGTGATTTTGAGCCAAAAATTTTTGTTGAGTTGAGTCCCATATACTTGTTGGATGGACAGGATGCCGGTTGTATTTATTCTAAATACTTACGTCTGAACAATTGACTATGGATATGTTGGACTTAAAACCCTAATACAGCATTATGGAAGAGAAAAAATCTGGCATAAGTGGCAGTAAAGCACTGATTCAAGGAAGTGAATCTTTGGCAGAGTTCATGTTAGTGATGAAATTAATGAAAAAATACACTACCAATCTGATTCTTATTTACTGGTACCAATACTTTTAGTAAAATTGTAAATTCTATTTTCTTACAATCTAAATATTTGTGATCATGTATTAAAGGTGTGATAAAGGTAAAATGTGCTTAGTTTTCTTGTAAAATCTAAAACTATTAATTAGTAAGGGACTTAAGTAAAAAGTGGGTCGTGTGCAGAAATTATTGCCATATTACAGAGTGTTGTTAGAAACAAATGAATAGTTGCATGAGATGTAGTTTGCAAAGTTGTAATACCAGCACTCATATTTTAACCACATTTTCCATTTAATACTATCATTATTTCTGCATATTCCTATACATTTTTTCAAAATTTGTATTTTCTGATCCAATGTTGTTCATTTCTTGTGCAATTTTTACACATCAAGAAGTCTCCGTATCATTAAAAAACAATGTAATCTGCACCAAATTGAGTTGTTTGGGAATAAATTCATTTTTTAATCCAAAAATCACTGAACCTTTGAGTTCTGGCATTAAAGTCTCACATTAAAAAACATTTAAAGTAGCCATGATAGTAATTTAGGATGCAATTGTTCTAATTTCACCTTTGGTTATATTCAAATCTTGAATGTGATGGAGGAACATGGCTCCAAAAAAAACACCTGAATTTTAGAACTTGTTCATTGACTGAATCAAGTATATAATCCGAGTCCAACCGAGTTGTTAGGAAAATTTTAATTCTTTTGACAAATTCATAATTAGCTGTAAAATATGGAGTAAGCCTATATGGTTTTCTGCCATACCAACGAAGACCCCACCACAACCATGTGACCATACCTAATAACATCACAGTAATAATCGATATACAACTAGAGATGACATCTCTTTGAGTATTTTGATTTCAGTAGAACCTTAACAGAGTGGAACAGTAAGAAAGAGTGACAGACATTAAGTGTTAGGGAGATTTTTAACAATGGCTATTCCTCCTGCCACCACTTTCTAATTGGAGATCTTTCACACACACACACTCACACACACACAAACACACACACACACACGATTAAATCCTGAATCCTGGCATCATCCCTGCAGGGGATATAACTTGACCATTTTATTTGATTTTATTGGTCTCTGGTTATCCCATGGTATTTCTGTTACTTGAACATTACAGTGTGTCCAGTCAGCATGGTCAAAAAAAGGCATACAACCATTGAGAGTTGTTGGAGGACTAACATTACTATTGGTATGAAAGAATGAGAACCATTCTATAAAATAGTGAAGATGAAATAGAGTATACATGGTTTGACTGTCCCTGATTGGTTGATAATGAAAGTAAAATTTTAGTAAAAATAATCTTGAGAGCTTGTACTACTTTTAACTGACAAAAGTCAGGAATATTGTTTTATTAACATAATTTCCGTCACTTTACAGACCTGAGTTTGGAAGACTCATTAATGAAATCAGCAGCTGACTCTTTTTGTGTAGTATTGAAAGTACACATTTCAAACTTGTGTTGATGCAGAAATTGGTGCAGCTGTTATGGTTTTCTTTTCACAAAAGCTGTCTCTATAGATGTGTCTATACTGATACAAATTTGGTCATGAGCACTCAAGATTTTAAGTTATTGAATTTTAATATGGTGTTTGTTCATATTTACAATGGGAACTGAATTAGTATGAGTCTTGAATCCAAGCAGAGTACATCTAGAACTGTAGAGGATTTATATGCATATTCAGAAACAGTATAGTAGTAGGAAAAGGAAGTGACAAATTTAGATACATATCATAAACAAGACAAACAATATGTGGGGGGACAAGATCATAAGAACAGGCTGGAATGGAGAAGTATAATAATGTGTGCAACAATATTTTCTCAGGGAAAACAATAAAGAGTATACAGTTAACTAAACAATGTGAATTTAGCTACTCAAATGGATTTTAACCTTTTTGAGCTGTGAGAATGACATCACTCGATATCTGTATTACTTCCATCATGCTAGCAATGCGTCTTCCTGTTTGCATTATGTAAACTTAAGTAAAAAATATGAAGGCATAATATTTATTTTAATGAGCATATTGTTAAAATTTTTACTAAATCGATTTTATCTCCACACTGAAAGATGAATGATTGCCACACTATGTAAAGTATAAAAATTGATGTCAACTGTATGCACTTGATATATAGTAATAAGTATAAATAATAAAAAAATAATGTATAAAATAAGAAAAACTACTTACTACACAGGTAGTTTGTCAATATTAGAAATCCTAGTGGGGGTCAAATTTCAGAGAGATAAACGGCAAGATCTTTACACACATGAGTTGAACCATGAAATTAAACTTATTTCATTATCAGACAAAAGAAACGCGTGGTTTTGAGTATGATTTGATTGTTTCATCCCACCCTGATCTCATTGAAATCTTGATCTAAAAAAATGGTGTCCAGAGTTCAGTATGTATACAAAACAAGGGAAATTTTAAAAAAAAAAATTGTACAGAATGGTTGTACGACCATACACTGATGAAAATGGGGGAAAAAACGTGAAAATTAAGGTTAAATTATGCTAGTTGACATCTATGATAAAGACATAATACTAAACCTATTAATCTTCATGTTCCTTTTTTACGCTTTTTTAGCAAATAATTATATTTTTTTGTCATCATGAGGTCACTTTCTACCTTTTGATCAATTTTTTAAGCAGATCTTCTGGTCTTATCTCGGCAGAAATACTGTTTTTATTTTCTCTTTATTTTTTTCTTTGTTCTCTTTATTACCGTCCATACTCACTTTTAAGTCCAGTCCTGATCTGCAGCATAATATACCTGCAGTTGTTGATCTGGGCCTTAAAGCTATTTTTTAACACACGATAGGCTATACATGACCAGTAATAATGGTGGAGGAAGAAATTGGGAAATCCGCAGAAAGAACCACTGACCCACAAGAAGCTACTAGCAAGCTTTCTCACATATCCACATTCACTGAATCTTAGACTTGAACCCACGCAGATGTGAGATGGCAGTGATCCATAACAGAGATCGGTTTAGACTACTAGTCCACTCAGGGCCCCAAATAATATGCCTGCAGATTGAGGTCTATATTATTTGTTCTACAGTTTACTATAGTAAACTGCACAAACCCAAATCTGCTGACACATTATGGAATGACAGATCAGATCGGTTCAGTTTTGCAGTTGGAGTATAAATGGTGTTAATGGTATATCATTTGTTGTCATAATACTAGACTACTATAATGGAGGTGGTCAGATAATGGAGGTGGTCAGATTACAAATTAGTTAATGACTACTATGAGGATAGAAACCAAGTTTTCAGAAAAGTATGATAACATTAAAAGCTTTTTGTGCTAATACTTTTAATATTGTTTCATTTTGATTTTCACCAGGACTGACTATTGCTGTTGTCAGAGGTTTCTGTAATGAGGAAGTCATTGAATTGGCATGGAAAGCAGACAAGGTTGGTGAAAGATTATCTAATATGAATAACATATCAGTTAAGGATAAGTTTGTAGTCCAAAAGTGAATAAAATATAAATCAAGGATTAGCTTGTAGTTAGCAGTGATTAAAATATCAATCAAGAGTTAGCTTGTAGTCAGCAGTGAATAAAATATGAATCAAGGATTAGCATGTAGTCAGCAGTGAATAAAATATCAATCAAGGATTAGCTTGTTGTCAGCAGTGAATAAAATATTAGTCAAGAGTTAGCTTGTAGTCAGCAGTGAATAAAATATGAATCAAAGATTAGCTTGTAGTCAGCAGTGAATAAAAAATCAATAAAGGATTAGCTTGTAGTCAGCAGTGAATAAAATATCAGTCAAGAGTTAGCTTGTAGTCAGCAGTGAATAAAATATGAATCTAGGATTAGCTTGTAGTCAGCAGTGAATAAAATATAAATCAAGGATTAGCTTGTAGTCAGCAGTGAATAAAATATAAATCAAGGATTAGCTTGTAGTCAGCAGTGAATAAAATATAATTCAAGGATTAACTTGTAGCTTGCAGTGAATAAAATATCAATCAAGGATTAGCTTGTAGTCAGCAGTGAATAAAATATCAGTCAAGAGTTAGCTTGTAGTCAGCAGTGAAAAAAATATGAATCAGAGATTAGCTTGTAGTCAGCAGTGAATAAAATATCAATCAAGGATTAGCTTGTAGTCAGCAGTGAATAAAATATCAGTCAAGAGTTAGCTTGTAGTCAGCAGTGAATAAAATATGAATCTAGGATTAGCTTGTAGTCAGCAGTGAATAAAAAATAAATCAAGGATTAGCTTGTATTCAGCAGTGAATATAATATAAATCAAGGATTAGCTTGTAGTCAGCAGTGAATAAAATATCAATCAAGGATTAGCTTGTAGTCAGCAGTGAATAAAATATCAATCAAGGATTAGCTTGTAGTCAGCAGTGAATAAAATATCAATCAAGGATTAGCTTGTAGTCAGCAGTGAATAAAATATCAAATCAAGGATTAGCTTGTAGTCAGCAGTGAATAAAATATAAATCAAGGATTAGCTTGTAGTCAGCAGTGAATAAAATATCAATCAAGGATTAGCTTGTAGTCAGCAGTGAATAAAATATAAATCGGGTGGCGCTCTACTGATTCATATTTAGCATAGGTTTGAGTTTGAATTCCCCGGGTTTTCTCACTAGTTATACTGGCTATTTAAGAAAGATTGTATATCTTGGATATTGTTCAAAGAACCTTTCATTCTCTTTATTTTGGTGAATGATTGATGGGTGTAATATGGGTTATAGAGTATACAGCATGGCCTTACACCAGATGTGCACCTTCCAAAAAAGTGCTAGCTCGACTTGCTCATTTTCACTTCCCAAATTTCAGAGGTAAATTGTAAAAAAAAAAGAGCTGATAACTTTTTTTTACATTTTATGTATTTGGTAGTTCATTCATTGCAGTTTTAGTAGCTGGTATTGTCTAGTTTAGCAAAATTCATTTTCCCTATTTTGATAGCTGCCAAGGATAGTGTACTTTAGACAAAATCAGGTTGATTTTTGGAGCACAAGTGAGCAGTCATTTTAGTTAGCAGTGTGCTAAGATCACTTCCAGAAGTACAATATCCAAAGAAATGTCATCCACATTACATGAAAGTAGCAAATAGGTATGCCAACATTCTCTCCATTGTGCATGTTTAAAATGCAAACAACTTTACCTTACATACATCACTCTCTCAAAAGTACATAATAACTGGTGAATGTCCCCTCAAGGGTTAGCTTGTAATCTGCAGTGAATAAAATATGAGTCAAGGATTAGCTTGTAGTCTCCTGTGAATAAAATATCAATCAAGGATTAGCTTGTAGTCTCCTGTGAATAAAATATCAATCAAGGATTAGCTTGTAGTTGGTAGGCAAACTTTTATCATGGTTTATACAACCTGGGCAGAACAGGTAAAGATTTGTAGATAAAAATCTTATGAGATTTGTGTAATGACTCGTACATAATATCATGTAAGATATTAGTAAAGACTTGTACATGATGTCCTATAGGATACAAGTAAAGACCATTATGTAATATCCTTCAAGATGCTAGTAAAGACTTGTATATTAATATCCTGTAAAATACTAGTAAAGACTTGTGTATAATATCCTATAAGACATTTGTAAAGACTTCTATATAATATCCTGTAAGATACTAGAAAAAAAGATTTGTGCAAAATATCCTGTAAGATGCCATCCTATGAGATATTTGTAATGACATATATTATGTGATATAAGTTACTAGTAAAGACTTGTACATAAAAATCCTGAGATATTTGTAATGACTTGTATGTTATGTGATGTTATATACTAGTAAATACTTGTGCAAGATGTACTCAAAGATACTAGTAAAGACTTGTACATGAAAATCTTATGAGATATGTGTAATGATAACTTGTACATAATATCCTATAACTTATTTGTAATGACTTGTGCATGTCATTTAAGATACTAGTAAAGACTTGTATCCTATTAGATACTAGTAAAGACTTGTACATTATGTTGCATATTTTCAATATTGTGTTACATATCTCCTATGCTATGAGTCTTTATATTACCAATTTTCAGTATTGTGAAACATTGTTACATATTTTTACAAATATACAGGTTGATATACCAAAGGCCCCAGGCCTGGGACTAGTCCTTGATCAGGTAACATCAACTTTTAAACTTTAATTTCATCAGAATTAACATTAGTACTGGTTCAAATATCACAAAAATTCAGAGTCTTGTGATTGTTGTTTGCTTAAATAAAAATGCTAAATATAAATGTACCTGATGCGCAAAATTTGCATCTCTATTTCTTGATGGTTGCATCTTAGTTGCATTGTCTTCATAACTCTGGTCACATAATTATAAAAATTTCTTGCATGCATTTCATAGCCAAAATATATTTCTGAATATCTTAGCTATAAAAGTAACTTTCTGCAGAGTTTGTTTCAGTGAAATCTTTACTCAACTAGTGTAGATAATTTAGTAATCTAAAGTAATAAAATTCAGTGATGTCATATTATTATAATTGTTTCTACTATACATTGACCTTGGCTAAAATATCTAGTGATTATATTTTGTAAACTACAAACAATTCAGTGACTTAGAAATATGCTTCTTTAAATTTTTTAGTTGCATTTTGATGGTTACAATACAAAGTTTGGAAAGGATGGAATCCATGAACCAATAGAGTGGGACAAGTACAAGGTATTTCTTCTTGCTTTCATATTGTTTGTGGGACAGGTACAAGGTATTTCTTTTTTTTCTTGCTTTCATATTGGTTGCTTTGTTGTCCTGACATCAGTATAGTTGCTTTGTTATGCTGCCATCAGTATTTTGTCTTTTGTATTCTTGCCTTTGGTATTGATTGATTTGTTGTCTGTGTTGGTACTAATCATTTTATTGATAGTATTTTTTGTTATGTTGTCTCACTGTTCAGTATTGTGTTTTATATATATTTAATTTATATTTAGTTTTTTTTTCACCATGGTTATATATTATGTATAATTGTATTTTGGAGTTTACCTTGTCCAAAATCAAGTTCAGTGAACTAGACTAGGGATACTGATGTTTTGATCTTGGTAAACAAATAATACATAATATTTCCTTATGAGATTGCATTCACTATTACAATCATTATCTTGGTCTGAGTCAAAGATACTATGTTTACCATGTTCTTTATTATATTTTTAGTAACAGATTCTTATCTGTTTACAAGTTAGATTTTTCTAGAAAGGAACTTTGGACCTAAATCCTGGCTCTTTTTTAATATGTAAAATATTTTATTTGTTCAGAATTTGCTTAAAAATCGGGTTCATCCTACTTTGCTGAAACTTATCTGCTCCTATACTTTTTGTACATCTCGAATAATCTTAAAAATACTTACACGACAATAGAAGGGGTGAACTCCTGTGAGCCCCTGCACACAAGCATCTAATGATTATGTATTGAAATAACAGCAGCATTGTTTGATCTTTTTGGCTTGCAGTTGAAAGTAGTATTATCAGGGGACAAGTATTTTCACATGAGCAAAAGGCATTTAAAGCTAGCTCAAAGCCAAATGACAGTATGATATCAATATGATCTGCATCAGTCCATAGCAAGTAGCACAAATCTGTCAAAGTCTTAGGAGGGGCATACTACCATAATTTAAGAATTTAACTGGAAAGGATAAACATTGGTTTAAGCAGTTATCAGAAGCCACTTGTCTATGGGACCATTGAAGCTTTAAGTGCCTTGGGACTACATTTTATGGTATTTTTCCAGGGTCAAAGACAAGGGAATGTATTACACATAGGGACTGAGAAAATCATTTGAATAGTGCGGGATATTTTAGTAATTGATCTTGGAGTTCTTTAAGTTTCATCATAGTCAACATTGCTCTATTGAGTTAAACAAGTTTTACTGTGTCTGTATGTCAGTATAATGTGACTGGGTGGGACATCATGATACATGTGTGCTGCATCATGTCCCAATGCTAGACATCACTACAAACTGCCACACAGCAGACATCATATCTATAGAACTGAAAAATTGTTAAAGCTACATTAAAAATCCAAATCATAAACTCATATGTTTTACTGTACAACTCCATTTTAGTTCTGTAAGGTGTTTGAGTGATCATTGAGTTACATAAATATTACTGTATGGCTCAATTTTGAGTTATGCTGGGTATTTGAGCAATTATTCTTTGAGTTAAAAATGTTTTACTGTGTAGTTCCATTGGAGTAATTCTGGTATTTGAGTGATCATTGAATTACATAAGTTTTATTGTATAACTACATTTGAGTAAAGCTAGTTATTCAAGTGATTGATTTTTTAGTTAGTCAAGTTTTACTATATAACTCCATTTGAGCAAAGATGTGTATTCAAGTAATTGATCTTTGAGTCACCCAGTTGTGCAATACCAGGGATTTGAGCGATTGCACTTTGAGTCAGTTTTACTGTGTAATTTCAGTTGAATAATGGTGAATATTTTGTGATTAAATTTTGTATTGTCCCAATTTTGCTGTACTTTCAGATTGATAAAATGTACATGAGCAGCAATTGGTTTCAGCTCCCATCTTGTTACTTTCATTTATCTTCTACAGCAGTGGTTCCCACCCAGTAGGCTGCGGTCACTCGAGGACTGCAGGGTTACTTAATGGGAGCCTAAAATGTGGGTGTCAGCAAAATTTTAAGAAGAGGTCCTCATACTCGAAAATAGGATGGCAAAAAGCTTCAGTCTTGTTACTTTCAATACATTTATCTTCTACAGGATGAAATAGAGAAGTTTAAAGAGGAATATATTTTTACAGACATCATCAAAACAGAGAAGGAAGAGAAAAGGTAAGTGGTTAATCTAATATGTGATAAAGTTCATGTGTAAAATCCAATTAAGCTTTCACTGAAATGGATGAAGGAATATACTATACTCCTTTTCCTTCATAATATCAAAATTTTGTTTTGCTGATTTATAAACTGCCTTATTATGAATAGTCTGCTCTTTTTCACTTCTTTCAGTTACAGTAATTATTTTCTCCAGCCTTAAAATTTGTCTCATTTTAGTAGGAGTTTTGTCCATTGTTGTTAAGGTTCTGGGTGTTAACATTATTAGTGCTTTGTTGTAATATTGAATGTAAAGACAGTTTTGACTGGGTTTGGGAAAATACACAAAAAGTCTATGCATGTGCACTGCATATATAACAATTAATGAAATAAAAAAGATTTATCTCATCCAAAAACAGAACCATTTACTCAGAGACAGAAGTGAATGGCTTTATTCAAAGAAGACATAACAGGGATTAACTTTATAAACAAAATGTGTAACCCAGTTGCTCCAACTTGAATATACTACAGCTTTGTGATTGGGCTGTTTTCACTTAACATTGGGAAAAAAAACAATGAACATAACAAGTCATGAACACTATCAATCAAATCTCACAAACAATTCTCTCATGCTGGTTTAACAGGTAATGACCTTATTCACCTCCAGGCAATATGGATTAACTCTACTGACAAACAATATATTCGACCACTATGTCAGTTTTGGCACCACAGTGGCAATTTGTGATGTGTATATTAGCTTTGTTTATGGACTGTAGCCACAATCCTTTTTTTAAAAAATTCATTTTATGTTTGTTTTTGAACAGAATAATCATTACTAATGAAGCATTCATTGTAACAATTGATTACATATAGGTCATTGGTGTCTTTGTTTTCCAATATGGTTGTTCATAGTGATGCTAGGTCCTACTAATAAATATGATAGGAAGTGGGCTAAGTAGGGGAATAATTTGTCTGGTTCTCTGCTTCATATGCTCCCTGCATTGCTCTCTCCTATATGAACCAGATTGGGGAATAATCTGCATGTACTTTAGTCTGGTTTACAATTGGTAGCCAGCCTATTTATTTTTTTTATTTATTTATTTTTGAGAATGGTATGAGTGGTTGTTACAGGAATTAAATAAAGGTCAGTGTAGTTTATCCTCACTTTTGCAATGTGGTCGTTCAATGCAATGTCGAAATGCATGTTTTGCCAAGACATTGCAGTGGCCGGTCACTTTCAGCAGGTGGTCCTTCACGACAGCATTTATATAATAAAATTGATCCATGCATTACTATTGTGGTCAGATATGACAGGTGGTCGCTTATAACAGATGTCGCTCATAACAGTTTTTCCTGTATATGGATCACTCAGCCTTACCCAAAAATTTTTGGGTCTGAGTGTCAAGCTTCAGCCTTAATTGTAGAGTTTTGATCAAAACCATTTTCTTTACCTGTACAGAAAAAAAAGGTAAAACACTAAATTTCACCAGGCTCATTCTGCTAAATTGACATTAAAAGTTTAACAGAATCACATTTCACACACCACATACTACTTTGTACTTTTCATAGCAAGTGATTCATTCCTAGATTTTTAAGCAACTAAATGCCAGATTTATAAATTTTGCCAAACATTTTGCTGAAAGAACCATATATGAGGTAAGGACCCATTTTTGCATCAGTTTGTTAAATAAAAATATTGACAAATTTCATGACTGATAATGTGACATTCAGTGTATAAATCACTGTCTCATGGGTCAGTGATTCTTTCCATGGTTTTCCCAGATTTTTCCTCCACCATTTGTACTGGCCATCACATATAGCCTATCTTGTGCTAAACAATGATGCTAAACCCTATAACAACAATGACAAATCAGTTTTATGGTAATTTTCTTTTAGATTTCAAATATTCAAACATAATCTGGTAGATAGGGAGTTGCAGAATCTATGCTCATATCAGAATCTTCAAAATGTAAATTAGATACGAGTGCAGATTTGCTCCATATAGAACTTTTGATAAGTTCTGTATCTGTTTTGGACAAACTTGTTAGGGGTCCTTTTTTGAGGAGTAGGCTTCCAGTAGTAACCACCTCTGTCTTTCACTCCATCTGTGCATACTTATTGTAGCCATCTGCAACCCTTACACATAATTGGATGTCATTTAGTTGGTGAACATCATATATTTGTGGATTTGTCATTTAACGATTCATCTGTTCAGGTTCCATTTTGATGAAGTTATTGCCCTTTTCCAAATCAATTTTGAATCTCCAGTACGCTGGATCATTGTAACCAGCATAGCTTAGGAGCCATTCAGAATATTCTGAGTGTTTGGTGTGTGCATTGGTTCACATATCTGTAGGTGCTTTTTTGTGGATTTTTTTTTTGTCTTTAGCTCATTTCTGTGACCCAAAACAATAACGTGAAATCTTAATATAGAACATTGCTTGTAACTGGCACTGCTTAGAATTATTCAACTTATACTAATGGAATTTTGTATGAACTTTATCTCATACTCCTACATTGCTTTTTACAGATTTTTCTCTTTTATCATCTCCATTTTTGATAGAGTTATGGCCCTTGACACTTTACTTAATATCTTCGAATGGAGTCTTTGCTTGTAACTGGTAACCTCTATATCCATTTAACATAATCTGATACAGTTTTCTGTTAACATGGTCAAAAAGTTATATATGTCTTTTATGGATTTAGTTTCATCTACACCCTTGTGGAGAGAGTTATGCCCCTTGTCAAGCGTAATTCTTGTTTTCACATTGAAACTTGGAATGCTGCTTGTAATCAACATAGCTCAATAAACATGAAGCATATTCTGATTCAATATGGTATAAAACACGTACTGTATGACTTGCATGTATCTTTTATAGATTTAGTCTTGTATTTTCCATTTTGGAGAGAGTTATGCCCCTTGCCAGCAAATTCTTGTCGCACATGGAAGCATGGAATGTTGCTTGCTGTCATCAATTCTTGAGAACCATTGCCTGATGGAATTTGTAAAGGACATAGTCGATTAGATCTGGATGAGACCTTAATGAGTTAGTTAAACAGGCCATGTCAATGTCAACTTTTGATTGGATGTTACTTGTTAGCAGCATATTCTGATGCAATTTGATGTGAACATTAGTTCATAGACCTAAAGGTGTCTTTCTGGATTTTATCTTGTTTATTCCATTTTGAACTGGGTTATCAATCAAATGAATATCTTTAATACTTGATATTGATTCGCAATATCTTTAATGCTTAATGACGTAATACTTGATCAATCCATCAAAGATTTTTTTTAATATCCACATCATCATGTAGAGGAGACCTTGTTCCTGAATGCCTGTCTTTTCCAAACTAATTTCCTGAAACAAGTTCCTCAGTTTGAGGCCTTTTGTGAAGCAGCAATTATTAATAGATCCTAGTGTTCAAAATATGTATTGAGCAGTGTCCTTTGTGATGCATCCATTATTAATAACTACTAGTGTTCAAAACAAGACTATAAAGCAATGCTGAGCTAGCGCCAGACATCTTAAAAAGTTACAAATGTTACTGTGTAGCTTTTTATTTTCTTGCTGTTGTATAGTATCAGTTTTGAGGTCAGAGAACCACTGCAAGTTAGAAATTGAACTAAAATTGCTCACAGATTGTTTACTTTACTCTTTTAATATACTTTTAAAATGTTGTTGTTGTAGGGTTTAATGCAGTTTTTCAGCACAAGATAAGCTATAAATGGCGGCCAGAGCAGCAGGGAGGGTGAACACAACAAAATTTTTGCTCGTGTCATTAAACTAAAATAAGAGTTCCTACAGAGGCTGAAAAAACGGTCAATAACCCTAAACAAAAAATATCTAACTTTTATATTACCGTACAGTTATAAACCGCATGAGGTTAGCTCAGTTTTTTTTTTATACTATTATTGATATTTTTTACCCTGACTTTATCAAACTATTTTTTTTCATTAAAAACACGAGCAAAAATTTTGTATAGATTCACCCTCCCTGCTGCTCCTGATTTATAAAAAATCTGAAATTAGGCCCAAAAACAAAATTAATATTATTTACGATAACAAACAAAAATTAAAATAAATTATTATTTATATTAAAATCTGTAAATGTGAAAAAATTTATGATTTATTTTAGAAATCTGTAGATTTTGTAAAATCGAGTCATATGTTTGCACGGCTTCTTTCAGAAATATGTAGATTTTGTAAAATCGAGTCATATGTTTGCATGAATTATTTCAGAAATCTATAGATTTTGTAAAAATGAGGCATATGTTTGCATGAATTATTTATAAACAATCTGAAATTAGGCATATGTTTGCATGAATTATTTATAAACAATCTGAAATTAGGCCTAAAAACAAAATAAAATATTATTATTACGCTAACAAACAAAAATTAAAATAAATTATTTGTTAAAATCTATAAATGCACGACTTATTTCAGAAATATTTGTCTGTCTGTCTGTCTGTTTAGAAACCAAACCTACCGTTAGTTCCCCAGCCGGTTGTTTATACCTACTGACCTGGATGACGTGATTACCTGTGTATACAGACGTAATTGAATCCTTTTTGTATAGTGTGGTAACTTAAGACGGATATTGTAATCTACCGCAAAGTGTGATGCATTAGTCCGGTGAATTAAAAAGCTTGAAGCAGACAGGTTTAAACAGTTACCTTTACAAACAAGCCATGACTTACTTGTGTTTATCGATCCTTGACAAAA
The DNA here is from genome assembly GCA_016746295.1 of Potamilus streckersoni. Classification (NCBI taxonomy): domain Eukaryota; kingdom Metazoa; phylum Mollusca; class Bivalvia; order Unionida; family Unionidae; genus Potamilus; species Potamilus streckersoni. Next base: position 1,889,665 of record JAEAOA010002130.1, on the reverse strand, counting down.
GCATTCCTGCGTTATTTTCAATACAATTCCTATAACCGGCAGATGTATTTTAGCTGCAGACTGCACAATACTCCAATTTAATGAATTACACTCTCTCATTGTATACACATCAAATACACATTGTATTCAAACACGTTAATCGATTTCCGGTATTTCCATTTTTATGCTTGTAATTTTATTTATTTATATATTTTAGTAAGATTCATACACATAAATTTATAAATGCTTGTAATTTTATTTATATATTTTAGTAAGATTCATACAAATAAATGGCTAACTATCTTAATAAAATTATATTTGTAAAACCATTACATAATATAGTAATAATTAAAACTGTTATATTCATCGAACGCAGCATGGTGTAGGGGTAGATCGTTGGACTCTAAATCTAGACATCTGTGGTTCGATTCCAGATTTCGCCGAAATGGATTTGGTCCCGGGGATGCCTTTTATATATATAATTGGGGGCAGGGCGCGCCTCAGGTTTCGATAAATATCTCACTGTGTCAGCCACGTGAGTACATTTTTGTACCCACAGGGTTTTCACAGGGTTATTTATCGAAACCGCAATGCGTAGACAATCCTCGCCCCTAAAATAATCAGTAGCATGCCTTGAGCTCTCTACCCCATGGAGAACCCCAAAAATAACACATTCCAGAAAGGAATGCTAGCCAAAAGAAACAGTATTATGAAGTGCCGCATAATAAGTCATAAACTTACTTCATAAAAGACACACAGGGGTTCCAATGAAGGGTAATCGCTAGGATCGCTACTGATTATTTTTGACAAAAATCAGACAAATATATATAATAAATAATGATATATATCATATATCAGAAATATAAAAATATATAATCAGACATATAATAAATAATGAATATTGGGGAATCTCACTCAACAAAAATAGCTCGCCAGCGTTTAGAGGCAATTGAAAAATATTTACCTATCTGTGATGCTGTCAAACAACGTCAGGAAACTCAAGTTGAATTTGCAGAGGATACAAAACAATTATTTAAACCGATAACAGATACCACCAAAGATATTCAACCTGTGTTAGATCAAACAGTTAAAGCAATTCAAAAAATAGAAAAAAAAAGAACTAAAAAAACAAAAAAGATTCTCGAAAATCTTCCAGCCGAAATAGCTGATGCAATGCCAGTCCCAGAAATGCCTGAAGATGCAGACCAATAATTTCGTGCTGAAATAGGTGAACAATCTAACATATGGCGTAGATTTTATTGCTGATGTTAAAAATGTAGAAGATTTAGCTGCGTTTGCTGTGAAAAGTTTTAGTGATAGAAAAAAGTTTTTAAAACCTGAATATGCTGATAAAATTGTAGTAAATCATAATAATTGGTACAAATGGATATTTCGTATACACTATAACGTTAATCAGGCCAGAAATAGTGATCCTAATTATATACAGTATATTAACTTTATACAAAAACCAACAACAAACGCCACCATATAAATTACCACGATCACCAGTATTGTTACCACTACCACAACAATCATCACTTCCAGAACAATTACCTATATTATTACAACCAAAATCACAACTAACACAAACAAAAAGTGAAGAAGGGCCGTCGGATACCTCTTTCGGAAGTGGTCTTATTACTCAGTGTCCTAACAACGTCCTTGCTGATGTTGAACGACTAGAAATTTTGATTGGAGGCAAACGAGCTGGTAATAATTCCCCAGAAATCATTAATGAAGCAGCAGATATTTGTAAAAGATTATTTAGTGGCGGTATCATGGAGATTAATGTGTATCAGTCTCTCATTAATGAAATTGCCGATGACTATTATTATAGTGACTAAGTCACAGTAATTAGATGCAATTAGTTATAAAGTTAATTAATAATAAAATGATAATACACAGTTCTCAACGTAGGCCAACCATGGTCAGGGTAATTAATTCTCGAATACCGATTTACAGAGCAACCTACGGAGATGGGTTAGGTGATTGTTCAGGTTTTTTTAGAAGGATAGCCCCAAAAGCAATACCAATTGCAAAGCAGCTGGGTATGAAAGCTATTGATGTTGTTCGTGAAAAAGGTATAGGTGTTGCTGGTAATGTTACTAAGAAAGTATTCTCGGCGATTAAAGATAGACTAACGCAATTAATACGCAGACATCAGTCGGTGAAATTGCCCAGTACTAAAGTGATGCCCACAAGTGTAAGCAAAATAATAAATCAAGCCGCTAATCAAAAACTAGCAGCAATGGCGATGCCATCTATGGCTGATATACCTTTATCAGAAAAAGAGAAAACATAACCGCTAGTCTGATAGCAGGAAGTGGTCTCACTTCCCGAAATGGTCTTCGTTTTAGACGATAATAAATATGTTCAAGCGTATGAGTGACCCCGCGTTTGACATGGACGCACCAGTTCTCAAAGATGAGTCTATACACGATTATCAGTATTATTCTTATGAAGCACGAATTCCAAATCAACGAGGAAGAATTGAACTTCAGGTTCATGATACAAGTAGATATTTCTTACCCGCTGAAGCATTTATTGAAGTCGAAGGTGAAATATTAAAAACCTATAATACTGAATATGCAACCGAAATTAGTGTTGGTTTTGTTAATAATGGTATTATAGTATTATAGTGCTACGTACATGATTGAATGAAAAAATATTGAATCAATTCAAAAAGATGTTGACGTACCTACAACCATACTTGTAAAAGATACTTCTGATTTTCCAGAATATCAACAATATGAAATAGGACGACCACAGGTTTTTGCTAGAAACGCCAATGCGGATGTAGAGAGAATGATTATTAATATAGATCCTGATTTCAACTTAGGATTTAGATCACGTCGAGCGTTGTTAAAAGGAAATAGAAGAATATTTTCATGTGCAATTCCACTATCACATATTTTTGGATTCTGTAGAAATGTCAGAAAAGTCATTTTCGGAGCCAAACATACAGTTGTACTAGTACGAAAGGCTGCAGATGATGATGCAATATGGAGACCCGATGGTGATGCTGGTATGGTAATTCTTACAAAACTTAGTCTTTGGATTCTAGTAATGAACCCATCAATACATGAAGAACAACGATTATTATCTTTTATGAATCAAGGTGGTAAATCAATGCTATCATGGCTGACAATGACCACAGATGCTATCCAGAGTAATATTAACGGTTTATTTACCTGGCAGATAGCCTCTCAGCAAGGTGTTTCTGCACCTAGACATATATTGTATTACAAAATGCTGCACGAGTAAATGACCAATCGCGTAGTATTATGATATTTGATAAACTCGGTGTTTCTGAGGTTTCGTTAAGGATAAATGGACATCAAGAACCATCCGAGGATATATTACCTAATTTTGATCAAAATCATGTAGCACGTGCATATCATCGTCTTATGTCGTTCATGGGCCGTGATCAAAATGTTGATACTGGATTACAAATATCACAACTAGATTTTACAAGCTTATATCCTATATATTTTCGCTCGAACATTTAGATTTGATCAGTAGTCGATATACATTTTCGAGCTAGTGTTAATAGAGGAACTATTGATAATTACAGAGCAATTGCTGTTATACTTAGCGATAGATCAATGCTCATAGAAGGTGTTGGTGGACGAATGAGAGTCGTTGATGCTCCAGTAGAAAATATGTAATGTGTAATAAGATTATTTATCAGTATTATACATGTCATATAATCACGTTAATGTTACCCTGACTCCTGGTCAGGTCAAAAGACTGCAATTAGCATCAAATAATAACTGTGGAATAACAATATCATTAAAAAAGGAACACATGAGTGGTTCAAATTAATTATCGTTAACCGATCGTCAATTCAAAAACTTTAATAAAGCAAAAAAATCAAATAACGGTGTCAAACTTGATCTTTCTGCAGGTGCTATTAAAGATACCTTTAAAACGGGTGGTATATTTCCCCTTCTCGCAGCTATACCAGCATTAATAGCCGCTGCAGCCCCAGTTGTTGCAAAAGCTGCTGCGTTAGGCGCTGTTGGAACAGTTGCTGGAACGGCGTTAAAGAAAGCGACCGGACAGGGTATAAAACGAACATCTAAAAAAAAGGGAAAAGGTCTCAGATTACCAGGGACCCCGCCTTCGTGGTACGGAAAAGGTCTAAGACTTACAGGGACAGTTTACTAATCTCGCCTATGTCTAATTTTGATTTACTCGATGCTGTTAAAAAATTAAAAATAACAAACTTTAGAGGTGTTTTCATGCGCGATCAATTACCAAAACAACCAAATAATACTGAAACAGGTATTATAAATCTCGATAAAAACTCTGGACCAGGTACCCATTGGGTAGCGTATGCAATTGATCCACGTGGAATTATTTATTTTGGTTCATATGGATTAGCGCCACCAAAGGAATTTATTCATTATGTCAGTAATAATACTGCCCCAATCTGGTATTCTACATTACCAACACAAACATTAACTGATCCACCAATATGTGGTCGAGAAGTACTTAATGTACTTGATGGCAACGCCAAGAAAACCACCTCATAAAGTCGTGCATGAATATACCACATTGTCACATTTAAACAAACATCAGTAAATATAATGGTAGATATTTATGGAAGATCTGCTCGTGGTAAAGCTCAACACCCTCGATCAACTTAAATCGTAGATCTCATTCTTAAATATTACAAATGTGGATCAAAATGAAGTAGTTATTTTTCAGGACAAACAAGGACGATTAAAAACAAGCAATATACGACTACCAGACGTACTTACACGAATTCATAATGCAGTTGATGATAATATCGTAAAAAAGCTGGCGGTGAATTTAATGGAGACGTTATTATGAACAGAAATAAAATTACAGATATTGAAATCCAACTGCAGATAATGATGCACAGACTCTAATCATTAATGGAATAAACAAAATCGAAACTGATTTTACCGGTCACATGAATAAAAAACATAACGAATTTTTTGGAAGGCCACCAAATGTTAATATAAAACTTACTGATATTAACAAAAACCTTAAAATTCCTCACAAACAGATTAACAATATTGTGTATACTGTTGCTTCTGGGTCTGGTATATGGATAAAGCAAAATAATAATTCTATCAAACACTGCAGAAGTTTCAACATCTCAATTACGTAATTTGAATACGTCTTCTGGAACTGGTATTGAAGAAAAATTTACACTTGAACTTGTTAAGATAATTCCAGTCGAAGTCGGTTATAGTTGGTGTTTGGAATTTGTAGCTGAATTAACAACTTAACGTCATAGTATAATGGATCAAATAACTACGTCATCGATCGACGTTCAACGTCATAGATATAATCAATCATGTGAATGCCTGACCAAACTAAAAAATACCATCGACCTTTATACGTATGGTCGTTATTGATATAATTGTGTATTCAGTTTCTGCTATTGTTGCTGAATCCGGATTAATATTATCAACATTAACGATGACAGCTCCAGCAATTATAGCAATTATTGTTTCAACTTCAACGACTATAGCAGGTATTTTTAATATTATTGCTAAAAAGATAACTACATGTACGAATGATAAATTGCGCGAGTATATGATAAAATTACACATAGCAACAGCAACATACTCTAAACTATGTGGATATATTTCTACTTCTCGTCAGTTATCTCAGTGATGGTGAGATGAGTTCATAACGATAATTTAAACCTACGATGAAGCATTCAAAATTGTTAGTGATTCTGCTGACAAAATAAATGGAGAAATAACAATGTCAGAGTCGAGAGTTATTACAGCAGATCTTTCCAACTGCAATTCCAGTAAAAGAGATAGCATTAGCTCAGTTACCTGTTTATTATAGCTGACCTAATATTAGATCAAAACTATTTGGTGGACAACAACCAAATAATTCATTAGTATTCGCAAATAAAAATAAATCTGATGGAACTCCCGATTGGCAAGTTGTTAGTATTCCAACTGGCAGTTATCAGTTAGAACAGATCAATGAGGAATTCCAGCACAGAATTAAGTCTTTAACCGGAAAAGAGTCTAAAATATCAATTACTGTTTACGAACCAAGATTATCGTCGGTGATTGAAATAAATTCTCCTGACTATGCTTTAGATATTTATCAAAGTTCGATTAGATCAGTACTAGGTTGGCCTGAAGTCGCGCCAGATTATCAAGTTCCACCAGAACCACAGCGATCCGACTTCAACATATATGGAGAGCACTACTGCAGCTTATCGTAATTATATGCTAAGTTTCATTCAAAGTAGGAGGGGTTTAGCAAGAATATCGACACTTGATGTTGAGGAAAATCTAATCATTATCAAGACCGATTAAATCTGAACACGAGCACGTGTTGAATAATCTTAAAAATTTACTTTCCAGCATCAAATCAAATAATTGAAACAATACAACATCTAAATCAAGTTGTAGCAGACTTAGAATTCGTAAATAAGGCTATTGTTGACAGAGAGAAAATAATAAACGTGCCGGTAGATAGATTTTCTAGCTCTTATATAGTTAATGAAGATGACCAAATTCAACGTGTAAGTCATAAGCGATTATTTAAGACAGTATTTATGAAATATTATGGAATTACAGAAGAACAGCTACCAACATTTATAATACCCGGATTTGACTCCGAGGAGTTAAAAAAATCAGTGATCTTATTGATGAACATTTTAAAAGAATATGTAATTCCACCCCCAGCGTCGTCACATCTCGCCTAATATTGTTAATATAACATCCACCATCCCACTGAATCTAGTTTGCGGTATAATTGATAATAGCTACCATTTTAATCAGGCTCAGCAGGGGTATATATTATATTCATCTAGTATCCAATCCCCTCCGGGTTGGCTGATTGTATCTGAGCCAATAAATCAAGTCAAATCAAGATGGTAATATTGTGGACCTGCGCGGGGAGAGACGTTATATATTAATTTGTATATACGTTCGTGTAAATATATAACTCAATTTCTCACATTTACAGATTTTAATTATTGTTTGTTAGCGTAATAATATTATTTTGTTTTTGGGTCAGATTCAGATTTTTGATCAAAGCTATTGTTTCTGCTATTGAAAAATTAAAACATGACGAAATTTAATTATCTGAAAGTCTTGATACTGAAAAAATTGTGTGAGTTTGAAACGTTACAACAAAGAAAATTTCAAAATAAATTCACATGATCTTTACAATTGGTGAACGACACACAAGTAAAACTATTTGCGCCTCTTGCGTGTTCAATCATAAAGATAAAAAGCGCATTATCTCAAGAATATGAAAGAAAAAAATGATAGACAAAGATTATGCTATTTGATTCTGTAATAAATGATAGTAAAACTGAGGATAGTGAAGGTGTATCCATATAGATATGATTATAGCGATTATAGCTAAACTAAATTTAAGACAACCGTGTGGTTTCTTTTGTCTACAATGTCTAATAACACCATCTCTGGATGCCTCGTAATTGGTATATATTGGATGTCTCACAAATCCTTTTGGCTCCATTATATAATAAATATTTATTTTTGAAATAGACAGTTATTATATATACTCAAATATAATACTTATTTCTTTGTTTAATGGCCCTCTTTCCAAATATCTTACATTTTCCTGTATTTCCAAATTTGTAGGTGCGTGCGTGTGCGTGACTTTCATCCACGTGTTTTAATAGTATCATATGGTAAAAACAAAATATCTGCTTGATGAACTTCTTTAGGAACACTGACATCAAAATGTGCATAACCACGCTGCAGCAACAGAATGTGAAACTTTTGCTGCTTTAGCAAGTTTAGTGATCGCTGCTTTACCTCTCCAATACCCTCTAGGACTATAATAATTACCAGCCCATAACATTATTTTACTTTTCATAGCAGATTTTATTAGGAAACTAGTGAATTTCTCTAACAGATTTATTGGGTATAGAATTTAATGCATGAATCAATTTTACATCTGCAAGCTGCTGTTGTTGCTTGATCAGTTTTATTTACTGGATACTCTCCTGGTTGATCTTGATTATCAAGTTGAGTTCCAGGACCACAATAATTATATCCAGGAAGGTGTTTCTCACCAACATATTTAGCCCATAATCGGGGTAATTTTCCTAATGATGCGGCTATATCCCCACCTATCTTTGTTTTCCCTGAGATTAAATTTTATTTTTTTGTACCACATTTTACACATTTACTTGTTAATGCATGTCGTTTATTTTTTGTTATTATTGTTGTCAATCCAACTGTGGGTGTAGATGATCTACATCGAAAACACATGTTATTATGGATACAATAATTGATTTTTCAGCAATTAAATTTAATTTAAATTTAATAATAATTGTGAGATGTAACAAACTATATTTAATAGGACCTTCTGTGGATGATCAGCATTGTTACGAAGTACTTTAACACTTTAACCAAAAAGCAAAATCAGTTAATAAAGATGGTGAAGATATTATTGATTTTATCACAGATATAGATGAAGCCCCATCTGTAGATAACTTGGATGGATTCATTAATAATCTGGTAGTATAATCCAGCTAGAATATTTTCTCCAGGTCGAACACAGATATACACAAATACCTAGAGTGATCAGAGAAAATTGTAATATTTTGGTTGTGTTTAATGGAGTAGATAATTATACCTTGCGAAATATTTACTAGTGTTCAGGGGATATGGACATAAAAAAGTACCATCTGTTCCATTCCGATTTATAACAATAAATCTACATGACCCAAGATCCAGATATCCCATAGGTCTAGATAAAATATTTGGTTAATCCATGATAAATCAGGAGCAGCAGGGAGGATGAATCTCTACAAAATTTTTCTCATGTTTTTAACGAAAAAAAATAGTTTGATAAAGTCAGGGTATTATTAACAAAACTGAGCTAACCTCATGCGATTTTTAACAGTAAGGTAATATAAAAGTTACCTCTGTATATTATTTTAGGTTAATGACACGAGCAAAAATTTTGTAGGGTTCACCCTCCCTGCTGCTGCCAGTATTAATAGTGGAGGAAGAACCCTGGAAAACCCCAGGAAGAACCACCAACCCACGAGAAGCTACTGGCAGACTTTCTCATTTACCCACATTAGCCGAGTTTGGACTCAACTCATGCAGACAGAGGTGAGATGGCAAGGAAATGTAATGGCCAGCACTTTAGACCACTCAGATTTCCAGCAAGAATCTGAGATGTCTGCAAGGCATTTTTGACAGTTATATTTTATTGCTAATTTACAGAAAGTATGCCATTACTGTTATCTTTTTTAGCTAACAGAAGATATACTGTAATAAAAGAATTAAACATTACACTTAGTTCAGTTATGCAACTCTTATACCAATGTGAGGTGCATTTTCCGGAAGAGAATTTTATAAAGTAAATTAAATTAAATTAAATCATTATATAAAAATTATATATGGCATTAAATCTCATGTTAGGAAGATCTACATTATATACAGATTATGTCTGGCTTCAAATTATATACCAGGCAAAGATACATGATGCATAAATTAAATGTGGCTTTATATTAAATACCCTGGGTTCTTCAGGTTAGGAGCTCAGTGTTTTAAAGTGGGCACCTGCCATGCAGGAGAATTTATTTTATTTATTCCATTGATTTGATGATTTGAATGCACTTTTATTTGTTTTTAATCTTTATCAGTTAATTTTCAAAACAAAATTAATGACAGGTTTACTTTTGTAATGAAACCTGAAATTTTTTTCAGCGGATCTTTAATTGGTCATATTTATTATTGATCCTTAGAGGCCAGTTATTGCCTCTTTAAGACTGCTTCGGTGATCCAGAGCTTGGTACACAGCATTAATAGGTTAGTGTTAGGATTGGTTGGCCTGGTGTCAGGATAATGTGACTTGATGATGCTACATGGGTCATGATGCTACATGTCTACAATATGATGCCTCATTGCAAGACATCACTATAAACTGCCACACTGCAGATATTGTAGCAATATAACTGAGAAACTGTTAAAACTACATTAAAAATTCAGATCATTTCATAATATATAATACAGTATAAAAATGATTAGAAATGTCATTTAAATTTAATAAAAGCAATTTTTTTGGTAGTCCATATCATTGGAATTGCTGCACATGAAACATGTTTTTTTCAATATGCAGTTTCTATAACAACCAGAATGTAAACAAAAACTAAAATAGTAATATATAATAATATATAATATAATAATATATAATATGTAATATATATCATACAGGGAAGATTTTGAAAGAGAGAGGGGCAGAACATGACTATATTTCAGTACAGTCCCTAATTTGTAAAGCTTTATTAATTTTTAAAAGAACATAGTATGCAGTAAAATGCGACATTTATTGCAAATAAGCCAGAACACTAAAATCTCAAGAGTACTTTAGACAAATATTTGATTTACATGCCTTAGATTTTCATTATCTGTATTCAGCATGATGCGGTGGATGGCATTTATGAATCACCATACCTTTGAGCCATATGAAGGCGGTGAAGCACAAGTGGGCCCTTGGCGCTGGGGTCTTAGGGACAAACTTAACAGAGAAAGAGAGATAGCCAGATTTGGATAAAAGGCATCAAAGTTTAATTGGCTGATGGCTGAGAGGCATGTGCAGTTTGTTAATTCCAGATTTTGTTATGTGTTACTATAACAACCATTCCTTCACTCCATTTGCTTGTAATTAGAACAAATATTATTGACCCAGACATTTGGCACATAGTGTAAGACAACATTGAGGTTTGTGCTGTTTGCATTTAAAATCATAATTTTAAAAAAAATCGTTGGTGTGCACTGTTAGTGCAAGTTAGCTTGAAATTATAACTATGATGACCTTGGTATGTTAGCACATAATATGAGGACAGATCAGGGTTTGTGCTGTTGACCATTGACAGCATGACCTTGGTATGTTAGCACATAATATGAGGACAGATCAGGGTTTGTGCTGTTGACCATTGACAGCATGACCTTGGTATGTTAGCACATAATATGAGGACAGATCAGGGTTTGTGCTGTTGACCATTGACAGCTATAAATTATAAAAAAAAAGTATTGACCAAGATATGTCGGTAGAGAAAGTGATCACAAATCAGAGTCTACTTTTTTTCATTCATTTTTCAGTTAACCATATAGAAGAACACGCTTATACAGAGTAATAGAAAGATAGAGAAAGGCTGTTTCAGTTTTAGAGTAATGATTTCTTTTGAAAGATCACCTGTTACACGACATATAAAAGCAGCTTAATATGTGCATGAAAAAAAGTTAATAGGGCCATTAACTTACTACCTTTTTATGATCTTGGGATATTGTTTAGAGTTTTCAAAACAGAAGCAAATCTGGTATTATCAGAAATTAATGAAGTAAGAAAGGAAGTGGGATTAAGAGGAGATTCATACAAACAGGAATGCATAAAAAGAACTGGAGAGAGATTTTATTTATGGTTGGAGAAGTAAATGAGGGAACTCCCAAGTTAATGAAAAATTCATTGTAAACTAACTGCAAACAGCATTAACTTCATGTACTGTGCCAGCAGACCAGTTTGTTTATTTGAAATCCTGATTATAACAAAACAGTGTAGAACATAATCTACAATACAGTATGTAGTGACAGGAATGGTTCTCTGCTGTTTGACGTTGGTGTTTGAATTTCTTGAGCAAATGTCTGGTATACATGGCATTTTCAGGGGACATATAATTAATGAAAAAGGACATAATGTATGGTGATTCAGGAGCCATGCCACTGTTGTCAGGGACTGAAGGTAATGCTACGATACTGCATACACACATGTATAAGTTGGATCAAATCTCACAGACCCATATCTGGGTTTATGCAGTTTATAATCAGCATAATAAACAACATTGACCATGATCTGCTGGTGCATTGTCATAATGTCTGCTTAAGCAAATGAAGTGACAGCTTGGAAACTTAAGTTGCAAGCTTGCAAAATTTAAACTTTGATATTTTAAAAAACAACAACAACCCTAAAAAATGGATGAAAATCACAATGCAGCATTAATGGATGGTGACAGTACAAACTTTTTTGATAATGTGAAAATTCAGGGTATAAATTCTATGACAAAAGGTAAATCTGCTTTTTACAAATTGGATAAGCATTATATTCAGTTAGAGAAAATTTGTTAAGATTTCTTCTCTGAAATGACTGCCAGTTTTGGTCAGACTTTTTTATTTATTTATGTGGGTCTCATGTTAATGCCTAATTTTGATTGGATAATTTAGCATGATGCAGTGGATGGCTACCCTGACTCAGCATAGTTATGACAATGAACGGCCAGATGAGGCACGGGGGTACATTCAAACAAGATGTGAAAGAGGTAATGTGTAATTAGTATTTACTGTATGATGTGCCTATAACCAGTCTAATTCTCATGATAAGACCATACGACCAGCCTATTATTATCAGTAGGGTAAGATCTGTGCTCATCACAGTTGGATAGTAAATATAGCAAATACAATAAGCCCTGACTATAACTCTGAGGGAGTCATCAAAGAGTACTATGTTATATGTGGGGTCATCTTATACCAAGGTACATTATACATAGTAAAGTAATTCCTGCTTGTAACACTTTTTAAGGGATCTATAGTATACAATGTTATATGTGGAGTCACCTTACACCAAGGTGCACTGTACACAGGAGATTAATCCCTCACTATAAAACTTTTCAAGGGAACCATAGTATACCATGTTATATGTGGGGTCACCTTCTACCAAAGTACATTGTGCATAGAGTAATCCCTCACTATAACATTTTTCAAGTAAACCATAGTGTACCATGTTATATACAATGTTATATGTGGGATGACCTTCTACCAAGGTACATTGTGCATAGAGTAATCCCTCACTATAACACTTTTCAAGCAAACCAGTGTACCATGTTATGTACAATGTTATATGTGGGGTCACCTTATAACAAGGTACATTGTACATAGAGTAATCCTTCACTATAACAATTTACAAGGAAATCATAGTATACCATGTTATATACAATGTGTGGGATCACCTTATACCAAGGTATATTATATTAGTAGAATAATCCCTCACTATAGCACTTTTAAAGGGAGCCATAGTATAACATGTTATATGTGTGGTCACTTTATACCAGGGTATATTGTACATAGTACTGAAAAATCCCTCACTATCATACTTTTCAAGAGAGTAATAAAAGTATACGATATTATAGGTCACAATATAATGGGGAACATTATGTAATAATTGCTATTATATGACCTTACCTTTGATTACTCACTCACACAATGAGGAGACATCCTAAAAGTGAAATTACCTTTTACTGGAGTACATGTACATAATGTAATGAGATTCTTAACAATACCCACTTTAGGAAATGACATACCTAAAACATTTCACTTAACACATGACATGGATCTCAGGTAGCTGAGTGTCAAACTGAGATGCATTATAGTGAGGGAATTGTGCAAGGAAACTGATATATAATATTACTATATCAGTGTCAAACTGAGGTGTCTTATAGTGCGGGACTCTCATACATGGAAACTGAAATATAGTATTACTATAATTGTTAAAGTGAGGGTCTTCATAGTGAGAAGCTGTTGTACATGGAAACTTATATATAGTAATACTATAAGCATTAAACTGAGGTTCTTTATTGTGAGGGATTATTGTACTGATATATAGTATTTCTCTAACAGTGTTAAACTGAGATGCCTCATAGTGTGGGACTGTTGTACATAGGTATTAGTATATACACTTACTATTACAGTTTCCATGTACAACCCAGGAGAGACTGAATCAGCATTATACTAAAGTCTCCTCAAGATCAAAATATTACTTTTGTCCCAAAGTTATCCTTCTTGAATATTATAATTTTATTTGCTCTTAAAAAACTGCACAGACTTAGATCAGCAGTTGCATTAAATGATGGCAGATCTGGGTCTGTGCAGTTTGACTCATTATACAAATATACATGGTAACTCAAGGGTAGTGGAGTCTTTTGCAAGTATGAATACCTCATAGTTTTTCCACCCATAATGCATCATTTCTTAATAGCTTTTACAGATGTCAGCAGATTTATACTTGTTTCCATTGTAGGGATCAAGCAGTGAAGGAAATTGCTTTGGATCTTCTGGAACATCTAATCAACAGCCAGATTCATCTTCTTCAACCAATCAGATATCAGGTTTCCAAAATAAAGAGACTGTGTCATGTGCTGGAGACAGTGCTAATGGTGAAAAGACAGGCATCCATTCAGATCAGACAGAAATTATAGATGCAGAAATTCAGTTACAAATTAGTAAAACTGCTGAAATAGTTAATGCACAAAGGGCTGAATTTAGGAGCTGATCCTTTCAGGTTTTATCAGTGAAAACTTTTGTCAAGAGCACAAGAATGAAAGACATGAGGAATGATTCATCATACCTGAAATTTCAAACTTTTCTCCCTGACAAAAAGTGCATATTGAGCTCTTAAAACCATAAATATCACAGCCATTTTTCTTTTAACTTTCACTTTTTTTTATATATTACTTCTCTTGCACAGCTATAAATAGCAGTATAATTTTGTGAACATTTCAAAATATAGGAACTCAAAATTGTCCAAAATTATAGTTAAGTAAATCATATAGTTAGTCAGTTCATTCCTTTTTTAAAATTATTATGTGATGAAACATAGAGTATGTTCACAAAGCAACATAAGAATGATATTTGCAGGCAAGTGAGGAATAAAATCTTTGTTCAATTTTAAACTTGAGAAAAGTGGCTATGACTGGGACTACAAATCTTTGCTGATAAGCCAATATTTTCAACAAACCATAAGAATAAAACTATTTGGAACCTGTAAATGGCTTTTTCAATAGTATTGACTTTTTGTTGATGTCCAGTTATTTAATATCTTTTATGTCAGAGCATAACAAGTGCAACTAAGTGAACTATACAATATGGTAGTGTTCGTTTAGGTTTTTGCAAACAGTTCATAGCATTTATCATTCAACTTTTTGCATCATTTTTGTACAAAATGGACAAGAGCCACATTTTTATCACAGATAATGGTAAGGCTTACATTACATAATAATGTTACAAATGTTGGAATAATGTTTTCAATACAATCATCTAGGAGGTAATTACTGTTAAAAGGGAGGTAACTGACTACTCTTGTGGCCTAGTGGTTAGAACATTCACCTCAAATGCATGGGTTCAAATCCCAGCATAGTCATATCAAAGACTTGTAAAAATGGTACTTGCAACTTTAGTGCTAGGATTGGTCATCCTGGTGTCAGGATGATGTAACTGGGTGGGATATGATGCTAATTGATTGACATGAAGTTTTGCACATAATACAGTCATTACTGGAATATGTTCATATTGATAACTTCACTCAATGGAGTTTATTTCGTAGCATAATGCTCCTTTTTGGTGCAGGTATCCACAAAATATTACCTGACATATTAAGATTTGTTGTGTTATTGCTTTTTATATTCTAGCCTAATGAAGTGTATGGCACAATCTTGTTTGCACAAATAGTCACACTGTTTTGGATTGAAACTTGGTAAATATTATGGTCATCACATGAAGTGACTTATATTGTTAGGTCAATAAGTTCATGCAATTTTAAAGTAGTGTTAAACTGTTCCTTTGGCCTAGTGGTTAGAGTCTACCTCGGATGTGGGAGGTCACAGGTTTGAACCCAGGCAGAGTTATACCAAAGACGTTTACAAATAGTACAGCTGCCTTGCTAGTCACTCAGCATTGAGAGGTCAGTGTTAGGACTGGTCAACATAATGTTGGGATAAAGTTAACGGGTGGGACATGATGCCATATATCTGCTTCATGATGCCCCAGTACTAGACATCACTGTAAAAATTGTTAAAACTATGTTAAAAATCATAATCATAATCTGGGTCAAATCTGCCATGTTAAACCCAAATCACACACACATAATAAAGTTACAATTATATATTAGTATTATTACCCATTTTGACATTCATCTGGATGCAGTGCATGACAATCTTCTAAACATGATTATTCATCCAGATTTCAGTTAATTGCAATTAGGCTCTTTACTGTTTTTTAGTTGCTACATATTGTTGTGGAGCCTGATGTAGCGTATTAAATTAAATCAAATCCTTGCAGCGTATTAGTCTTTTAAATCCTTGCGTTTATTTTAGTGTTCAATGCCGTGAAAATTTGTAGCAGTCCCCCTCATACAAGGCCACCCCCTTCTGTGCTGGGAAAGTGACCTTCTAAGATGGATAGCCTTTTCTATTTTGGTGAGATGTGTATGTATATATTAGAAAAGCTATATATAACTTAGAGCAGTAAATATCTTCACTTAAAAGTAGGTTAATTAATAAAATGTTCTTGTCTTAAAAACAGATTTATTTAAAGGTAATATAAATTAATAGTTCATATTCTTAGGTATAAAATATGAGTGGGGTATTGTTGGCATGCGCATTACAAATAAGTTGAGTCTTGGTACATACAATGTTTCATATTTAAAATAATTCTCATTCCATTTACTCCATTTTCCCACTGCTACAGAATGTTCTCCTTATTTTACACTTGTTACTAGAGTCTTCAAAACATAAATTTTTTGGCATGTGAACTCTTCCTATTGTTGTCAAGTCAAATAACATTTTTGTTTTCTTCTAAAATATTATTTCTTTGTTTATGTGATGACATGTTAAAGTTTTATAATGCTTTATTCCTATTTGGCTATTTAATTTTGCAGACAAAACATTCTATTATACAGGAACTGTCATGTGATGTTTTCAGTTTTTGTCTGGTACCCTATTTGTTTAATGTTAACTCTTTCTCTGTGTATGTTAACCAAAAAAATCTATTTTTAGCCTATCAGTTGTAATTGTCTATTAAAAACAAACAATAAAAAATCTGCTGTGTGAAGCCCAGTGCTCTATCAAAACACTGCTGACCCAGTTCTATCTTACCATGTTATGATCTTGACAATTAAAAACATCTGTTCATAATTGTTAATTTAAAATAAAAATCCACTATGTAAAGCCCAGAGCTCTATCTCAACACTGTTGACCTCATTTCCTGCAAACCTCCACTTTCATGATGTAATAATAACCTTAGTGGTACATGTACTTTAGCCAACATTTCTTTCAGTACTGAAAACCTGACATCTGGAAACAGACATCAGGAATGATAATCAGATTACTTACCTTACTATATTTAAATATTGGTTCTGGACACATATTATGTGCTGCTTGTTAGGGGTAAATTTTACATTTTTGCACTAATATATTGGTCATGGTCACCTTAGCAAAATGGCCTTTTTTTGTAGGGGTACTTTTGAACACAAAATTGTTGGTGCCAAGGAATTCTGGCTGCAAAGCGTGGGTGGCCATTCATTGGTCAGGGGGTGCTGTTCATGAGGGGGACTACTGTAGATATTTTGGTTCATTTGAAGATTCACATATTGACAAATCACTTTGCTCATGCATTTTGTGCTGGAGTTATTACCCTTTTTGTCCTGGAGCTTATGGCCATCTTGTGAATGCAAGTGTCTTTAAGTGTTTATAAATCACTCAAGTTCATTTTTCAGCCAGTGACCTTAACCTTTGACTTTTTTTATTCCCAAATCAGTAGACTTTTTATTGTACAAGAATTGCAAGCTGTCCACAAAATTTAGTCCAACTGTATGATCTAGAAATGAAGTGATTCTGTGGAAATCAATTTTCTACTTTCCTGCAGTGACCATAAACATAGGCATTTTGATCCAATTGACAGGTTTTTTTCCTTATCCTATATGCAAGTGTGGTCCAGACCAGTTATGTAGAATTAATGTAATTGTTTTTAATAGGTACCGGATTTAGGACAAATGGGCCCTGTGCTAGTTATGAAAAAATCATTGTAAATTTTTGTTTTGCAAAGATAGGCCCCCTGTTGGACAGGGGATCTTGTGCTTAAGTAAACCTAAGAACAATAGTAAATCTGGTACTGATGCTAGTGGGAAGCAAGACATACCCGTCTTTTTTTCTGTTTTAGATTTTGGTTGGTATTTTTCATTTGCATACCTTCCCTAAACCCCTAAGATTGATTCTCATCATACTTAAGCTAAATCATTATTAAGCATAGGCAAATATTTATTTGATCACATGCACACTTGCCTCTTGGGCCTTAAATTCAAGGTCCGAATTGGTTCTTTTAGGTCCATTTTCAGCACTAGATAGGCTCTACATGGCAGCCAGTATCAGTGGTGTAGGAAAACCCCAGAAAGAACCACTGACCCATGAGAAGCTACTGGCAAGTTTTCTCACATACTCTTGTTGGTCAGACCTGAAACTTGAACCCACACAATCAGAGGCCAGATGGCAGTGATCCATAACGGTGAGTGCTTTAGACCACTCAGGAACCGATGATGTCAGAATCAGTAAATTTTAAGACAATTCATTCAGTGACATGCACACTTGCCCTTTGGGGTCAAGGTCATAATCATAAAAAATTTGCTTTCAGTTTTGGTAAATTGTTTTCATTTGCTGTTATTTCCTAAATGCCTTGATGGCATGTTTGGTCAGCTTTTCTTTTAACCTTCGGGTAATGTTCATTTGTTTACACCAATGCTTTGATTACAGGCTGAACATGCAGGTCATGACCTTGATCCCAAAATCAATAGGCTTCTTTTCCCCATGTACAAGCCATCAACAATGTTGTGTAGATGGTGTAAGACTAAAGTTATTGTAAGAAACAAAAAAGGTGAAAGATGGATGTACAGATGTCATAATTAAGTATTCTGCAGGCTTTAAAAATGCTTGAAATCCAGATATGTATGCAGTCTTATTTGCAACATAATTAGCTGTATCTTTATAAAATTTAAAAATGAATTACTGACAATGTTTGCTGTCAGACACTTTGTGAAGACTAGTAATTATTGACAGTGTCTATTGCCAATTACAACATGACAGGCAAGTTATTGCCTGATTGCCAATTACCAGCCTAGACAGGTGAATTGACATTACTGACAATGTCTAGTGTTAAACCTCTATCACAAGGGACATACCAGAATAAAATCTGGGTGTTGATATAGAGATTTGTACAGATAACAATAATCTCTGTGCATATAGTAACATACTATTGAGGAAACCAGAAGCACAAAATTGAACAATTGGCATGACAACCCCTTTACAGCTTAACTCTAGCAGGATGTAAAGGTCAAAAATGTCTGGAAATCAGGTTGCTCTGTTCATGAAATCACACACTTGACAGATTATGTCCTCTGCTGCTTAGTGTATTGCAGTGTATATAGTAAAACAAAATCTGGAATGATGTATCTTGCTTCCTGCCTGTCAAAGCCACCTTAACAATTGTGAAATGTACTGAGGCCTTCTTTTAAGTGAATATTACCTGTACAAACTGAATCCCTTGTAAAGTTTAATGACTGCATACACAGCAGTATCTGAGAAATAATGCAAAAACGTAATCATAGGAGCATGAAAATAGAATCCTGTGACCTAATGGTAGTGCCATCTCAAAATAAAATTACCCCCTCTTCCATGAGTTCCATGTTCTACTTGCAACAGTGGCAGAGAAATGCAAAAAAACTTGCACAAAAAGTCTCAATATCTCTGTACTTTGTTGGCAAGATGACAACCAAAACATTTTTTAAATATGGTAAATATCATAAGATTTTTGCTGATGGAGAAAAGAAAGCAAAAAACAAAAATACAAGTAGAAAACAGAAGCACAAAACATGTTAGAAAAAGGTTTATGAAACAGAATTACAATGAACTGAGATATATGAAAAGTTACTACTGATGTATATGAAAATAAAGCAACTGTTTAATTATTCTAATTTTAAAAGATGCACTTAGTAATACATGCATCTAGCACTATAGATGAAAAAATGGGTAGAAAGCACTTTATATAGTAAATATCTAGCACTAGAGTAAAATAAATCAAGTAAATAATATATAAAAATGTAGAAGAAATTTCTCATGTAAATATTAAGATTTCTTAAGGCATGGCTAATTTGTAGGAATAAAGCATGATATCTCACTAAGTTATTTTTTTTATCTACACAGGTAAATATACATGTCATCAGGAATAAAGCATACAGTATTCAAGTGCAAAACAGTTCATTTTTATCCATACTGATGAATATTCAAATGCTTTTTTTAAAAATTAAATGTTTTAAATCACAATGTGATTTGAATTAAGAATACTTTTTTAAATCCAAAAGGCAAGGTATTAAAATATCAAACAATAACATGAATAATCAATAGCTGATTTTTGGGTTGTTCCAGTAAAATATACTATATCCAGGAATGGTACTTTTAATGTGGGATAGCCACCCATGGATGCAATTTAGAACTTTGTATCATTTTCATATGAATTCAGAGTACCCTGGCATATAATTTTTAAAAAGTGCCTTTCCTGGGTATCATGTATGTTAAAATGAAACAACAGCCCAATATTCCAATTGCTCAGGCATTAATATGTGTACCTGTCCAGACCCTTGATTGACCTCTTTATTAAAATTCCAGGACAGGCCATGACCAGCATCCTGTTACAATTACCAACATAACTAATTCTCTACATCTAATGTAAAATGATGTTATCACATGGCAGAATAAACGCTCAGTACCAACATACTGATGTATAGTCTATTTCTAACAAGATTTGGCCATTCCAAAACATGAAAGCGAATATTTAACTTTTTTCAAAATAAAATTACTAGTGTGTATGGAAACTGCATAGAAACATGCTTTTTCTTAAAAGACATTAGGGTCTGCTTCACTAAACATCTCAAATTGAGATTCTGAACTATTTTTCTTACTACTTGGTTTGGATTTACATGTTCTTCACAGAGCATTAACCTGGCATTAAGGAGTAAAAGAAGTTTTGAAGTTTAAACATCTATGCAATAACACTGGATCTTCCTGAAAGCCTGAACAAAGTAACAATTATTCTCCAATGAAAATAAATAGTATCAGCATCTCTTGAATTCCAGAACAATGAAAACCATCAACATTTTTAACCAAAGCAATAACCATAATTATTTATCCTTTTTCTATTGTTATTTTTCTCCTAATTACAGTCCAAGTGACTGGCTTCCAGAGCTTTCTTCATCAGCATGGAGCAGGGTGATTTACTGATTACTTTTACTTTACACCTGGCTACTTAAAAAAAAAAAAAATATCCCAATTGGGGGAGGTCGTCTTCCCATTTGGTAACTCACCCTTTAACTATAATAGAAGGCCCTGGGCTTCCATTACGCATTTTTTCTGTATGTATTAATAAACTATATTCTCTCTACCATAATATAATATTGGTACCAAAGTACATTTCTTCATACCTGTGTCCACATGGAAGAACTGTTCACAATTTTACCTCCTGAAAGTACACTTTTCAGAATTTTATCAATATGAAATGTAATGTGGAATTTGTACCCAAAATTTGCTATCCTGCTAAATATGGAATGGTTGGTACTGTTGCAGAAAATGGCACACTTTTCATAATCACTCCTAAGGTTTCATCACTAGCAATGCATACCAGTGAATAATGTATACCCCTGTATAATGCACTGCTGATTGTAAACGGTAATGATCTGTCAGTAAATGTGGATTTATAATTGTGCATGTTACCATGGTAGACTGGTTCCAACCAATCTGATTAAAATCAGATCTCCACTGTAATAGCAGCTGCTAAGGTGTTAAATTCTTGTAATCTACATTATTACCATAATAGCTAATTTTATCAACCAATCAGATGAAGTCTTACATCATTGCATTTGGAGACTGAGCAGTGTTGATGAAGGGTGTGAATGCATACTGAATGATTTGATTTACTTTAAGATTTTGAAAGCTGCAATTCCATTGACTTATTCAAAGATCACCAGAACATAACAATTAAGCAGTTATTATCAGAGCATCATGTAGCACAGTGGAGATCCGATTTTAATCAGATTGGGTTCCACCCACCTGGGCCAACCTGTGTTGGTTGACTGTTTCCTTGGGAAAGACCCTAAGTTCTTAACATGATATGGCCAATAATGTTAAACTGACATCAAATCAAACTAAGCAAACTATACTGTGCACTTGTAATCATAATTTTGAACAGCTTTGTCAGTGTATTTTGTGACTGATCTAGGTCTATTCTCTTTCTAAAGATCACAGTAGAACATCATTTACTAAGATCTAGACCTGTGAGTGGGTGGTACTTCCGAGGGTTTTCCCTGTGTTCTTCCTCCACCACTTATACTGGCTGTCATATACACCCTATCCTGCACTAAGAAAATGTCATTAAACCCCAAAACAACAACTATGGTCTAAAGATCAGACCATGTATTCATATTTCATGGACATCAGTGTTGACATTTGAGAAAATCAAACAACAGTGGATGTATACATTTTGACTGAAACTCCAGCTTTTAAACAAGTAAAAATTATGTGCTTTGTTGCATTTTCTCTGTATAAATGCCCTAATGGCTGGGTACCAAAAAAAAAGCTACCAAATTCATTAGTTTCTCATTCAGAAGTTAAAAGATGATTTTAACCATAATTTTTTTTTAATGTAATGCATGTGCAATGACTGAATCTATGTAAATTTTAAAGAATTACAAATGACAGCTTACACACTGATATTACAACCATTCTCCAAGTATTAAGCATGCAATCCATTGTTCCCAAACTTAATGCTCATTTAATAATTAACTATCTAATTTCTCTAACGATGCATTATGTAACTGCAGATTGGAGTCTATTCTGTTTATTTGAAATCACAAGTAGGGCAGTACTGACCAAGATCTACTGGTACAATCTGTCTACATAGTTTACTCAAGATGTCTGTAATGTTTGCACCTGAATGTGCATTGTACACAGTAAAGACAATATTGTTTAAAATTCATGAGGGAAAAAAAGTATGGACGAAATGTAAAATGAGTCCTTACAAACACAGATGCTTATGGCAGCAGGACATATATTATAACGTTTTGTTAGGTGCTCATGCAAAACTTATTTACATGTGTAATACTGGTCAGTACACAAGTTTCAGATGCATTCATAAACAATATTTTATAAGAAAAGTTCAGAAACAAGACTCTTATCCATACCTTAGGTCCATGGTCCTCTAATGCATATGGTAGATATATCCAGGTGCACCCAGACAGAATTAGCTTTGCACAGAGACGTCAAATCAAGTGCCTCACTAGTTCATTACATGCTTGTGTCAATCAATACATTATTCATTTCTTTAAGCTTAAGAGACACTGTAATACTGTATCTATGCTACACTGTCATTTCACAGGTCACAGGTATCATCTATTAGTGCACATGTGATTTACTAATTGACTATCAAAAACATGTATCTAACATTCTTACCTTGCTACATCAGGCTTTACCATGCAATTCAAATATATTTCATGCATTTCCAGGCATTATTCCCCTTATAGATCCTTATCTTACTTTAAATTGGGGGCCTCGTTACAGTCACACTGCTCCAAAGTCACAGTGCAACATTCAGTCCTTTGGGCCATTGTCAAGTTTTCATTCATTCAAAAAACTTTGCTTTTGAACCCCAATTTGTGTCAGTACTTAAATGCCCATATACTTCATACCTGCTTCCTGTAGTGCATGTATGGAGTATCGGCTGATGTTTGTTATCATAGCATCCTCAGGATTGGACTTGTCGAGTTTCTGTTGTCATTGTCCCTATATACCTCCAGTCAGTCCCTGGCAGCACAACAAGCAGGTATCGGACCATTGTCCCTATATACCTCATGTCAGCCCCTTGCAGGCCCCGGACAATTTTCACAACCCTACAAACTCCTGCATGCTTCCTGTCCTGAGGTATCCTTTACAACAATTCAGAGCTGGGCTGGTGCAGTGTGCTGTGACAGGATTTGCCCCCATTATGCCAAAAAGATTATTTTATATGTACAATAAAGTGTCTACTGAACATGTGTATTGTGTGTTATTTAAACTGTAATTTAATTGATTAAATGTAGTTTGAATAATACACAGTGCATCCTTCTCTAGCCCCCTTTTCGGACCCCTCTTTGTCTACTAGGGTTTCTACCAGATGTGATGTCATTAATATATATTTATAAGCTAGTAACTAAATTTAGATATGATGTCATGTTTAACCAATCAGATAACTGAGTTTAGAGCATGTGATCAAGCATTATCAGTTGTTGGTGTCATTTATATAGATGCAGGATGCATATAGACATGTATGCTTTTCAGTGAACTGTTGATTGCGACATCAAACTTAAAATATTTATCAGCGGAAAAAACCACCCACCCACCTTTCCACCTTCCACCATGTCATTTATTAGCATCCTCAGGTTAGGATTTGTCGAGTTTCGGTTATAATTATATACCTTGTATCAGCCAGCCCCCTTGCGGCTCCACATACAGGTGTCAGACACTCTTCACAACCCTACAAACTACACCATGTCATTTATTTGGGGCATTCCTTGCATAGCATACTGTTCCAGTTTTGTTCTTAGGTGAATTGCCCAACTTCAAGCATTCATGACTTGACTTTTGAACAAGGTTTTCAGCACTTTAAAAACTGCAGCATTGCCAAGTTTTCATGCATTCCAAAAAACAAACAAAAAGTTACATAGAAAACAAATTTGGGTCAGTTCTTAAATGTACTTGTACTATTATACCTAGATGTTTCATACCTGCTTCCTACCGCGTTGTATGGCCATTGCCAAGTTTTCATTCATTCAAAAAACTTTGCTTTTGAACACCAATTTGTGTCAGTTCACCTGCTTCCTACCGCGTTGTATGGCCATTGCCAAGTTTTCATTCATTCAAAAAACTTTGCTTTTGAACACCAATTTGTGTCAGTTCTTAAATGCCCATATACTTCATACCTGCTTCCTGCGGTGCATGTATGGAGTATCGGCTAAAGTTTGTTATCATAGCATCATCCTCGGGATTGGACTTGTCCAGTTTTGAGTTTGAGTTTTGAGTTTGAGTTTTGAGTTTCGGTTGTCATTGTCCCTATATACCTCCTGTCAGTCCCTGGCGGTACAACATGCAGGTATTGGACCATCGTCCCTATATACCTCATGTCAGCCCCTTGCAGGCCCCACATACATGTATCAGACAATTTTCACAACCCTACAAATTAAATTAAATTTGTAACATCAACAACCCTACAAACTCCCGCATGCTTCCTGTCCTGAGGTATCCTTTAAAACAATTCAGAGTTGGGCTGGTGCAGTGTGCTGTGACAGGATTTGCCCCCATTATGCCAAATTTTATATGTACAATAAAGTGTCTATTGAACCTGTGTATTGTGTGTTATTTAAACAATATTTTATAAGAAAAGTACAGAACAAAACCATATTGGATAAAATGTAAACCAAACTGAACAGCACAGATCTAGTTCCAATAGCCAGTAATGTGTTTGTTTTTGTTCTACTAATGAACTACACTGACCATAATATGCTGAAAAATTATAAGGTCTGAATTAGTTGTAGCATAGAATCACATATGGCACAATCATTATATACAGAGTAATGCCCCTTTAATTCACTACATAATTTGTAATCAATTATATAAAAGGTTCCTTACTTTTTGTGTTGACTCTACTTTGTTAATTAAAAAAATGTACAGAAGCATTGGTAAGCAATGTTCAGGAATTAACACAATTCGATTTAGCAATTGGTGCACAAAATATATATAACTGTACATAAAGGACTACACTGTTCACATATAGTTGTTGTTGGGTTTAATGCAGTTTTAAGCACAAGATAGGCTACATATGGTGGCCAGTATAAATGATGGAATAACCTAGGGAAACCTAGGAAGAATCACTGACCCACTAGCAAGCTTTCTCACATACCCACATTGGCCGAATCCGAGAACCTAACCCATGCAGACAGAGATGAGATGGCAGTGATCTGTAACAGTAAGCACTTTAGACCACTCAGGGGCCACCTCACATTGGAATACTTGTTAATTAAATTTGGAACATCAACAAATTCTGTTTTTGAAAAGTGAAATTCTTTGATGTCACTGTAAAATACATGAAAATTATTCTTAGATGTAAAAAATGAGGGCCATATGTTGATGCAGATTTCAGAATTGTTATACAATGTAATTAATGATCAGATGCTAATGCAGATATCAGAATTATTCTACAATGTAATTAATGATCAGATGTCAATGCAGATATCAGAATTATTCTACAATGTAATTAATCAGATGTCAATGCAGATATCAGAATTATTCTACAATGTAATTAATGCTGACCAGATGTCAATGCAGGCATCAGAATTATTCCACAATGTATTTAATGATGGCAGATGGCAATGCAGACAACATAATTATTCTACAATGTAATTAATGCTGACCAGATGACAATGCAGACATTAAAATTATTCTACAATGTATTTAATGATGGGCAGATGTGCAATACTGACCTCAAAACTATTCTATAATGTAATTAATGATGACCAGATGTTAACAGACCTAAAATTATTCTACAATGTATTTAATACAATGTAATTAATAATTGCTAGATGTAAATGCAATGTCAGAATTATTCTACAATGTAATTACGAGTAAATATTGGCCAGATGTCAATTCAGACATAATGATACATTTAATATTTAAGCAAATGTTTCCATGATTTGAGGTAATAAATAAAATATTCATCATGTTAAAAAATAAATGCATTAAAATGTGGTCGGTGTACCCTAAGATTCACAGTGAACATAACTGACACAAGACATTTTACATATTAAATGTCGCATAAGGACCATTCTTTAGGTACATGAGTTATATGCCAATTTGATTTATGTACTTTTATTTTAACACCCTTTATAAAAAAAAACAATTTGTGATACAGGTTTTAATGCACACACACAGCTCCTGTAGAAGCATATCATCATCATCAATGAGTCAGTACAGTGCCATTTTTGGCTGTCACTATGCTAACATCACTACTCACCTTGTCCTTGTTATTTTATAAAATATATGTATGCCTGAATCACAGAAATGCATTTATGACATAAATTGAGTGCCAGCTGTACTTATTTATGTCATACAAGGACCATAACTAATGCACATGAAGACAGTTTACTTTTTAGATGCCATATAAGGACCATAATTTACGCACATGACAGCTTATATGCTAATCTGATTTAAATCCCTTCATTTTAACATCATTTATAAAAAATAACATTCAATTTGCACCACTGTGCTTGTTTTAATGCCATCATTAGTGCCATGTGCTGTGACATAACAGGCAGTTGATGTATGTGCATGCCTTGGCTGTCACTGCATTAACATAGCTGTTCACTTTGCTCTTGTTCTTTTAGGGTTTTTAAAAATCTAGCTATGTCATGACCTCAGAAATGCTTCTATGGCATGAACTGAGCATCAACTTGTTGAGGCACATGATGACAGTTGCTTTATTAAATGTCTACAAGAATCATAATTGAGGCATATAAAAACAGTTGCTCATATGAGGACTGTTGTACCCAAATCATCAAAACTATGTGACAGCTGCTACTAGTACTTTTTCCACACTAGTAAATAGATCTGGATTAAAAATTATACAAATTTAAATTATAAATATGCAACAAGAAGTAGATAAAATTAACAATTATATCACAAAACACATTTTAAAAAAAAGGCGACATCCTGCATAAGTTATATATAACAATACCCCTACCCTAAACAAAATGTTGGTGTTCTCACACCTCCCCAATAATTTTATCCATTAAACAACCCCCTCCCCAATTATTTTATCCATTCATGATATATTCATAATATTAGGGTATTCATTCTAGTCAGACTGGTTTTTTGTTTTTGGGGTGATGTATCGGATTGAGGAATGGACTGGTTACAAGACTGAATGTTTCGCCTGCATTTTGTGCTGTAAAGGCTGGTTGCCCAAGGCATCATTGATTTAGGGCTTGACAACTCCCTGGATGTGTCTGCCTTCATTGTGTTCTGAAGATCTTGGATTATTTTAGCAACAGTTTTTCCAATTCTGTCTGGAGAAGCTGATTGGTCAGATAGGACACTCCAGTTTTTCACAGATACACCCCTTGGTATCTGTAAGATTGTAAAATGCATTATATTCCATCTTATAATACTGACATGCTTCTTTAATCACAAAAATCCTTACCTGTCTGAATTCCACCTAAAGCTAATCAAGAGCATTTCACAGCTTATGTGTGTGGTGTGTGTGTGTGTGTATATATCTATATCTATATATATATATATATATATATATATATATATATATATATATATATATATATATATATATATATATATAAATACACACACAGACACATACATACACAGACACACACATACATGAAATCCTTTATATATTTTGTATTCAGTGTCTAAATTATAGGGCTACTGAGGCAAAAGAGTTGACCCAGTGTCCTTCAATTTGCTTCAAATAGGTAGAAACACAAAGCTAACTTTGCCTTTTCTAGAGTTAATATGAACAGTTCAATGATTTTTTTTGTCTGCAATGACCTTTCAATCTATGAAATTCCCAACAGAACTTAAGACAAAAGGCCTAAAGAAATGAATAAAAATTTCATGTATTTGTAATCCAATCATGGCAGCCATCTCAAAATCATCTTATTCCTCTGACTCCTGAACAGATGCCAGACTGATATCCAATATGGCCACCAAAGCAGGTATCTTAAAATGTTTTTTATTTTAACTCCTCCTAAACAGAATATTGAATTAAAATGGGGTCTTCACCAGAGAAAAAATTGTTATTCCTGGTCCGTTCTGAATTACAATTGTACTGATTTGGCATCCAAAATGGCCACTCTGGTCGCCATCTTGAAAGTAATGTTGACATGGGGGGGTTGGTGACGCTCTCCAGTTATTATGTACTTTTGAGAGAGATGTATATAAGGTGAAGTTGTTTGCATTTAAAACATGCACAGTGGAGAGAATGTTGGCATACTTCTATGCTACTTTCATGTAATGTGGCTGACATTTCTTTGAATATTGTACTTTTGGAAATTGTAAATTATCTTAGCACGCTGCTAACTAAAATGACTGCTCCCTTGTGCTCCAAAAATCAACCTGAATTTGTCTAAAGTACACTATCCTTGGCAGCTATTAAAATTGAGAAAATTAATTTTGCCAGACTAGACAATACCAGCTTCTGAAAGTGAAATAAATAAATTAACAAATATATAAAAAAAATGTTTTAATAATTTACCTCTGAAGATCGGGAAAATGAAAATGAACAAGTGGAGCTAGCACTTTTTTGAAAGGTGCACATCTGTATAAAGTCAAGCTGTATGCTCTATGACCCATAACACACCCATCAATCATACACCAAAATAAAAGGAAATAAAGGTTCTTTGAACAATACCTAAGATATACAAAGTCTTTTTTTAAATGGAAAGTATAACTAGCCAGGAAACACGGGTAAATTCTTTTTTTTTAAAATTCTAACCCTAACAAAACTGTAGAAAGCCACCTTTAGCAGAAATGGCTAAATATAAAGGATACAAATGGATCCTTAGTATGGCCGCAATGGTGTCCATTTTGAAAATATTGTTCATTCCATTCCTGCCAGATGGACAGCAGTATGAACAAAGACTTCTTATCATGCCTTGTTTGTCCTAAATGTCAATGGTACCAGTCTTATATCTACTAATAGGTCTGCCATGACAGCCATTTTGAAAATCTTGGATGGACATATTCACATGAGATTTTCACCCAGTCTGTTTGGTCCCAAAATGAAAATGGTGCCAATCTGACATACAGAATGACCATTACAGCAGCTAATTTGAAATTCTTGTTATTGCTGTAATATCAGAGAAGGTTTGAACACTCAGCAGTTAAAAGTTAAAATGGCCTTGTTTCACATAAATTTTATTTCAGCTGATAATAGTTTTAGTCATTTTGTGAGACTGCTGTCTTATTTTGATTTAGCAAAAATTGCCACATGATTTTGTTTTTAGAAAAGATGTAAAATTTGGAAAATTGATTTCTACTGAAAATAGAAAACAAATATCTAGATACAAGCATTTGTATCCTACTTTTTCTGGGTAAAATACAAAATAAACCTCAAAAAAGTCATTTGTTTATGACTGGACAGCAAATACATTGAATTTCACTTACTTCAAGCCTGATGTCTCAAGTTTTGCTGGGAATTTCATATAATGAAGGGGTAATTGGAGACATGAAAAAAAAATTCCATTAAAATGTTTTACATTCCTCATTTAATAGAAACAAGAAAACCTAAACCAGACTTGATATTATACTCTGAGGACAAAGATTTTTTTAATTAATTGATTTTAAACATTCACTTCTCAATTTGTCTTTAGTACACCCTTTTCTGGTATTTTTTTTGCTTAAAAATCTGAGTCCAGCATGACCCTTTATGTCATACCTCAAATATTTTATCTGGCACATTGAAGGATCCCCCTGCAGCCCCACCAGTACAGCATACAGGAATAACAATGTGATCATTCCAAGAGAACTCGACCACTTCATGGGCAGCACCAGGACCACCTGTAAAAATAAAATCAAAATATACTGTTGTACTGTCATCATCAAAAGATCAATTACTATAGTTACTGTGACAACTTAGCTTTATTGGTATCTCTTTGTAACAATATGATAATGTCTAAACCAAACTTGTTTGCCAATAGCTGTCGGTTACTTCATGGTTA
Organism: Potamilus streckersoni; assembly: GCA_016746295.1. Lineage (NCBI taxonomy): Eukaryota > Metazoa > Mollusca > Bivalvia > Unionida > Unionidae > Potamilus > Potamilus streckersoni. Next base: position 1,859,059 of record JAEAOA010002130.1, on the reverse strand, counting down.
TTAAGAATTTCAAAAACCATTTCATTATTGCAGGTTATGTGTCATCATGATATAATTGCACTTAGTGATAAATTTGCCTAATCTTTGAAAAGATTGGTTCAGGCATTATAATTTTCCAGATGAATTTTGATTTTACAATCTGAGGGTCTGGTTCACATGTTTAAGTTACCATAAAAATTTTGCAAGAGCTTTTTTTGATCTTTCCAGTGTGTTGAGAGTGGTGCAAGGATAAAATTACAGATATTTTCTGACTTATATATGTATATCCTTTTCTCTTTCCAATGTATTGACTCATACAATGATATATATATATATAAAATTAGAGTTTGTTTCCCATTCTGATTTATTGAAAGCCCCTCAAGAATGGCCACCTCTCTAAGGAAACCAGCATACTAGTACAAAAATGTAAAATGTTCCGCTCACAAGCGGCCACTTTTTATTTCAAATGTATCCATAACCAGTAATTAATTCATATTGTGATGTAAGGTAAGTATCAAATTATCATAGAAGCATGTCTCCCAATGTCAAGTTTCTGTTACTGAAAGAAGTGTTGACTAAAGTACATGTAACACTAAAATGAATATTTTATCATTGTCTATTAATCTATAAATCTGAGATTTATAGGAAATGGGCTCAACAATGTTATGATAGAATTTTGGGCTTCACACATCTGTCAATTTCTTCTCTTTGATGATTACAACCAGACATAACTGTCAAGATCATAACATGGTTAGCATAGACTAAAAATAGATTTTGTGCATTAACATGCACACAGAGAAATTAACCTTGAACAAAACAGGGTACCAGACAACGATTGAAAAATCACATGACAACACATTTATAGTTTCCTTTAAGAAGGCATTTCATCCACTCTACAAAAGTTTCATCTGCATAATTAAATTGCATAGTTAGTAACATCCTAATAAATCATTACCAAATATTAACATGTCATCATGTAAACGGATGCATATATTTTTAGAAGAAAGGCAGTTATTCTAATCAGGTGAGGTAGAGAGGGGGTGACTTGCTGAACAATTTTATGTAGAAATGACTCAAATAAAACAATTTTATATTGAAAAGACTCAAATAAACTACATCATAACCAATAAGGTTTTTCAGCAGCAGTGGGAAAATGGAGCGAACGGAAAGTGAATTACGTATGTACCAAGATTTAAATGACATTTTTGAATATTTTTGCAATGTGCATGACAATAATACCCACTTGCATATACGAAGAATAAGAACTATTAATGTATATTCAATTGAAATAATTATTATATGAACATTAACCTTATAATTATTAATGTTACTTTTAAATGAAGATATTAAATGCTTTGAAGTATGCAGCTTTCTTGCTACGTACATAATATATAATGTTACTTCTTCAAAGGCCTTTAATTCCAGTGCTGAAAATCAAATGTAGGGTTGGGTGTGATCTTTCACTAGTATTTCATATAATGTTCCAGATTAGGAATTCTGGTACATTCTAATTCCTGATGGCCAGACAACAAAGCCTGCAGTTGCAAAGTGTACTCCTTGGTTCTGACAAACCTTCATGGCCACAAATAATATGTTGTTGACAACATTGTGGCAAAATTAAAAATCTTTTTAAATTATGAATTTCCTTTAATTTTTGATAAACTGTTATTTCTATTTACCCTCCACTAGTATACAAATGTTGAATGCTCGTGCTACAATTGTCTCTCTCTCCCTCACGCTGTCTCCGAGGAAGAGAGTCTTGCCATAATTTATCAACTGAAATGTACCATCCTTATTTTGTTGCGCTTGAGAGGTTCGGTCCTATAACAGAGTACATAGAAGATGAAAATTAAGTCATTTTTGGAGGTTCACCCTGTGTTAAAAATGAATATTTGTTGCATATGACATAATCAAGGTGTTACAAAATATTTGTTGTACATGACATAATCAGTTTTGGAAAATATATATTTTTGGTACAAGACATATCACTGTATTAGAAACTGAATATTATTTATACTTGACTGTGTTAGGAAATGGATATTTTTATTTGTACATGACATAATCAAGGTGTTAGAAAATGAAAATTTGTTGTACATGACATAATCAAGTTGTTAGAAAATGAAATTTTGTTGTACATGACATAAAAAAAGGTATTAGAATATGAACATTTGTTGTACATGACATAATCGAGGTATTAGAAAATGAACAATTGTTGTACATGACATAATCAATGTATTAGAAAATGAAACATTTGTCGTACATGACATAAAAAAGGTATTAGAAAATAAATATTTGTTGTATGTGATATAATTAAGGAAATATAACAGTATGTGTAATCCAGTTTGTCAAAATAAATGTTTTCCCTTTGCACTGGTTTGAAAATTACAGCATGCAGATTGTACATGACATAATCATTGTAGCACAAAATGAATATTTATTGTACATGATATAATTTAAAGTAAAACTGATACTATGTGTAGCTCAGCTAGGCAAAAAAAGATATGTGTTTCCTATTGCACTAGTTTTAAAACTGGGCAGGCAAGTTTTGTTTTAAATATGGTGAGAAAGTGTGCTATGGTTGGCAATGAGAAACAGGGAAATTCAGTCAACCATACACACAATCATTTTTTGACCTAAAGCAGTTGTATTTGAACATTTTCTTGATTATTACAGGACAGAATTAGTACATCCCCACTGAAATTTGCTCTGGGTTGGATTTAAAATGAACTAAACATAAATTACAGTTGGCTGATGAAAACATTCTCATGATGATTTCAAATGTTTATGCACATGTCAGTGATCTTACCAGTGTGTCATGAAGACAAATATCAGTATCCTTAAGACAAATGTCAGTGATCTTACCAGTGTGTCATGAAGACAAATATCAGTATCCTTAAGACAAATGTCAGTGATCTTACCAGTGTGTCATGAAGACAAATATCAGTATCCTTAAGACAAATGTCAGTGATCTTGCCAGTGTGTCATGAAGACAAATATCGGTAACCTTAGGACAAATGTCAGTGGCCTTACCTGTGTGTCATATTCTGGCAATATATGCCATGTGTCATGGTGATAAAACAATCTCTGGCTTTCTTCATAAAAAGACCTTCCTATAGTTTCTCCTACTCCATAGAAACCACCTGTGACTAAGGTAACCATGTCAAGGGCAGCTAGGTTAGCACCAATTGATCTAAATTCAGAAAATATTAATCATATCATAGAAACTTATTCTAACAATAAAAGACAATCAATGCCAATAAAAGATACAGGGTGATTTCAAATTTATCTTGTGCTAACAAATTTTAATTAATTCCTAATACTGTTGATCAACAATACTAAGTACTTAGATAATTCAATTTTAATAAAACCATTATTATTAGCTAAATGTGTTCATTGTAAATCATTTTGAAAAAGAATAATATAATTATAAAGCATTTTACATTGCTTCAATATACATTTATGGAATGTGCACAGTATCCTGTAGGCGTCATTTGCCACTCAATTCTTTGAATTGATATGGGCATTCAGATCACTAGGGAAAATGTAAGTCAGTATGGGATACAAAGATCAGGAAGGAATACAGATATCAGAAAGAAATTCATAGATCAGTAAGGAATTCAATGATCAATAAGGAATACAGAGATCAGTAAAGAATCAGGAAAATCACAGATCAATAAGAAATACATAGAACAGTAAGAAATATATAGATCAGTAAAGAATACATAGATTAGTAAGGAATACATACATCAGTAAAGAAGAAAGATCAGTAATGAATACATAGATCAGCAAGGAATACATACATAGATCAGTAAAGTATATCAGTAGGGAATGCATCAATCAGTAAGGAATACATAGATCAGTAAAGTAATATAGATCAGTAAGTAATTTGTAGATCAGTAAGGAATGCAAAGATTAGTAAAGAATACATAGAACTATAAGAAAGGCAGAAAGGCAAATATAAGTAAGGAATACATAGAGCAGTGAGAAAAACAATAAGGCATAGAACAGTAAGGAATTCATAGAACAGTAAGGAATACAGAGATCAGTAAGGAATACTGAGATCAATAAGGAATACAGAGATCAGTAAGTAACTCAGAGATCAGTAAGTAATACAGAGATAGTAAGTAATACAGATCAATAAGGAAGCTGTAGATCAGAAAGGATAGAAAGTGAAAGTAGTAGTATTACCATAATTGAATAAAGAATAATGAAATCAGATATGAAAATTACATAACTGCACATGATTTATTCTATGCAATTCTGTTATTTAAGATTTAAGCTCAGTCATGGTCCATTTGAATGAATACTCTTTCTAATGACAGGAAATATGTCAATATTTATCATGATGTGGATATTATATTATTTTTGTAACTGTAACCTTGACCTCAAACCTTTCTCATCCTCAAGTGCAATCTATCAAGTTTTGGCTAAGCATGCATGTGTGTGTGTGTGTGTGTGTGTGTGTGTGTGAGAGAGAGATCGAGATCTGGATTTTTAATGTAGCGTTAAAAAATTTCTGTCATATCGCTAAGATATCTGCAGTGTGGCAGTTTAGAGTGATGTCTAGCACTGGGGCATCATGCCTCAGACATGTAGCATCATGTCCCACCCAGTTACATTATCCTGACACCAGGCTGACCAGTCCTAACACTAACCTCTTAATGTTGAGCACCTATTAAGGCAGCTGTAAAGTACCATTTTTTGTTAAGTCTAAGGTATGACTTGGCTGGGATTGGCACCTGCGACCTCCTGCATCCTGTCTAAGTATGCAGTCCTGAAATAATGCTATCATTTGAAAACTAAAAAGGACAGATTTGACAGACAAACAAAAATGTTGATTAATTCCAACACTGATCTTTGCTGTCATGGAAATCAAAAGCATTGTGAAATTTTCTATCTATTGATTTTCTAAAGATGATGCATTTTTACATCTAAAGAAAATCATTCTGAGTTCAGAACTTCTAAGAAATGTGACTTACTGTAATATACAGGTAACCTGAAAACTCAATATCAGATCAAAAGAATCCAGATCAATAAATCATTTACCTGCAGATAGCTTCTGATGACTGGTTGTAGAATTTAGTACTTCCAGCAATATATACACATGTGTCAATATCAAGGGTTTGTCTGAGCCTCTCGACCTGAAAAAATGTAAACTAGTCTCACCAAACATCCATGTGCATGTCATACTGCAAACCAACGCATTTCAAACATGCTCTAATGAAAATAGTTTTGGAAGTAAATTATGTTTCTAATACTTACCCAATCATAATACCTTAGGAGTATGACCCCTACCATGCAAATCCATTACTCCCTGTTAGATTTTAGTAATGAAAAAATTGTTTATCTACTCAAACAGGTACAAATAACTTAAGAGTGATCTCCCCTTGGATAGTGGGAGTAGTTCTGAATCCTGCCAATATTTCACTTCCTAATGGAATGGAAATGCATATTCTGTCAGCAGGACACAACTGTGGGCAGGTAGGGAGGGTGTATTATAAGTGGAAAAGTATTATGGATGAAACATTTTATTTCAAAAATCAATTTCTTCTTCAAATACATTACCAAAACAAAATACCTAAGAAGAACAGATAAGAGCTGGAGGGAATTAAATTCCATTTCACTGGAGAAAATCCCCATCTCTTATCCCTTAACCAAAGTGAAGCAGCTTTAGATTTTGTGAAATATATGGGTTAATGTAGTGACTCTATGTACGCTGTTGTGGTGCTGCTATAGGCCATACTAGGTCCTTTAAGATGAAAGATCTCTGAAATAAAAGCTAAAGAAAGCTGTCACTGCCCTCCATCTCATAGCCTGGATGATGTCAGTTTGAAAACAATTGCACTAGAATACTATGCTTGTGGCTACCGTCCTAAACTTGGTTTTAATGTAATTCTCTACATGCTGAGCGAATGACCCATTTTATTCAGAATGATAGAGCCTGAGCTGAAATATTTACCTTTCCTCCTTTCAACAGTAGAAATCATAGTAGAAATCAACAAGATCATCTTCTTCACACCAGTTCAGTTCATTTCAGGTACCACTTCAAAACCCTTATAAGGTCTGGTAGATGCCCCTGTGGCTAATAGTCCAATAAGGTAACAATTCAAAGCCCTGTTCTTAGCAGTGAAATCAGTGGCCATCCTGAGTCACAGTGAACAATCGAGACAAAAGTACAAATAATCTGGACTGACCAATGTCTCACTGATCATGCCTGCTGCAGCTAGAATGACCAGGTTGTAGCTAGAATGACCAGGCTGCAGCTAGAATGACCAGGCTGCAGCTAGAATGACCAGGCTGTAGCTAGAATGACCAGGCTGTAGCTAGAATGACCAGGCTGCAGCTAGAATGACCAGGCTGCAGCTTGAATAACCAGGCTGCAGCTAGAATGACCAGGCTGTAGCTAGAATGACCAGGCTGCAGCTAGAATGACCAGGCTGCAGCTAGAATGACCAGGCTGTAGCTTGAATGACCAGGCTGCATATTTTATATGAAGAGAGATGCTCTAGATCAGGGGTCTTGACTCAAATCAATATAAGGGTAACATGTACAGGGGCCACATCACTGAAACTTTTTCACAAAGTGAAAGCAACACATTAATGGTAACTAGTTGAAATGTTGGAAACAAGTCAACGATATAAGAATCAAATTTTTATTTAAAAAATGGCTGGATATGAAGAAAAATTTGCATTATTAATTATTTTAAAACTCCTGGGTGTCATTGCAGGTTAAAACAATTCTTGAACAGCCATGTCAGAACCCACGGTAGATTCCATTCAGACGCAAGGCCAGAGCTTCAATCATGATAAGTCAGTGTTCAGCTGAAGGACAGGAGACTTTTGTTGGTCTACAATATCCTCTTTTTTCATGAAACACATTTGACTGAGGAATGGTAACTTTTTATAGTAGTATCTGCAAAAAGTCGTATGAGGGAAGGTATTTGTGGGGCTTTGTCGCCTTAAGTAGTGTCGAGTTCCCACTCCCCTTACTCCTTTATGCTTCCAGAGATGTGAGCCTTCACATATGAGAGATTCTTCTACCAATTATTCTGAGAAATATTTGTTCTCTAGGCCTTGGCCCTGACACATAGATACTGGGTTTGGATGAAACACCTGCAGCTTAACCCTTTAGCTACTACAGCTGTTGTGCAGTTTCACTACTGCTGAGTGATATCGTATCAGTTACTGAGACTACTGAGGCTGGTTGCTAGGCTGAATACTAGAGCATCATCATGGCTGACTATGGAAACTGACAATAAAAACATGGTTTTATATATATATATATATATATATATATATATATATATATATATATATATATATATATATATATATATATATATATATATATATATATAAAAAATACAAATCATATAATAACAACCCTCTCAAGCGTACTGGATCCACCAAGGGATCACGTGTGTCAGGGATTAATTAAAATAGATGCAATAAACTGATGACGAACAGTACGAAACTAGTAACTAACTAGCCTAAGCGCTTTCGACTCTTAATGAGTCTTTTTCAAAGGCAAATACAAAACATAGTTACGACAAACAAATAAACACAAAAACGTGTTTGTAAACCCCTACATTTCTGTCTTCACATGTGCTAAAACTATAAATACAACCAGCTTGTATAGACTAGTTGCGGAAACTGAAAACGTATAATTCCCTAAAAGTCTACAAGCCAAAGCGACATCTATTTTTACTTTGTGTACATATGTAACGCAGATTATATATATATAATTTCATTAGTTTTTGCTGATTTTCTGTGAAATAAAAGAAACCCATCTTACCTTGTATAGTATATGTTATTCACATATTTCCACTTTATATACTCCTACATCACATCATACAAGAAAATCATGTAAACTGTTTTGTATCCCACAAAATAAATCCAATATTTACATATGTACATATAAAAAAAACATGAATGAAATCCACACTCTAATTACTAAGTTGAGAGTGGTACCTCTCAAAACTGTTATTATCCACACATAAATGTACTTGGCATTATTTGCATCCCATAAAACGTTAAAGTTTCCTCCCTTTCCTTACACACATCTTGCATTTCAGGTCTTGCTTTTTGGTACCCCATTTTCTTGGCATAATCGTTTGTTTATTTCACAATCTTTTCCACCAGACATTCAGGAAAAAACTTGAGAAAAATTCTTTCTCACTGCTTAGTGGTTTAAGCTCAATCATTGAACCAACAAAAGAATCAAAATCATTGACCTCAAACAAAATGAGGTCATCACTCCATTGTGCAAGTGGAACTATGTCCTCCGCATCATCTGATTCATAATTACTTACATCTGCTGTTGAAATGGAACTAACATCAATATCTGATCCATTTTCTAAGAATGATCAATTGAACACTTCGATATTACTTGCATTGAACCCTTCAAAGTTGCTCATATCTGAATCGGAATCCATCTTTGTTTATAACAACTACATGTTTCATAAACTGTGGGACAGCCCTTCCAGTGTGTCTAAATTTAAACTCTCAGCTTTCAAACTTGTATCAAAATGTTGAGTACACAGTCCTCTCACTGGTTATGATAATCAAAAATGTGTAAACTTATGAACTTTTGACCAATCAACGTTTAATTAACATGGTGGTCATGTCTGCATAGATGTAACACTGGGGTTTCAAGTACTGCTGAACTATACGCACATAAGCAACACTGGGGTAATAAACGAAGCTTATTGACACTGCATATATGCATCAATGGGTTCAGGAGCTATTTACTGGTGACGCTTAGATGTGGCAATCATAGCAAAAGGGTAAAGCTTGTGAGAAATTATCAAATTTTATTTGGAATTTCCATTGTAAAGTTTCCCACATAAGTAATCAGGATCAGAATGATGTCTGATTCCCTTGCTATTTGCAAGACCTTGTGACTGATGGAAAACATAATTTTTATGCATCTGGACTATTCCAGTTCATGGAATGAGTGTTAACTGTCCAGGACTTTGAACCTGGTACTGAAGAGACAGCTTTGCACTCAACTGTCTCGCAAATGAATTCACAAAAAGTCAACTCTAGTAAGCAGTGATTTGTATACATATCAAGGGACGAAAAAGCCATTCTATTTGGATTTGCTGATTTCAACAAAGAAATGGGTCTATACAGATACTGAATATGCCCATGTGGCTTTAATGTGGATTTGTCAATAACAAAATGACCTCTGTGAATATGATTTCCCTTTGCTTTCTGATGTAACGAAACCGGTATTTTGATTTTTAATGTAGCTTTAAAAATTCTGCAGTCATATCATTACGATGTTTGCAGTGTGGCAGAGTGATGTTTAGCACTGAAGCATCATGCTGCAGACATATAGCATGATGTCCCACCCAGTCACATTATCCTGACACCTGGCCAACCAGTCCTAACACTAACCTCTTAATGCTGAGCACCTAGCAAGGCAGCTGTTAGTACCATTTTTGTATGTCTTTGGTATGACTCATCCGTGGTTCGAACATGTGACCTCCTGCATCCAAGGTGGATGCTCTAAATGTAATGAAGCAGTGTCAGCACTAATCCTGAAGGCATCTAGATAGTGAATTTCCTCACATTCTGATTAGTTCAAGTTTGGAGATGGTTGTGCAGAGATTTATCTAATGTGTTCAAATGTCAAAAGTATGGCTCAAATCACACCCCATACATTTTGGACATGTAACATGGTTATCCTTTATAAACATAAAGCATCTGCTCTCCATGTATTTAGTCCTGTCCTGTATGTTCACACCAGTAAGTATAAGGAGCAAAATGTCATATACAAGTGAAATCAGTCAAGTACTATGTGAAGTTACTGGGTTTTCTTTTTTTTTCTTTCAAATACAGCTTTAAGTTTTAGTCATATTGCTATGATGACTGCAGTGTGGCAGCTTATAGTGATGTCCAGCACTGGGGCAACACAATCCAGATATGTAGCTTTATGTCCCACCCAGTCACCTTATCCTAACACAAAACCAACCAGTCCTAACATTAACCTCTTAATACTGAGTGCCAGGCAAAGAACCTGCTGGTACCATGCAACCTCCTACATCGGGGGTGGATGCTCTCACCACTTAGGCCACCAGAGGACGCTAGTGACAAACACAAATGTGTACAATAATTACAGGAACGACCTTATGGTATGTTGCATGTACTAGGATGAGTGCATGGTCTCCAAAACAATATGCTTCCAAGCATGAGTAGAAGTATCTCAGGGCCAATCCATCTATACAAGGAGGGATCACTCTGAGTCTGACTCCCACTTATGTGAGCAGATGACCTTTAGCTTCTTAATAAAAAAACTAGCTTCGGAGGGTTGGATTTTGCAATGTTGTGTTTGTATTCTTAAGGCATTATGATTTGGTAATATATCTAAAGAAATGTGATGTATGATGTATCATAATATAAATAGATTTCTGCAGCAAGGCAAGATTGTTTTATTAATTCTTGTTCTAAATCCATGAAAATTATCTAATCCACACTCTCACTCCCACTGGCAAATGACATTGGCATGGATCAAGCCATCTAACCTATGCTTTCACTCCCATTGGTCAGTACCATGGAGATGAATCAAACCATCCAATCCACTCTTACTCCCATTGGCCGGTGCCATGGTGATGGATCAAACCATCTAATCCACACTCTCACTTCCATTGGCCAGTGCTATGGAGATGGATCCAACTACCTAACCCACACTCTCACTGCCACTACCAAGTGCCATGGAGATGGTTCAAACTTCTGAGATAATTAATAAGACATCTATTTCCAAGAAAATAATGAAAAATGACAACAAGACTTAATATAGACTTACAGCACAGCTGATTTTGGCCTCATTCATGGTTGCTCCAGCACTTTCCCTGGCAGTAGGATCAAGGGCTCTCTTCAGTCTGCAGAGCAAAGCATCTTTGTGAGTCTCATCACTCACTGTCTATCACACAAAAGAGGAAAAATGAACAAATTAAATTTTTACTTCTGATATTTGTACATAATAGGAAGTCGGGTTAGAGGGCTATCTGGGTAAAACTGCTATCAACAGATTGGAAACTGAAAGGTTACATTTCTCTTTTTTATTAGTTTTATAATAAGGATATTGTATTTACATTGGTGACAAAATGCTGACAAAATGGTCAGGTTGTCAAGTATAAAGGCTTATTCCTAAATAGCAAGCAGGTTTCATACGCAAATAGGCTGATAAAATGATCTGGTTGTTGAGTATTCTTTAGGCCTATTCCACTAAAATGAAGTTTATTTGTATATAAAGCTGACCAAATTGACCTAGATGTAAAGTATTCATGAAGACCTAGTTCAATCAAATGATATGCTTATGGGCTGATCAAACTGACCTGGATGTGGAATATTCTTTATTTTCAAAGACCTAGTCCACTTGAATCAGAATTTTTGGGGAATGGTGGTGGGTTGTTGGCTGACTAAACAGACTTGGATGAAGAATATTCTTAAAGACCTAGTCCACTCAAATCAGTATTTTTGGGAAGGGTGGTGGGGGTGTCAGCTGACTAAACGGACCTGGATGAAGAATATTCTTAAAGATCTAGTCCACTCAAATCAGTATTTTTGAGAAGGGTGTTGGGGTTTTGGCTGACTAAACGGACCTGGATGAAGAATATTCTTAAAGACCTAGTCCATTAAAAACACAGATGCATGAAAATTATTAATCTTATTCATATCCAGCACATCCATATCCAGACAACTGGGGATATGTAACTGTTGCTCTAATTGACTCCAGCAAAAGCATTATTATTTAAAATATTTACATATAAAACACTTTGAACAGAAAGGGAAAAACCTATCAACAAACATCATAACAACAGTGGTCAATATTGCAATACCCTTAAAAGAAATAAAATTAAATCACTTCAATGAAAGAAGAATTTTGACAGCAGTCTGTTTTTAAACAAGAAAGTTGGAAGTAAATATTGCAGGAATAATTTGTAAGGAATGCCTTATAACAAGAAAACCCAACAATTTGGTGGAAGGTCCATAGTAGTGTCACATCTACAAAAATGAGATAGGTACGAGTCGTTATCAATTTTGATTATAAACGTTGTGTGGATGGACTAGACCTCAATGACTGTGCTAATGAGATGTTGAACTATGGAACTACTTAGTTGAACAATGATCCAAGCATTAATAAATAACACAGCAACATTAATACCATGCACAGTTCCTTTCCTCTTTATAACACTATAAATGGAGGCCTAAAAGTGACCCAATGTATGGGAGCCTTATAAAGAAGGTGGGTATTTAATGATGTGAATTTGTATTTATAATTGGTTACTATTGACAAAGAATTAAGATCAGAGTTATAATTCAAACAGTAATGAATTTAATGGGACACATGACTATACCAAGTGTTATAAAAGGGGAAGATGTATAATAAGGGGATTTAATGTGAGGAGCCAATATAATGGTATCCATAACCACATCAATACTATAAATTGGGCAGCTATACACCAATGGACTTTACAGTGAGGGACTATTATGCTGCATGACTATACCAGTGCTATAAATGGGTCAGCTGTACACTGAGGGACTTTATAGCAAGTGACTACTATAAGGGGATGCTTGATCATTCCAGTATTATGAAAGGATCAGTAGTATATTGATGGGCTTTACAATTAGGGGACAATAAAATGGGATCTATGACAATACCAGTGTTATAATAGAGGTGGCTATATACTATGGGACTTTAAAATGAGGGACACATGTATTGGATACTGAGTGAAATGTTGCCCTAAATGTTGACATAATATTAGCCATCTTATGAACTGGTTTTGTTCTTTAGAAAACACTCTAGCATAAGCTGCATATACAAGAGACAATGTGTGTGTGAGTATATTTATTCGTGTTTTATTCCTGTAGCCATCAATGCTTTCTATCTTCATTCAAAGAGAATTAACCATATTTTTCTCACTCTTTCTGAAATGATGTATTATTCCATGGTGCCTACCTCTTGTCCTTTAGTCCCTATCAGCATTCTCATCCAGCCTGGCATACAGAACTGTTCGTACTGTATGGGGATAACCCGCTTACGATGCTCACAGTAAAATACCTGTTAACACAAATAACAAGAAATGGAGCTGTTACAAGAAAGCAAAACTCACTTTCACTTATAGTGACCTGAACATAAAAAAAATAAATATTTATTAATGCTAATGCTGTCAACATTACCAATGAGAACGACTATGGTGGTCCCTGTCTTATTTGGCCGACTTCATCCGCTGCCGTCTTCTCTACTTGCCTTGTTTTCTTGGAACTGACTAGTGTACAAAAAAAGTACCCCTCTTTGACAGCCACCCCCTAGATGCACCATGTGGCCAAACTTAAACATTAGTAATGTCCGATTTACCCCTCATAAGTGGCAACATTTTATCTGTGTCCAAGACCAATATTTAATTCATATTGTGTGGCAAGTAATTCAATTATCCCTACTGATGTCATGTTTTCATTCCTGACAGAAGTGTTTGCTAAAATACAATATAACCTGCACCCCTACACTTAATATTATCTAACAATCTACAAACATTGATGTTTACATGAAATGGGCTCAAACAATGTTGTGATCGGGTTTGGGCTACACACAGTTGTTGGGTTTTTTCTTTGATGATAAAGACTGGTGGTAACTGTCAAAATCACATTATGGTCAACTTTTGTGGATTCAAACACAGCTAAATTAACCTTTTCAAAAAAGGATACCAAGTCAAGACTAAAAAACCATGTGACAGTACATATCTCTTCCTTTATCAAATAGGCATTCTGTGTACTCTATACTCTATAAAAGTTTAATCTGCATGATAAAAGTGCAATACAATCAGAAACACAGAAACTAATTTTTTCTGGTAAAAAATGTTTCTTTGCAAATACTCACCTCATCATAATATATTAGGAGAACTCCAGCTATCCCAGATAAAACTTTTAGCTAAGGTGGCATTCACCAGTTATTATGTACTTAGAGTGATGTATGTAAGAGGGAGTTGTTTGCGTTTAAAACATGCACAGTGGATATAATGTTGGCATACTTCTATGATAATTTCAGGTAATGTGACTGATATTTCTTTGGATATTGTGCTTTTGGAAATTGTAAATGATCTTAGGACACTGCTAACTAAAATGACTGCTCCCTTGTGCTCCAAAAATCAACCTGAATTTGTCTAAAGTACACTCTCTTTGGCAGCTATTAACATAGGGAAAAATCAGCTCTTTTTTTACAATTTACCTCTGAAAGTTTGGGAAGTGAAAATGAGCAAGTGGAGCTAGCACTTTTTTTGAAAGGTGCATATCTGGAATAAGGCCAAGCTCGATACTCTATAACCCATATTGCACCAAACAATCATACACCAAAATAAAGGAAATTAAAGGTTCTTTGAACAATACCTATGATATACAAAGTCTTTTTTAAATAGCCAGTATAATTATAGAGGAAACCGTGAGAAATTCAATGAAGATGAGGTGACACTGCAATTCTCTTGCTTTTTGTATCACATTTGTAATCAGAAGTGTTGGGGTATAAGCATATGCATCCAGGCATTTCAATTGACTGCACAGGCTTTGTTATCTGGGTGAGACAAAAATTGGGAATCTTGGTATCCTGCCTTGCTGCCAACAGGCTCACCAGTAGTCAGTCCATTGGGTGCCTATCTAAGTGAAAACTGAGGGATGGAGTGACCATTCTGTATATATAAGCTGATTGTTCTGGGGCAAAGAATATGCTATTATGTTTAGACATCCTGGAATATAACAGCCTTGGAAATGGCCAGTCAAAGCAGAAATAGACCATGTTTGTAGAGAGGATATTGTCTGATGTTTGTTGTGAGATGTTTGATCCATATGACTGGTCTGTGTATTGATGTAGCAAAAGGATACTTGTTTTGTTTGTTTGCTTGCTGTTTATCCTCAAGAGCTGAGGAGTTGAACTCTGAGGAGGCAAGGTGTAATGGTATAGCCAGAAATGAGGAGTCCTGTGGTGGAGACACAGGTGTCAAGGCTGTCTATGATCATGTAAATTTCCAACACTTTGTAACTAAAAAGCCCTTTGTTGATTTATCTCCTTTATCCACCAAAAATTCCTGCACTGAAGACATGTCAGTATGTAAGCTTATAGTGACTTCATCCTTTCTGTTGTAGCTCTGCACCTGTTTCTTATTACTGAACACAAAGTTAGTGAAGAGCTAAGCCTTATAACGTCAGTGGAAAATAGCATACAACTTTAATAAAAGTATGAAGTATTGAGGTAAAGACTAAAATAAGTCACCATACTACAGGAGAGGTGTTCAAGGTAAATGCAATAAAAGTGTGGCATGTGGACTCTAAATGTATTAGCAGAGAAAACTGTATGTAGCCAGTTGTTGTGGAAATACACATATATTAAATAAATTTATATAGGTCTCCATTACTAGTTACTCATTTGTGAAGTTGCATAGGTTACCCATATAAGTACTTAAGTACAATTAAATGTATAAAGACAACAAAATGTGCCTATAAAAAGTGTAAAGGCAGTACTTTGTCAACAAAAAAAAGAAGTTGGAAATATTGATGGAGAATACTTTTTTTGTGACGCAAGATCTTCTCTAACTTATACCAGTATTGATTCTGGCTTTTGTGAGATCTCTTGTGGTGAAAGTGTGCTTCTTGGCAATTGTAGAATGAGAAACATTCATGGGTTTTGCCACAAATTCTTATTTCAAGGGGAGATCACTATGTCCAACCGCCATCTAGATCAGCAGACAACCTGGTTCTGCATCTAGTCAAAATTCTTGTCACCAATGGACAAAATCCATGTGGATTAGATCAAGAATACAAACACAAAACATAATTATTTATATTTATCACTCACTTTAACTAATCTAACTTTACTGAAGTTCACAAATTATGCAATGATCCTGATGATGTGCTCAATCTGATTGCTGTATTGCATCACTCTCATATTCTTCTTTTCAAAATTTGTAAAATGGTATGAATTTGTCCTTTCTTTGAAGTTTGAAAACATTCATCTGCTGTAACAGTTTTCAGTCACAGAACATCTCCAAGTCACATGGTTATTGCCTGTTTCACTTAACATCTGTTGCCATTTAATTTATAAGTACAGACTAGTATGCTAACATAAACATACTCTATTATCAATACTGTAATGACCATAGCTAGAGTCACAATGACTAGGATACTATTTTCACTCTTTGCTTCTATTAAGTTTGTTTTTATAGATATGGTACATATGAATATGAATATGACTTATAATGTTCATTTACAAAGAAGAGTAATTATATTTATCTCTAATGTCCATTGACTGTCAAACTAGCAGCCAATTCTGGCAAGCGATCTTAACATATGTAACCTATTTTCGAGGTAAAGGTTCTTTCGGTAAAACGTCTTTGAAAGTCTGTCATAAAGTTTTTAGAGTGTACTGTTTAGCTTATCTGCTACACATATTATGCTCTTATGCTATTACTATTTGCAATTTATGTAAATGTGAATCTGCTAGGCAAAGTTTCAAATTGAAGAAATGCATATTTTCTTGGAAAAGTGTCATGTACAGTTGCTATAAATAGAAAATAAGGAAAGCACATGTATGTCTAGGATTGACAAATGGACTTTTACACTATTCTTATGATCAGCTCTTTTTAAGAATTTCTCAAATTTATATGATGAGTGATATTAAAGAGAGAAAAGCATACTCCATAAAAAGGCAATTATAAGATGTAATTAGATTTAATAAAATCATAATGATTACACCAAGTGCAGATTGTTTGGTGTGTATGCAATGGGAAAAGTTAAAGAATTCTTGTTGAAAAATCTGATGTTGAAAATACTCAAAAAAACCCAACATACTAACAGATAAGGAGATTATTCTGCAGCAGTGGTAAAATAGAGTAAATAGATAGAGTACGATTCTTGATGCCAAGCATTGTTAGTACCAAGATTTAAATAATGTTTCGGGATGGTTTTGAAATATGCATGCCATCAATGCTACCCTCAGTTTTTGCTTAAGAATCAGAAACTCTTTAGGTCTGTTCACTTTAAATACATCTATTCTTAATACAAGAAATTTAAATAATGATACTTTTAAATGAAAATATTTAATACTTTTAAACTGCATATAGCTTTCTTATTACATAAACACAAACATAGTCCCCTTTTGGAATGCCACTCTTCTTATAAGGCTACTTTCCCCATGGATAAGGGGTTGCTGTATAAGGAGACCACTGCACAACATGGGGGTATAGCATAGGCTCTACAGCTCTTAATACAAGCAATTGATGACTTGCCTTAATACTTGAAATTGTAAGTAAATATTACAAACCATCACCATGTATAGAAATTTTAGTAAAGTGAGTTTGTAAGTGCCATGCTTATATTAGTAATTTAGTGAAATGTGAAAATTCTCTTAGAAACCTGTTTTCTGATTTTTGCCTCAAAATCAAAAGAATATAGAAACAAAAAGACAGATTCATAATTCTAATTATGAAAAGTTTATTTTTGGTTGAGAGATTCTATGCACAGAAACATCATTCAAGGATAAAGAAAGTAGTTTTTTTTAGTAAATTATATTTATCAAAGAATACCAACTCAATTATATTAACATTTGGAAATAATATGAAGGAACTCTTTAACTACAACAATCCTGGGAGGACAAAAAATTTCATTTTCGTCTATTGACAATAGAAAGAAGGGGAAGAAACTCTTACTTGTCACATCTCCTTACCACTGCTAGGCATGTAGCCATCTGCCAGCTGCACACCCATTTAAGAATATTTTAGAAACAAGGATGATAGCATCTGCAGGGAAAGGTGGGGTTGGTTTAATAGTAATGTGATCCAACAAGTCTTCTTAGAAAAACGTAACTTGCAGAAAAATTAACTTTCTCCATAAAATACATTCCTTGATCACTTTAATGTTAGAAAAACTGATATAGGATGATTAAATACATTGCCATCGAACCTCTATCACTGACATCCTTAATTGAAGATTTCCTATTAAGGATAAAATACTCTCCTAATATGAAGACAGCATAGTCATACAAACATGCTCAGGTAAGAAGAAAAGTGATTTGGGTTTTTTCTGGATTTGTAACGTAGCTTTAATAATTTTTCAGTCATACTGCTACAATGTTTGCAGTGTGGTAGTTTATAGTGAAGTCATACACTGAGGCATCATGCTGCAGACATGTAGCATCATGTCCCACCCAGTCACATTATCCTGATACCATGCCAACCTGGCCTAACATTAACTTTTTATTGCTGAGTACCAATTGAGGTAGCTTTCATACAAATTTTATAAGTCTTTGGTATGACTCAGCTGGGGTTCCAACCTGCAATCTCCCATGTCCAAGGCAGATGTTCTAGCCCCGAGGCGATCGTTGTGGTCTAAGAAGAGCTAAGGCACTAGGTAAATCCACAAGAAACACCATGACAATGCCCATAGTGAAGCTGTGCCAAGCTCAGATTGGTCCAGCCACAGCCACTGAACTAACTATATTCTGACTCTGTGATGCTAGATCTCAGAGAAGGTTGACTGTGCATGCCAGGCATTACCTTCTTCTATTTCATCATGCCACAGACATGTAGCATCATGTCCCATCCCGTCCCATTTCTCTGACACCAGGCTGACCAGTCCTATCACTAACCTCTTAATACTGAGCACCAAGTGAGACAGCTGTTTGTACCATTTTTAAAAGTCTTTGGTATGACTCAGCCAGGGTTCCAACCCACAAACCTCCCACATCTGAGACCACCTGAGCCGTCAAAAAAAATGTATCTACTGCCACAAAGGTTATGAGTTTCTTATACACCACTCCCTCAATAACTCACGCCTGGATAACTCACGAACCCGCTTATAACGCGATGTCCGGCATGGCTCCCAATTTTTTTTTCCAAGGAAAATATATTTTAAAATGTGTTAAACATGAAAAAAGTCGTGATAAGAAATTGTAAATTGGCAAATTTAACCTTGATACATAGTTCGTTTTTATCATCAAAAATGGTGATTACCGTATTTTCCGGGGTATAAGTCGCTACTTTTTATTCGTTTTTTTTTTTACTTAAAAATGAAGTGTGCGACTTATATGCAAGAGCGACTTATACGATAAATATAAATATTTTATTTTAAATGACTGTGACTGATGCGCAGTGATGCTGTGCTTTAGCGAAATGCATCTGCCGGTATACGGGCAAGCCAGTTGCTGGAAACTTACATACGGTACACGTATGTATTAGACTATAAGATTATCAAATTAAATAGTCAAATAATATTTAGTTGTATATGTGTTAAAATTTGTTGTTATTAATAAATAATAAAAAAAATATTGAAATAACGATTGCCATTGTATTTCCTTTATTATTCGGCATGTACATCTTAGAATCTTTCTGTCTCTAAATTCAGTAGTTGTAAATTTCAGCACATTTTCCCACCCAAGCTGTTAGTCAAATTCCTCTGAACTTGCCGCCCAGCTATTGCGTCATGTTCTTTTGATGTACTCAAATAAATACAGAATGCAGAACTGGGATTATTTTGTTATTTTAAACAACAAATTATGTCACTGTAAAGCATTTCCGAGACCTCTGTTAGCGCTTCAAAATTTACTTTAATAGTAGTTTATAAAAACACACAATCATTTTTTCGGTTGGTTTCGCAATGGCTTGCTATAATAAAAAAAAAAAAAAAAAAAACAACATAAAAACATAGTCTGAATATTTTCTCTGATGATTGCTCTAGTTTTAAACTCTGGATTAAGCCAAGACTGGCTTCATGGAGAGAATTTCAAAGTACTGGTAATTAATTTTAAAAAAAAATTTAAAAAAAAAATGGAAGGCTGGTGAACAGTTTCAATTGTTAGGTGAATTCGCAATGTCTTCGTTAATGTATTAAAATCACTGTAGCGTATAAAGTGCCTTTGAAGTTCGCTTGGGTTGTGGAAATGACCGATATATAAATACGTACCGTTCATACAATGGAGCATTAATAAAATATAGTTTCACAGAAACGTTGTATGATTTAAAATTGTTATATTAGCGTAAGTCAATAAGTTTTGTTTTAAATTAAATTCGTGCCATTTATCATGGCACCAACAACTAGAAAAAATATGATGCAAAATTTAAGTTAAACGTCGTAGCATTTGCGAAAGAAAACAGAAATCGTGCAGCAGAAAGAAAATTCAACGTAAGCGAGAAGATTGTGCGTGACTGGTGTAAAAAAAAAAAACGAGTTAAGGTCATCAAAAAAAAAACCAAGAAGGGAAATCGTAGTGGCAAAGCAAGTTGGCAAATTCTCGAGGAGAATCTACAAAAATAGATTGTGGAACAGCGTGCTGCAGGTCATGGACTTTCAACAATTCAAATATGACTCAAGGTAAAGTCAAAGTCTATTGTAATACTGACTTTTATATAACTCTTAAACAATTGTATAATATTTCTTACACGAACTTGGAAATTACCAAGTCGCATGCAATGGCCGGCAGTATCAAAGACATGATTATTGTAAGTGAGGAGGAGAGACTTATACGCAGGAGCGACTTATATGGCGGAAAATACGGTATTGCCTGTAAAGATAGAATCCATATTGTGAAATTTGCATTTTTTCAAAATGTGAAGTGATATTTCTCAAACGTGTCAAAAACCGCAAGTGTTTTTGTGTTCTAATTTATGTCGTTTTAAATTTTTAGACCCATTAAATTCATGTTGGTAATGGTAAAACCTTGTGAATTTTTTTTTCTTCCATTTTACTTCCACCGCAATAAAAATCTACACATCGTTCAATCGACATTGTTTTTTTTCGAAATTTGTCGATCTTTTGTATTTGAAAAAAAAAATGTCTACTTTGGATCAAACAATAAAATTAGAATGTATACCATTCACCACAAAAATAAGTGACGTAATACACAACGTGTGAAGTACATGTGCTAAGCAAACGGAAACCAGGAGGAATAATGTTTAGATGATTTCCTCAATATACTGTAAGTTATCCTGAAATTAATGTTACTTTGTGAGGAAAAACTAAACAAAGTACACCAATATAAAAGATATTTATCCACTGTTAATCTTAGCGCGATTATTAATTGAGTATTCAACATGCCAAGCAACCCCACCCCCCCTTTTCCCTATACGTCGATCCCATTGTTATATTTGTTTGTTATAGGTCCCTCGATAACTTGCACCCTGGCTTATATCGCGGTCGATGTTTTTGGACCCCAATGTCCGCGAGTTATCGAGGGAGTGGTGTATAGGCTAGAAAAATATCTATGTAAGCAAATGTTGTGTAAAATAAACTAAATGGAACTTTTATTTTTCTACCTGTTGCTGACAAGTTCGAGACTTTGCAAAAGCCTTGGAAAGAACAAATAGAATGACCCCAGCCTCATCAGCTTTCTCCTGGAACCTTTGGAGACTTGCCAGTTGCTGTTTGTCATCTAAAGACTGTGAGCAGGCTGAAAGAGACATGTTCAGTTGAGCATCAGTGTCAAAGCAGCATTTTTCTAATATTTTCTGACATTAATTTTTTTTCTTCCTTGTCAAAACATGCAAATGATGATAATTTTGCACCCAATCTCCCTCCAAGGGGAGGCCACTCTCATCTTCCATCTTGGCAAGCAGATATGTTAATAACTTACATTGCTAAAACAAGCCCTAAAACTTTAGTTTTTTTCTCGCATAAGTCATATGCATGTGCAAGATAGTGCATGTTCTTTGAATGAATAATCGAGTGATGTATCTAGGCCCAAGGCATAGTGTTTTTCTTGTGTGTGCGATGAATGTTTGGAGACAATCCAATAAAAAAAAATTTCTGAATAAATTGCGAATAAAACAAACAGGAAATGAAAAGGCACCCGAGTGCATCACACACTTCGCACACACAACCAGCTGAGTCTGAATGTATCTGAAAGAGAAATATAGTCACTTCTAACATTAACTAGGGAGCCACAGTAGTAAAGTTAGTAGAGCATAGGACTTGTAACTTAAGGGTAGTGGGATCACTCTCAGGGAATCATGTTTATACCTGCATAAATTTTGGTGCAAACATCAGGTAACAAAACATTGAGCAACATTCATAAGAGACCATGCTGATAACATACACCTGTTACTCTAACTTTTGACAAAAATGTTTCTTGCCCCTTAAAAACTAGGCTACTTCCTGTATTAACTGCTTGTAGCAGAGATATTTCTTTGTTAATGTTCACAAACAGACTAACAAAAGTAAAATGGACCTACTAATTTTTCAATTTATGGATTGATTGATTTAATTGATTGATTTAATTTTAACGGCGCACCAGCACTTTTAGGCTATTTAGCGCCATACAGTAGATCATATGTGTAAAAAGAAAGGTTCAATATCGACCAGCGATATAGTAAAAAATCCATAGTAGTTAAATATAAAATGGTAAATGTTGATAACAGTTAAAGATGTTGTAAATGATGTATCTCGATGAAAAGATGTAAATAATAGTTGGTATTTGCATTAATTAAAAATTAGTTTGGGTAAGGTCATACAAGTTACAGTTTAAAATAAAGATTTACTTCCTTTAGGAAATCTAAAATACTAGTGATTTGAATAGTATCAAAAAGTTCCTGAATGTTGTGTACATTATAGTATTTATCACGCGTAGGTTGCAGATCGGAACACGTGGTCATAAAGTATTTAACAGTAAATGGTACATTGCAAGGAATGCACTCTGGTGGATCTTCACCTTTTAGTATGTGTGAGTGGGTAATGTATGTATGACCGATTCTGATTCTTGCAATGACAACCTCCTCCCTACGAATAGTTCTGTAGGAAGGAGTCCATTCTCCCAAGATTGGTTTGATGGCATGAAGTTTGTTATTGATTGCATCATCCCATGATACCTGCCACTTTTGACGTAGATACTTTCTGATACAAGGTTTAAAATCAGAATATGGTAATTTAAAATCTGATGGTTCTAAAGATAGGGCCATCTTAGCAGCCCGGTCTGCTTCTTCGTTACCTCTGATACCAATATGGCTAGGTAGCCAACAGTATACTATATTGCATGAGGCACTAAGCTCAGAGTTTTTTACCAGAACATTCACCAATAGTGGATTATCTAGTTTGATATTGTGTAGCGCCTGAAGCACTGATAATGAATCACAGAAGATAATACTATTTAGAATGTTCAATTTATGGAATGTTTTGCCTTGTCATCATCACTAAAAGAAAAGACCCAAACACATTTTTTATAGCTTTTCTGTAACTTTTAGAAGTACTTAATGAACAGTATTCCTAACAACTAAAATTATTAATAGCTTATTACACATGCATTGTTAGCTAGTTGAGAAATTAACATGATCTTCCAACACATGTAGGTTAACTTATTAATCCCTGAGCCAAACAGCTTGGCATTCCCTTACAGCATACTTGAAGAGATCACACAGAGTGGTGTTAGCCTTACCAATGCCTGTATCCCTGAGACATGTTGACAGAACTTGGCTTGCAGATATTTACAGAGGGGCTCCTTGCAATATATTTGTAATTTTTTTTATGTCTCTTTAATTAAGCTGAAATTTGGCACAGCAGTTCTCAATAAAATTACATACAAAATTATATAAATTTCATGCTACTTGCAGAAATAAAACTCATTCATAAAGGTAAAAATAAATGATTTACTTATCAATTTGCTTCTCTTGCCATTAATATACATTATGAATTCACACTGAATAATTAACACTATCCATAAATGTAATCAACTCTATTTGATATACACAGAAATTCCACTTATAATTTCTCTTGCTTACTTAACCTCATGTGAATACTCAATCAGTCTGTCAAGTTAACATCTATTGAAGTAGCTAATTCTCATCATTTTGCATCATTTTCAAATCTAAATATTTCCACTATATCTGCTGCTATCAAAGTCAAATTTTTTCCTTTGTTCAATAATGTTCTCTCTATGCAAGCTAAAATTTTACTGGTCAAACTGCCTGCATGATTAGGAAATGACTTGAAATCGACCAATGGCTTGTGCCGATTTAACACTAATACTGCCACTCAGACTTGGCACCCAGGATACAAGCTAGGTAAACTGAGCCATGTTACCATGGCACTTAGGAGATAAGGGAGGTAAAGTATGATGCATTATAGCGGCAGCAAGGGTTAATGAGTTAAAACAGAATAACCAGTGTACCCACCTTCCTGACTGGCAGGAATGGAGTCAGCATAATCAATCTGCAGTTCTGTTGTGCACCAAACATCATAATTCTTTGTTTCTAGAAACTTCTTCAACTGAGCACCCTTAAAATATTCAGAACCAATGAAAAAAATGTAAATGTTGAGAACAATCCAGAAACGCTATTTATCATAAAAGTGAAATAAGCTAATGTCTATCAGTGATCTTTTCCTAAAGTAACATCAAACTAAAACATATGGTATCAATTTTTGACTTGTCTATAATTTAATGAAACAAAAAGGAACATTATGAATCTAAAATATGTGAATATGACATCTAACATGTGAATCCAAAATATGTGAATATGAAAGGTAACATGTGAATCTAAAATATGTGAATATGACTGCTAAAGTTAAAGGTATTTCCATTGTAAGGGTAAATCCCTCATAAAGATGATTTCATCATAACAGTATTCACATCAAAAAGGTGATTCTATCATAATAGTAATCTCATTAAAAGGGTAATCCCATCATAAGTGTCATCCTAACATAAGGCTTATTCCATCATAAGGGAAATCCCATCATAAGGGTGATTTCATCATAAAGGGTAATCCTATCATAAGGGTGATTCCATCATTAGGGTAATCCCATCATAAGGGTAATTCCATCATAAGGGTAATTCCATCATCAGAGTGATTCCATCATAAGGGTATTCCCATCATAAGGGTGATTCCATTATAAGGGTAATCCCATCATAAGAGTGATTCTATCATAAGGTCAATCCATTAAGGGTGATTAAATCATAAGGGAGATTCCATCATAAGGGTAATCATATCATGAGGGTGATCCCAATACAAGGGGTAATCCCATCATAAGTGTAATTCAATCATATGGGTAATCCCATCATAAAGGTGATTCCACCATAAGAGTGATTCCATCATAAGGGCAGTCACACCATAATGGTGATTTCATCATAAGGGTAATCCCATCAAAAGGGTGATTCCATCATAAGGGTAATCCAATCAAAAGGGTGATTCCATCATAAGGGTGATTTAGATCATAAAAGTAATTCCATCGTAAGTGTGATTGCATTATAATGGTTATTTCGATATCATATGGATAATCCCATCATAAGGGTGATTCCATCTTAGGATAATTCAAACATAAGGGTGATTCAATCATAAGGGTTATTTCCATTACAAGGGTGATTTCCATCATAAGGGTGATGTCATCATAAGGGTGATTTCTAAAATAAGGGTGATTCCATCATAAAGGGTAATTACATGATACTGGTGATTCCATCGTAAGGTTGATTCCATCATAAGGGTAATCCCATCATAAGATTGATTCCATCACAAGGGTAATCACACCATAATGGTGATTTCATCATAAGGGTAATCCCATCATAAGGGTGATTCCATCACAAGGGTAACTCATCATAAGCATATGTCCATCATAAGGGTAATTCCATCAGAAGTGTAATCCCATCATAAGGATGATTCCATCAAAAGGGTGATATCCATCATAATGGTAATTCTATCATAAGAGTGATTTCCATCATAAGGGTAATCACACCATAATGGTGATTCCATCAAAAGGGTAATCCCATCAAAAGAATGATTCCATCATAAAGGTGATTCCATCATAAGGGTAATCCCATCATAAGGGTGATTCCATCATAATGATAATCCCATCATAAGGGTAATCCCATCATAAGGGTGATTCCATCATAAGGTTGATTCAATCATAAGGGCGATTCCATTACAAGGGTGATTTCCATCATAAGGGTGATTTCCATCATAAGGTTAATTTCATAAGGGTGATTCCATCATAAGGTGATTTCCATCATAAGGGTAATCCCATCATAAGGGTGATTCCATCACAAGGGTAATCACACGATAATGGTGATTCCATCATAAAGGTAATCCCATCATAAGGGTGATTCCAGCATAAGGGTAATTTCAATCATAAGAATAATTTCCATCATAAGGGTGATTTCTATCATAAGGGTGATTCCATCAAAAGGGTAATACCAACCATAAGGATATTACCATTCATCCTATCCATATATAGCCACTTCAAAAACTACCTTATCCAATCAATAGATATAATGACTAATATAAATCAACACATCATTAAGCAACATTTGAATTGAATAACAGGAACTGAGTGGCTGAGAGGCCAAAGTGCTCACCTTTATTGTCCATCTTCTCACCAGACCTTGTGGGTTTGAGTCTCAGGATTGACCAATATTGGTACCTGAGAAAGCTGCTAGTAGCTTCCCAAGGGTCAGTGGTTCTTACTAGGATTTTCATGGCTATTTCCTCCACCAGTTATACAATGTACAGCCTATTCTCTGCTGAGAAATGGCATTAAATCCACAACAACAATAACAAGAAATTGAATAGCTAAGATTCACAACTAAGATTCACAAAAAAGTAGCATTACGTCAAGATGTAAAATAATCAAATATCTTTTAAAAACAATTACTTAGACAAAAGTAATCAGAACAAAACTCACAAATTCTTTCTCCGCTGGATGAAGACAAACAACAATCAGCGGATGTCCCTCTCTGTCAGAAGTTAGAGCCTGAGAGTTAGATTCTGTTACACAGGCACAGCTTTTCAAAATGGTTTTCTGAAAAGTGAAATTTGGAAAAGATAATAATCATATAATGCTGTTTTTATTTTGCATAATTTATCAAATTTAAAATCAAATAATGTATGTTCAGATAAAAAAAAGATGGAAAAATTATATTCAAGTGGTTAAATGAGACTTTTGAATAAAATATTTTTGTTGCAAGGTGGATGAGAAAATATAAAAAAAAAATGCTCACCCTTGTTTCTAAAAATAAACATTGGAGATATTCCACTATTCTAGAATACTATGAATACTGGCCAAAATATTTTGTTTTTCTAAAACTAAATCACACTGAAACAAGGGGAATAAATATAGTAATAGCTCCACAATCCAAACCTGGAATACATGAAAAAATGGAAAATTTAAATCATAAATTTTCAACACCAGTCTTTCCATCTTATTTAGACTTGCATGTATTCCACTATCTCTAACTACTGTGTGGGTGGTACAAATTGTTATCTAAAGATAGTTTTAAAATCTGACCATTACTGATGTATAATTTATTTTCACAGAAATATTTATATATCCTTTATAGTCATTCACCATCAAGTCAGTGAAGCCGTGTGACCAACCATATCTGACCTTTCTCAACATCTTGTCATTGATATCTGTGTCATCTATTAAATTTTAATACTGTTTTAGTTAAGTCATTTAAGGTTATATCATTTATATTTTTAATTCTATAACATAGTGTCTGAATTGTGTTATAGTAAAACTACATAAACATTTTGTGTAGAATTCTCATTTATAACTTAAGGCCAACTGCCAAAGTCAAGTCAACAACTATTTTGGTCAAGTACACCATGTATTTAGTTGGAATGGAGGTCATGAAAACACATAAAACTAGGAGTGCATTTATTTTATGCATGCCTGAATTGTTGATTGGTTTAATAGTTTGAGGTCAGAACATGGCTGTAAGATTTTAACTGCCTAGTTACGTTAAAATAGTAATATAAATCATTCAATATCTTTTAGTGATTCAGTTTTTGTTGATCTGATGTGCAGACAGATACTATATAAAGGAATGCAATCACAGTGTATATTATTCTATAGTTATACCATCTTTTTAAGAGAGAGGAAATTTTGATTTATTTATAATATTGTTCGATGGATTAGCAGAGTGGATAAAATTTAATTTAAACAAGCAGTACCTGCTGGATTATGTAAATTTATTCAAGGACTTGAATATTTAAATAATTCTACTGGACTATGTGAAACTTTCAAGGACTTCAGTAATATTATACTTTCATGGGATTACCATTAAGAAAAAAAGTGGATTGAGAACTGTGATTCTTCAGTTGTACTAACATGGCAGCACATAAACACATTAGAACCTTCATTTGGAATACCTTTGGACAGTTTCCAGATTAATGTGAAATTGATAGTACAATATAGAATATTCTAAGAATTCGTACACTTTAAGTTATTTTTATATTCCTTCACTTTCTCTTATTTCCTATTGAAATAAATTTGTTTTGGGACCTTGTCTTGTTACTTAAGTTTAAGACCTAGATGTACAACTCCAAATCTACTGCTTTATTTTCCATTAAACTTTAATAAATAAAAAAAAAAACATATACAAAAAAACAATATGTTGTCTACATTGATCTGAAACCTTTCATAATTAGCTAAACTCAATAAAGTGCTGAACAAAATATGCAGCCAACAAATTGAGAGTAGAGAATCTCACCATTAAACCACATGTTATGACAATACCTTGCATAACAAACATACGATGTGACATAATGGTCATTTGCATTAATGTCTGTAGTTTCTAACAGGGGTTGCCCCAAAGGTGGCATAATGAAAACCAGCTTGAAATGGCTGGTGTTTATTGTAGGTATCAAAACATGCTTTCAAATGGATGGTGCAAAGGTGTCCAAATGTGCTTGTATGCAAATTGATTGGTGTCAAGAATTTGCAAACAATATTTTAGCAGATATTTAAATGTATGGATTGTCAAAACTTTCCTACTGTCTTCAATTTGAAGATTATCATGATTTTTAGATTTGATCAGTACATGTATTCACTGGTTCTTCATAAAAATAGTGAATTAACAATATTTCTTATTGACGTTCTTAAACATTTTTAATGGCAATTGTATGCAGTGGATATTTTTATAAGGGCACAATTATCAATTTACTGATTGGTTACTGGTACTCCATACAAACAGGAAATTTTCCATATGTAGCAAAAAGGTTCTTGAACATTTTTAAACAGCAACTGTATACAGTGGATAACTGCAAGATCCTGCATGAATTTAGGTTATTATTAGGATTTAATAATGGCAAATAATCTGTACCCTTTTGATCAATGTTGGAACTCTTTCTAAAGCATCCTGTGTAGGCATGTTGAGGTTCTTCACTCTATCACCAATTTGTTCTGCCACCATTTGTATGTACTTCCTGTCCCATTTTCTAATATCATGATTCCAAGTCATATCTGTATTGATAAATACATGTACTGATTAATTATAATTAAAAAGAAAACAGCTCTTGCAACACAGCAAGATAATCTATTAAATCCATTAATATTCTATACCTCTGTTACTAACTACATCATCCTTGTTACTAACTACATCCCTGTTACTAACTACATCCCTGTTACTATCTACATCCCTGTCTTGTGGATATACATGATTGTTGCTGATTGTTGCAAGGTTATCATTAGGATTTGGAGAGAATAAAATGAAAGTTCTAAAACAATTTATTGGAATACACACTGCATAGATATCTGACATCAGTAATTAAAATTACAGCTGTTTTGCTTTCAGAAAAATATTAACCATCATTTCCTGTAACTTTAAACTGAAACAAATATTGAAATGTGGAACAATTAAATAAATTTGGGTTCAATATGTAACAATAATGCAAGTGTCAATGATAAACCACAACTGATATCAACAGATTTTAATTACATTTCCTGTGAAGACTGACTTATTCTTTTTTAAAATGAGAATACTTATTTTGATTCCTTGTATTTAATTTTTCTGCAAAGCTACAAAGTAGATGATACATTTTGTTTTTTGTATGTAGTTATTTTTAATTCACAAACAAGCATATGAGATAGAAATTTCATATTAATGCACAACTGCAAAATGGATCGAAACGTTTCTCAGATCTAAATTACCTGGACTCAGCTGATCTAGAGGCTTCCAGAGTATATACTGTGTGCTGGCAAACTGGATGGCCAGGCAGCGAGGAGGCCAGGTCTCCAGAAAAGAAACAGGGATAATAAACTTCCCCAATACATCTGCAAGCTTCACCTGGTATATTAGCAAAGACACAAAGTGGGAAGAAATATTGTGCCAGGAATTTATTTAATGTAGAATAGAAAAAATCTAAGTCTTTTACTCAAAGCTAAATTCTTTGAAATTAGTATAAAGTGATGTCAGATAAGTCACAACAATGGATAGTTTATGACATTATTAGTACTTTCTTTAACCAAACAACAAAAAAGTATTACCCTGTTATAATATTATGGATGGGGGTCCATAGAACCCAACCGTGTTATATACTTAACTGTGTACAAAGTCAATTAGCTGAAGAAAATGATGCATCTATTCCCCAAAATGGCATGTATTCATACATGTGTGTGTATGTAATAGAAATCAGTGCAAAAATGTGCTTTTGATTAGATGAAGGCAAACAATTGTGAAAAACACTTGTATATTGACAATTTATATCGGTGAGGTATAACCCTGGATGCATTAAGTTATGAATTTTACTATAGATCTAACTATAAAATTCATGTATCAGTCACATCATGTTAGAAAACAAATAACAAATATATAAAAAGATAATAGTCCTTGGTTGATCTATAAATCATTGTCAACACATTATGAAACAATTCATTACAATATTAACTGAGAATATTGTTATTTACATATATTGTTACATGATGCATGTATATGTACTTAAATTGGCCTAGAGACAACTGTCACCTTGCCAAGGCTACCCAGGGTAATAGCAAAATTAAGCCCCACCTTCAATTAACTTGATGGCCAGATATCTGTTTCAATAGAGTGTAAATGTAATTTGTGTTTTATATCACCATTAATTTAAAAGCAATCATAAGAATAAACAGTTTTTGGTGCTGACTTCCTTTCACGAAAGGTGCTTTGTTTTTATTGAAGACTGTAGTTGGCTTGCTTTGTTGTTGTAGGATTTAACGCCATTTCTGAGCACAAGATAGGCTTTACATGGCAGCCAGTATTAATGGTGGAGGAAGAACCTAGGAAAACCATGGAGAGAACCACCAACCCACAAGAAGCTATTGGCAGACTTTCTCACATAACCACATTAGCCAAATCCAAGACTTGCACCCACACAAACAGAGATGAGATGGCAGTGATCTTTAACAGTGAGCACTTTAGACTACTCTTTCACTTGGGCCCCATGCTTGTTTTGTTAAAGGGTGCATGTGTTACTGAAGTCACCAATAGAGGCCAACTTTGGGGGAACCAAATTAATGCCTCTTTGTTATTGCAGCAGCAACATTAAATAATTGTTGAATATGGATTGAGACTAATAATTTTCATTTGCTTAGTATTTATACAGAATGATCAGTGCTTTAAAGGTAATCAGATTTAAGTTTCATCAAAACTATTTATTTTGGGTACATTTTTAAAAAAGTATTAGCAGTGTAGCAGACGCACTCACTTGATGAAACTCCGTACAGTATGAATTATAATTCTCTAACCTGTATGATAGTAATATTGGTATCAATTATTTCTGCCTACTATTATCACACATTCTTCTACAGAATCCAGGGATAGCACATTCTGTTCTGTTTGGTATATATTTATAATTCTATATAATAAAATCCTATATACCTTGATTTCTTTAATAGGAATCTGGAATGAATTTGTATATATATATATATATATATATATATATATATACATACATACATACATACATACATACATACAAGAATTAATCACTAGGTCGTCAAGCGAGTGTGTCTGCTACACACGAGTTCATATATCACTGATTCTGTGCCATCATTTTTTGGTGATGCATGCTTAGTCGTGAGGGGATATGGGCTGGTGTGTGCAAGCAAGGCGATGGGTGCCTTTTACTCGCAGACCTGGGTTTGAAACTCTGTACAGTATTAATTATAATTCTCTAACCTGTATGATAGTAATATTTGTATCAATTAATTCTGCCTACTATTATCATACATTCTTCTACAGAATCCAGGGATAGCACATTCTTTTTGGTATATATATATATATATATATATATATATATATATATATACATTATGAAGAATACAAATTACACATAGCAAGACATTTCAATGAAGACTTGAACAGTACATCTAACACTGTACCTCTCTGTTAGTCCACTGAGTTTCTCCATATCTGTGTGTCACAAGAGGAACAAATGTCTCACAGTTGCTGACTGCAAAGTTCAGAGAATCTTGCCAGTCTACACCTGAGCTGATCTCATGCACATCCTGCAGAATAAAAAAGGATAGTAATTGTCCATAAAACAATGATGCCCCTACCAATATAGTGCAATCTGAGAAAATTTGGTTCAATATGCGAGGGCAAAGTTCTCGTCAAACATGTGCAAAAACTGTCCAATTTTATCATAAAAATGTTGAATCTGACTTAAGCTACATAATCCATTCCTAAACTGTTCCCAATCCATCAAGCACATATAGTGCTTCTTTCATAGTTTATATACAAAGCAACAAATATGAAATACATCCAGGATTGACTAGCATCTTCACCATGATACAATGATGTTTCATTAAGCCAAGTAAAAAAAGGCAAATATTGGCCCCAACATAAATGGTCCAGATGCTTAAAACCTTGAACCATACTAGTATATAACCTTTCCACCTTGGATTTTGAATAAAAGGTATCCCCCCAATACACACACACAATATGTTACAGAAATGCATTCACTAAACTGAAAGTAAATAACAAAAGAGAAATGTAAACTGATTATGTCTGAATTTCTAAATGTAAATTATTAAAATGATTCAGATACTGAAAATATTACATCTTCCGATGTCATTAAACAATGATTAAATTACTTTGTGCCGGCAGCATATCAAGATCTCTTACCAGATAGACACTAAATCCAAGGGCAGACAACTCTTCCTTAAGTGTGATTGCATGCTCTGCAGCCTCAGCTCTAACATAACTGATAAGAATCTGTTTCGCTGTACTACTTGTAACACCAATGTTGCTGGTGTCAGCACTCTGCTGCCTTTCTACATCCTTACTGGACCGAAAAGAAAGATCTCGTAACCTTAAATACAAAATTCTTAATGTAAATCACAAATCTGTGCAAGCATAAAATATTGGTCAATTTATCAAAGACACCAAATTCACAGACATAAAGTGAAACCTGCCTTGGAGAACCGAACTATATGAAATAGACACCTGCTCATACTGTATTTTGACAAAATCATTTCCTTATGATTTTACAACTTTTACATGATGGATAAATGCATGTTCTTTTTTGAATGTTTTGTCTGTATTTTTTCAGAAAAGACTTGACAAACTACAAAAACAATATAGTCTATGGGTCATACAGACAAATGTTTTGTTACAACAAAACCACATCTTCTGAATTCCCAAATCTGAAAGGACAAAAACATTACAATTTGAGTACTTAGGTCATTTCAAGCTGCCATGATCGATGTGTTCAAAAGCCACCAAATGTGTTTTATTCTAAAAAACTATATACATACTCGAGGATGCTGATTCTCATCTTTATACCATATATACCCTTGATGATGCTGGTCCTTATTCTGGCACAATATACAGATTTGAGGATACTGGTCCTCATCCTGGTACCATATACATACTTGAGGATGCTGGACCTCATCTTGGTACCATATACATGCTTGAGATGCTTGACCTCATCTTGGTAACATGTACAGACTTGAGGATGCTGGTCCTCATCCTGGTACCATATTCATACTTGAGGATGCTGGTCCTCTTTCTGGCACAATATATAGAAACTTGAGGACACTCAGTATGATGTTCACTACCATACTTACAAAAGCAATGTATTCTTTAAGTCATTCACACCAACAAAGCCATATCTTCTGAATTCCCAAATTTGAAAAGACAAAAATAATTTGGCCAGTTCCAGAAATGACACAGATGTTTTGAAAGAACACTTGATACCAGGGTCCAGGAACCATATACAGACTTTTGGATGCCAGTCCTCAAATTGCTATGAATTCATGCTCGTTCATACAGTGAATGATGCTGAATCATTTAAACCATTCCTAGTCACCAATGGAGTCGAGCAAAGCTGTGTGATTTCCCCAACCTTCTTCAGTATGATATGTTCTTTGCCATGCTTACAGTTGCTTTCCTTGACTTTGATACTGGGATTGATATCAGATACCAGACTAATGGCAAGTTATTCAATATAAGGAAACTAAAGGTAAGGACATTTGCTGAATATTCTATTAATGCCAAATCTAAGTCTGACATGCAACTGAACATGGATCATTTCTCTACAGCTTGTGACCATTTTGGTCTCACACTCCATATCAAAAAGACAGATGTGATGCACCAACCTGCACCTGGAAAGCCTTATGTACACGGTTACCATGCATTTTTAAAGATAAATTTCCAGGTCAGTTCCAGGATGAAATTTAATTTTTTAAAGTTTACATATTACTATTACCAAATGGAATGAAAGAACATTTAAGCTTATAAATCATGCATTTTTCAAATCAAAAGATGATATATTTTATAACTCTCCATAACCATTTGAGTCTGATATATGATCACGCAATAAACTATAAGAAACAAGTTTGACTAATGTATATTGCAAAGTCATTTCAATTTACAGAATAAAAATTCTAACATTACTTTGCTAACCTACATTATGCTGGTGTGAGGAAACAAAACATAATGAACATAAATTGGTTTTGTTTCTTTTCTAAACTTAAATTCTAAAGAAATCACTTTTAAATCATGTTAGCAATCTAGAGCTGGGTACAAATAAAACATACTGCATTATGTCTAAACATACCGTGATATGTACCACTGTATACCAAAATTATTTTTGGGACCAACAATTTAATGTTCTGGACTGGGACTTGGCACTTGTTTAATTTCTTATTCAAAATAGATTGAAAATATTTTGCTCTGCTTTACAGCAAAATAAACTCTATTATAGCCAAGATATTATTTGGTAAAATGATATTAGTTACAAATTAAATTAAATAAAATATTTAAGCTCAAAAGAAAATCACAGTCCATCACACCCACTCCCCCCACCCAAAGTAAATGGCCTAGACATTATCGTAGTTGAATTTGCTATGTGTATGTTAATTTTTCTATAAGTTGCAATATGTAACTGAAGTGGGACGATTCAGCTTAAAGTATAACGGATACTATTAGGAACAATGCTGACAGTTGTGAGCCTAAAAATCGAAAGTGTTGATACTGATGTCATCAATTTACTAGCTACACCACTGGTCTAATGGTCATTGATGATAATACATTGTGAAGATAAGTTTTGGAGAGGGCCAGTAAACATAAAACAAGATTTTGTGGCCTTGAGAAGATTATGTCCAATACAGACAGAAAACAAGTGTTCTCATGAAAATGGTACAATGGCTCACTGCCAAACAAAGGAAACATATACTTAACAAATGCACATACACTATTAGATAACTTAAACATGAAGTTTCTTAAAATCTAAAATGTTTTCAAAAGTTGGATTTGGCCTGATTATGTATCACAGCATTTCATTTGTCCACCATGTTGGCATACATAACATGTGTCAAACAAATCATATATACAAAACATCATACCTGTTTTGGTCCAGGGTGGAAAGAATGAGTTTGATTCGGCAAAGGAATATGTCCAGGCTGTCATATCAAATGAGTACTTTCCCCTGACTTGGAACAAAGCACTTGTGTGGTTTTGAATTTATTATATATTACCTTCTTAGTCCCACACACTTTTCAAATTTTGTAAATTTTTTAAAAATATGAATTAGGCATTTTGCATTTCATGAAAGATGATGTACAGTCCTCTGAAAAATCTAGATATATATTGTGCCGTTGTGTCAGCAGTCTGTCTGTATGGG
Source organism: Potamilus streckersoni (assembly GCA_016746295.1). Taxonomy (NCBI): domain Eukaryota; kingdom Metazoa; phylum Mollusca; class Bivalvia; order Unionida; family Unionidae; genus Potamilus; species Potamilus streckersoni. The sequence goes on along the minus strand of JAEAOA010002130.1, from coordinate 1,823,235 downwards.
TGCCATATATTGGTCAAAGTTTATCAGAAAATATTAAAAACTAAACTTGATCTAATTCTTCTTGACAACAAAGTTTTAATTCATGGAATCAATCAAAAGTTTACTGAGCTGAAAACAAAATTCATTACTGGGTGCGCAAGACATGAAAGAGTTGGACAAGAGTAAAAATGTACATCTCATCCATAGAAACAGATGATGGTGCCAGTTATTAGTGACACTGATAACATAAACATTATGCTACATGTAGGAACTTTAAGAGAATTCTCTGAGAGATATGTTTTTCATTGACACTGACCCTTTAAGTCTTTTAATTGGAAGCCTATCAGGTGGTGAAAATTCTGCATCCCTCTTTGGTGATGGTTCTAATTTCACATCCACTGTGACACAAGACCCTACCAAAATATCCATCACAGTCAGCTCTGTCTCCTGTTGATTGCTAACTGGCCAGCCATTTGGATCAAGAAACTGAAAGTTCCTGCAGATACCCTTGTAAGATAACACCTGAAAAATTGCATAAATATCAGTTATATCGTACAAGTTATGTTCAGAAATTCATGGCACAGGTCTGTGTACAATATTCAAATACTGAGTTATGTGACTGAGTTCTGCAGACAATACTGTTTTGCCTTTTAACAGCTTTATCATAATTCTGCCTATATTTGGTGAAACAGGAACTCCTAGCAAATCAGGATTTAAACTAAAGACAGTAAACATATGTGAACATTGTTAGAGTAGGTATGACGTACTTGAAACAAAATAAGGCATATCCAATAGAGTAGGTTTGCAAGATTTAGGACATAAGACATTTAGGACTTGAGCAAACAAATAAGACATAGTAATAGTAGATTTGAAGAACCTGATGAAAAGAAATAAGACATGTATTAAATACTCTAGATGTAACTGACCTTAGGAAATTAAAAAAGACATACAATACAAAAGCTGGCATGGGACACACCCAGGATCATGAGCATGGAGCAGAAGACTTGCCTTTGGCTTGTATCTTGGAAACTATAAAAATCACTAAACATTTATACAGGGGTCAAGCTAGACTTAAATTTTAGAGAGAAGTGACTTCTCCTTTTGGTCAGAACAGGGAGAAGTGGGAGCTAAACAGGGGGAATTAGGAGTTAATCAGGGAAAAGTGAGACTGAAACAATAAACACAATATATCTATGTAGGTATGTTTGTATGTATTAATGTATGTATGTATTAATGTATGTATGTATTAATGTATGTATGTATGTATGTATGTATGTATGTATGTATGTATGTATGTATGTATGTATGTATGTATGTATGTATGTATGTATGTATGTATGTATGTATGTATGTATGTATGTGTGTGTGTGTGTGTGTTCTATTTCTTGGTATGTTTTTAACAGTTTTAATCAATGCCTTATTTTCGAGTTGAAAAATATGTGTTATTTGTGAGTACACGTATAAAAAAATTATAATCATATCCATTCTATGCATACTTAGTATGTGTGTTTGAATTGAAGTAAATGTAGTTTATTTTGGCTGTATGACTTAAAAATCACATCTGAAGCTATACATTGCAAATAATTTTCACTGATAGAAGTAACAAGATTAGAGCCTTGTAACTGCAAGTTGGTAACAATGCTTAATAAACTACCAGTTAATTACTTTTTTTCCTTAAGTTTTGTGTACAATTGCAGTCAAAAAGATTTCTTGCATTCTTTGAAACAGCCCCATATACATGTATATAGGAATAAATGCACAGGTGACTTCAAACCATACTGTGCATCCTGATTACATTGTTCCCGATAAAACATTACTGGAACTATTCATAGACAACACACTGAAGCACTAAAGTCAATATACAACTAAACTAGACTTTTTTTTTTTACCCCCAACTGAAAATCCAAGAACTGGTCTTGCACAGAGCGAGTGCATCTATTTTTAGACAGGGGGGGGCTTTTCTTGAACTACACACTTTTTTGCTTCGTTACAAAAACTCATTAAAAGTTCTGCATATTTATGGTTTGTCTACCTACTGGTAATAATTACATGGATTGGTTAATTATTATTTGCTTCATTACTATATATATTTTTCATATTTTCATAGTTTAATGAAGTGGTATATCAAATACGCTGCGATGTCCGCCATTAAAATTTCATTTACGGTTTCAAAACTGATTTTATACAAACAATACACAAATATGGCTATTAAAATCTCCATTTATTAAAAAAGGATATAAATTAGAAAACGCTCTATACCAATCATTTTTTAAAAGCAAATTATTATTTGCATACTGATATTTAAATGTCTAAAGAGAATTTGGTATAATTTCATCATAGCACTGTAGGCTGTTGTTTCCAAAGAAATTTTCATGAAATTAAACAGTGATATCTTGCTCCGGAAAAGGGTTAATGGTCAGTTAGCTATTAAAACTTGCATGTTAATGAGTAAGAATTTCTTTGTCGCCATAAGCTGATTGGTATCAACACCATGTAAATACATTTGCGTTGGGTAACAGCAGTGCCAGAAGTTACAGGCTATAGCAAGGGAGCATCTCAAAGTCGAAATATAAAGTCATATTACGTCCGAAAAATCAGAGGGCGAAGTTGTTTTCGCTTTCATAACAGAAGGCGAAGTTTATGCTTCTCAGGCGACTTTTTCGCCCACTTTGCCTGGTAATGTGACCCCTGTGTGTGTGTGTGTGTATATATATATATATATATATATATATATATATATATATATATATATATATATATATATATATATATATATATATATATATATATATATATATGTGGGAAATTTGGGAATAGTTGTGCAATCGGAATCATGTTCTGTGAAAGGAGATTGCTCTTCAGTGGCAATTCCTTGGAAAGAACTATCAATGGATGAGGAAACCTCTGAGTCAAGACTGTTGCATGGATTCACTGAGAAGCTATCAGGATCAGCCAGGACATGGAGGTTTTGACTGTGAAGAACATGTTGGATTATAAAGTATGTAGCATGTTAAAGTATGTAATAGGGATAGATATAAATATAGATATCTTGTACTATCACACTGAACTATGTACAAGGGACAGATATAAAATTTAATGTAGATCACTTGGAGTATCACACAACTATGTACAAGGAACATATATAAATGTAGATCACTTGGAATATCACACTGAACTATGTACAAGGGATAGATATAAATGTAGATCACTTGGACTACCACACAACCATATACAAGGGACATATAAATGTAGATCACTTGGACTATCACACTGAACTATGTACAAGAGACATATAAATGTAGATTACTTGGAATATCACACTAAACTATGTACAAGGGACATATAAATGTAAATCACTTGGAATATCACAGTGAACTATGTATAAGGGGCAGATATAAATGTAGATCGCTTGGAATATCACACTGAACTATGTATAAGGGGCAGATATAAATGCAGATAGCTTGGAATATCACACTGAACTATGAATAATGGACTGATATAAATGTATGTCACATGGACTATCACATTTAATTACATATATGGGACAGATATAAATCTGGATCATGTAGACTACCACTTTTAATTACATATAAGGAATATCACACTGAACTATGTATAAGGGGTAGATAAAAATGTAGATCACTTGGAATATCACACTGAACTATGTATAAGGGGCAGATATAAATGTAGATCACTTGGAATATCACACTAAACTATGTATAAGGAGCAGATATAAATTTAGATCACTTGGAATATCACACTAAACTATGTACAAGAAATATATAAAGGTAGATCACTTGGAATATCACACTGAACTATGTACAAGAAACATATAAATGTAGATCACTTGGAATATCACACTGAACTATGTACAAGAAACATATAAATGTAGATCACTTGGAATATCACACTGAACTATGTATAAGGGGCAGATATAAATGTAGATCACTTGGAATATCACACTGAACTATGTATAAGGGGCAGATATAAATGTAGATCACTTGGAATATCACACTGAACTATGTATAAGGGCAGATATAAATGTAGATCGCTTGGAATATCACACTGAACTATTGAATAATGGACTGATATAAACATATGTCGCATGGTCTATCACATTTAATTACATATATGGGACAGATATAAATCTGGATCATGTAGACTATCACTTTTAATTAAGTATAAGGAACAGAATATAGAATGATGTAAATAACACAAACTATCACGCTGAACTATATATAAGGGACATACAAATGTAGATCATGTAGACTTTTGCATTAAACTACATATATGGGACAGATATAAATTAAAATCACATTGACTATCACACTGAACTACATTAAATGAACAGACATAAATGATAACACTTTAAAAAGAAACAAACACCAACAAAACAAAGCAGGAAAATACATAAAGGGTATTTTGGGACATTATTTACTTCCATACAAGTGAGTAATTAATCATGATGGAACTGTTTTCTGGGGTGAATTAATCATTCAAGAAACTATTTTAAATGGCACTTACAACTGTGGCTGTTGAACCCACAAAAAAGTAATTTAGACCAAGAAGTAAGAGTCAGTTATGGATGGATAATTTTAAAAGCAATATAGTTTAATTCAAATACTGTAATAAAAAAAGAAAAATACAATATACAACAACCCCATAACAAGAATATATGAAACTTAAAAGAACAAATACCTGTTCAAACACATCCTGCCTTGATTGGTTTAGTTGTTCTGAGAAATCTGAGAAGATGAATCCAATCGGTTGTCCATCCTTTCCTTTAATGCCAACTTTGGGTTTCTCTGAATTCAATATAAAAAACAAGATCTTTAAAAAAAACATTTCATGCAGAAACAGTATTTAATAATGGTACATGTAACTTTCAAACAAAATCATAAATTTTTAATACCTGCTATGTTTATTCAAATTATTTTTTTATAAACAAAGAGTACTTTGAAGAAACTGGGTTAATATATGCATATGCATAATAAATAAATTAGTGTTTGTATAGTCGGATATTGAAGTCTTGCCTGAAATATATGGGGAATGCAATTTTTTCCTAATGTAATTCAGTCTTGCATGAAATAAATGGGGCCTGCAATCTCACCCTTTTATAATTCAGTCTTGCTTGAAATATATAGGAATTGCCTGAAATATATAAATTAAACATTTATCCTATTGTAATTCAGTCTTGCCTGAACTATTTGGATCATGCAAGTTCATTCTATTGTAATCCAGTCTTGCCTGAAATATATGGGGCCTGCAAATTTGCCCCACTTTAATTCAGTCTTGCCTGAAATATATGGGCATTATGAGTTTGTCCTATTGTATTTCAGTCTTGCCTGAACTATATGGGACCTGCAAGTTCACTCTATTTTAATTTAGTTTTGTCTGAAACTTCAAGCTTCAAGCTTGCTCAACTGTAATTCAGTCTCACCTGAAATATATGGGGTCTTCAAGTTTGCCCTACTGTAATTCAGTCTTGCCTGAAATATATCAGGCTTGCAAGTTCACTCTATTGTAATCCAGACTTGCCCACAATTTTGAAAATTACAAACATTATAGTTTTTATATATAGCACCCAGTACTCCATTGCTTTAAGATGGAATTTTTTTTCTCATGATGAACAGTCGTGGACAGAGACCATACACTGGAGAGGAAAATACATGCAACTTTTGCAAATGTGGATCATATAAAGTATTCAAATATTCTGACTGCTGTGACATGCAGAGAATGTGTTCCACAACCCTTTTAATTTACCATACTTTCTCTTCAAAAGGATAGATCTTTCTTCTGTCACAATTTGTTTGATCTTGAGCTGACTCTCCTGTTCCCTTGACAACGGCCAGCTGAAAAATTAAATGGCAGATATCACCAATTTGATATTCAAATATTGTAAATATTATTAGATTATTCATCTGCTTTTGTTCCAGATACCTTATTAACTCACAAGTCCAACTACAAACATGAAACATGATATGCTGTCACATAATGCACTAGCAGATCAGGATCTATGCCTCTTTGATTACTCCAGACAAACTGCATAGACCCAGATCTGTCAGCTCAATACATGATGGCTGATCTTGGTCTGTGCAGTTTGCAGTTGGAATGTACTGAACAGCAAGTATAAGCAATAAACTGCTGAACAGAATAAAAGAGCCCTCTCAAACCTGTATTACTCCCTCAACCACCAACCTATTTCCTTCATTTCTTCCATTTCTGTGACTGAAGGCAGACCAGGGATATGTATGTTGACTGCAAATATTTCACTAAAATGGAATAAAGTTTATCAGTTCACTATATGTTTATTTTTATTCTAGATGAAGTGTTGTATTATAGGTAACATTTTCAAAGGACATGGTGACCAACTATATAATTATTAAGAAAAGGAGATTACAAATATGGGGAAGGGATACTTAACTCAAAATAATTCTTAAAGCCAAATTTTAAAATGAAATATATTTGAGTTTGAAATTAAAATTACATTTCAAAGCCATTTTCATTTGCTTTGAGACCCACATAATCAGTGATGCACAGTTTTTTTTAATGGCCATGCTGTGTACCTCACAGCAATTATCAAATCTAATACATCTGAGTTTCCAAATGCCGACAAGATGGATGCAAAGTTTGAAGTGTAAATGTGATATCATGCCTTTTCCAATATTTTGACTAAAATAGTAAAAAAGCATTACATCAAAACATTAAAATGAAATAGATCTTAAACAAGAGCCCATTTTACTGGAAATCCGTGTAAATCGATTTATATCTGAATCATTAACAAATTCCAAATACATGTACATTGCAAAATAAACACAAATATATTGATTTTACTTGCTAAAACAATTATTCTATTTATAACAAACCAAATTGCAGAAAAAATTAGAATAAAAAGCATTCATAAGCATCTGTCATTTTGCCATGTTTGCTTTGTAAGGCAAACTGCAGTAATTTTAATGAAATAAACTTACATATTCAGTCATTTTCCTACATCTTGCTTCATAAGGCAAACTCTAAATTAATTTTAATGAAAGACATGAAAAATAAAAAGCACATCACTGTGATGCCAATGCTTTATAAAGATTCACAGCTTGCGACATCACAAAGTGGTACTTTGGATGATATATACATTTACACTACATTAATGACATCATGATACTAGACATTTCTGACCATGGTAAGAAGATCTGAAATTCTCCAACAAGATGATAATTGATAAAGACAATCATGAACCAAATATGAAGATGGAAAAAGAAATGTCAGCAGTAAATATTGCTGGCCAATATGTTGCAATTGTAATCCTGAAACTGTTTCATTCCTTTATTATTTACAATTTAACTTACCCCTTAACAGTGCAGAAAACAAAATCACTGGGCAAAGACAGGACTTGCTTCTGCAGCCTGGTTCTCAGATCATGTACACATAATGTGGATACCTCATGGATGCTGATTAGTAGGATTCCAAGACTGTCATCCTGATCATTTGGTTCACTGCTCTCTCTAACCAATTTCACACCAAATATCAATGGACTGTCATCACAATCAACACCATCTGCTTATGGATAGTACAACTTGTTAATAAATTAAAATATATTACTCAAAGGAAAAATCTGGTCCATTTTGGAAGCTAGTTTTCCTGACTTTTTGGATTATCACTGTACATTGTTATCCAAAGCAAACTAATCTAAGTGGTTATATGCATCATTGATCTATCATGCAAAAATTTTCCTTTGACCATATGTCACATGATCAACATTAGTTGATAATGAAGGCAGAGTGATAATCCCAAAAATTTAAAATTCTCAAGATGCTCTTAGTATGGAAATTACTAATAATAAGTCACATGATCAACATTAGTCAATGATGTTATAAATATTATTTACTAAAAGAAAAGATATATTAATACAATTATTTTCAATATTTGAAGAAATCAGTGTTGATAACTATGTAACTATGTTGATATTCTGTATGTAGTACAAACAGAAAACATCTTTTGCATTAAAAAATATAATCTTTAGTGGCTTGCCTTTTCAAGGTAAGTGCATAGGTCATTAAGTGTGGAAGAATGTAGTTAATTTGTATACATTTAATATTTTTTTGTAAGTTGTAATATAATGATTTTGATTCGTCAGATTCTCTCTATAGAAGGATATAATTCTATACACATTAAGTCATTGTGATGCAAAATATATATTTATAAAATACAACTTTTTAATTAAATATGATATTTACTACTTGTAAATAATTTCTTTGTTGTTTTTGTTACAATTTATGACATAATTTTATAAATATAATATATTCAATTTCTTCAAAGTAAATTTTTACACAGTGCAAACTTCTTATAAGTGATCATTAATTTTAACCCCAAAAATACAAAAATCTTATATGGAAAAGTATAAGAGCACACGTAAAGCAAGAAATGCAATACTACCATGTAATATAAGCTTAAATTTCTAGCTTTTTTCATTTGTTCTGGTAATATATCTTTTTGTACTACTACCAAGTATTTTGTTTTGGTTAGTTACGGTAAATGTATGATACCCTCATAATTGTATAACATTTTTATAATAATAATTCCTAGTATTAAACTTTTTTAACTTCTATTTACTTAAAAACAAAGCAAAGATTGTTTAAAAATTCTGGAAACTGTTGTCTGTTCCGGAAATGTACATTTTAAAAATAAGAATTTGCAATTTTTGCCTGTAAATTTTTCTATTGCAACACTTTTTTTAGCAACAAAATCAAACTTTACTCTGTTATACAATACTAAATTAACAAATCTATGAATCAAACAAAACCAATAACACACAATTGAATAATTTAAGTAGGTTCACAGTTTATACTGTGTTCCGGCAATTTCACTCACCCCATAAACTGATGCGAGTTTTCACGCCATCCATTACTCAATCCTTGAACTCGGTTGTCATATTAAATTTTGCTTAAAATATGTTATGATGTTCTCATATATTGAAAGAGATACATGCATGACAGGCTGGGAGAAAAGAAGCTCGAGCGAATTGATTAAACTTTCGTGTTTCCCACCTTCAGCCATCGCATGACACATGTACTCAAAAAGTGATGACATCAAGATCAAACTGTCATCCCGAAAATGCTTTTATATATGAAGAACACAAAAAAGAAAGCGTTCATTTATTCAAACTATATAGAGTGACGTTTCCCGTCAGGCAGAAAGATTGTTATCAAACATACAGCTTGTTGTTTTTATTTGTTTGTTTCTTGCTGCTTGTTGTTGTTTTTTTTTTATAAAGTATTTCTGTACCTTATTAAACGAGGCATATAAACAGTTTATACATGTAAAATATCTCGAACGAGCTAATGCTAAGCTTATTATGCTCTACATTATTTGTCTATGACTTTAAATAACATAATTGTTTGCGAATACCAAAACGTATAGACCAACCAGTAGGTCTCTGCTTTTTTATATGACAGCTGCTGTAAGATATAAAAAAGCAGAGACCTACTTGTTGGTCTACGAAACGTACAGAAATACCGGAATATTTCGAACAGACAGAAACGAACTTAAATCTGTAGTGTGTAACTGGTTGCATTTGTACCACGTGAATGATATGATTGAAGTTCAGTAATAGAGCAAGGTGAAATGAATGCCTCCAAGGACTCTGAGATCCTTCAATAAGACGTGAACCAACTGGCCCTCTGGGAAAGAACTTTGGAGTATGTTGTTCAACCCAGAAAAAATGCAACATCCTAAGAGTTCATATTAAGAAATAAACAATCTTGTCTGAATATACTTTTAAGGGGCACAAGCTAGCTAAAGAGCAGGCAAGAAAATATCTCGGGGTTGAATTATCCAGAGACCTCTCTTGGAAAATGAACATAGACAAGATAGCGAAAAAAAGGAAGAGTAAACTTGGTTTTCTGCGCCAAACCTCTAAATCAACAATGAAGTAAAAGGTGCAGCATATTTCACTCTGGTTCGATCAGGTCATGAGTATTGCTCGACTGTGTTTAACTCACATAATAAAGATCTAATAATTAAGATAGAGATGGTTCAGAAGAGAGCTGCTAGATTTATCACAAATAATTATCATAACACTAGCAGTGTCGGTGCAATGTTGAACCATCTCCAGTGGGAATCTCCCAAATCCAAGTGAAACAAGGCCAAGCTGACCATGTTGTACAAGATTGTGAACAACCTAGTGGAAAACCTGCAGACAAATACTTGACCCTGGCATATAGCCGTACTAGCGAAAACCACAGGAAAAGTTCCAATTAAAGTCAGCATCAACAAATTGTTTCAAGTTCAGCTTCTTCTCATGTACAATAGGGACTTGGAACAAATTACCATCAATAATTGCAGAAGCTCCTGACTTTGCATCTCACAAGCAGGAGCTTTCCAAAATCACATTCTAATGAACTAGTCATCTACAAGTCAGACATAGTAATTCTCAGGGCTATTCCGATTGAGGTTCCCTATCTCATTGCCACTACGATAGCTCCAGGATTGGTCTTAATATGAAGGGACGAAAATTTGCACTGATATTCTTTTACTTATTTCTCTCTTTCCTATCATTATTCTTCTGACTATCCTATAACTTCCATTTTTACTTTATCTTTGACCATGTACCACCCATTGCTTAATAGTCAAGTGTGACTGTCAGTGTATTTATAGACATAGACATACTGACGAAAAGTGATGCAACATTAAGTTTTACAGGCATGAACTGGATAGAAAATTAATGAGAAACTGGAAATTATGTAACATTTGAATTTTGAAATGACATGAACAATTCTATCATATCAACAATAGCTTCTACATTGAAATTGGAGAGTTTCATCACTAAACAAGGTTATTGTGATTTGAAAGTTAATATTTTTATTATTAAAAGCATGTGATAATTGTGTACATTAGTTGAATGCTTAAAGTTAATATTTTTTTATTATTAATAGCATGTGATAAATTGTATACATTAGTTGAATGCTTAAAGTTATGATTCAGAGAAGTTATATTGTTCATGAGTCCATCTGTCCATTAATTTGTAAAACCTGCTTTATCAATGTCACTTTAGATAAAGCACTTTTGTTGTCATTTTCCAATTGAAAAAATTTAATACCATTCCAGAACAAACTATAATGATGACTTTAAATAACTTTGTTATAATTATATATGTTAATATAACAAAATGAAAATAAGTTGTCTTAATTGGTAGCTGTTAATTATGATTGGATTATCATACCCTTTTGTTTTTATTTTAATTATCATGCAGTAGAAATCTGCATGGAATAATGACTTCAATAAAAAAGTTAAAATCTTCAGGTTTTCATAATGTTGGCAAAAATGTTTGTTGAAAATGTTATTCTATTTTGCAAGCTAAATGAATTCCAAAAAGGTTAATACTGTTTAAAACATAAGAAAGAATGAACATGAAAAAATAACAAAAAAATAGTGGACCACAAACAGCTAATATGATTAATATTTAATTCTTTTATTTGTAGGGTATTTGGTACCATCTGAAAGTAAAAAAAGAAGGAATGAAGGAAAAATAGATTTCATATCAAACCAGATAATATGAAACAAGAATCTGCTTAATTTTTTGGAATAATTTAAGGATGTATGCCCACACAACATTTTCAAATTTATTTCAAGTGGAAATGAAGAAGCAGTAGACATTTTGAGGAGTATATTGTTATCTTGCAAACATGAAGACTATATTTTTTATGTAAACAATATTTTGAAATAGTTGAAATGTTATAAATTGTTTTATTAAAATAGAAAAAAATACAATTATTTAAATTTCCTTACCCTTTAAAGCCACTCCAGCATCATGCTTGTCATCTTTAATTGCACATAATTTGCAGAAGTTCAGTGATTTCAGTGACCAAGATTTAAGTTCTTGTTCAGACATATCACTGCACTTTTTTTGGAAACATTGACAGCAATCTGAGCACAGAATGGTATCACATGTACCACAGAGAAATTCAGCCATCTTTACTGATTCCATAAGGTATTTTACTCTACATGGCACTTCTCAGTGTAAACTTATGTGACTCTGTGAACAAAAACTGTTTTGAATGCAAACCCTTGCCTACTGAAACTTTGAAACTTAGCTTAGTGTCATAGTGACTTAGTTTTCACCAATGGATGTAGTATCCCTCTGCATTCAGGTGACTTTCTGTATAACTCTAGATATTATCCCTAAGTTAACCAGCATGGTGGACATGTGAGTCAAAGAAAACATTTGGCCCTAGTACTTGCTCCTTGAAATGTCTTGGTAAAGTCAATCTAATGTCTTGTGATGTCTTGGTAAAGTTAATCTAATGTCATGTGATGTCTTGGTAAAGTCAATCTAATGTCTTGTGATGTCTTGGTAAAGTCAATCTAATGTCTTGTGATGTCTTGGTAAAGTCAATCTAATGTCTTGAAATGTCTTGGTAAAGTCAATCTAATGTCTTGTGATGTCTTGGTAAAGTCAATCTAATGTCTTGAAATGTCTTGGTAAAGTCAATCTAATGTCTTGTGATGTCTTGGTAAAGTCAATCTAATGTCTTGTGATGTCTTGGTAAAGTCAATCTAATGTCTTGAAATGTCTTGGTAAAGTCAATCTAATGTCTTGTGATGTCTTGGTAAAGTCAATCTAATGTCTTGAAATGTCTTGGTAAAGTCAATCTAATGTCTTGTGATGTCTTGGTAAAATCAATCTAATGTCTTGTGATGTCTTGGTAAAGTCAATCTAATGTCTTGAAATGTCTTGGTAAAGTCAATCTAATGTCTTGTGATGTCTTGGTAAAGTCAATCTAATGTCTTGTGATGTCTTGGTAAAGTCAATCTAATGTCTTGTGATGTCTTGATATTTTGAACTGAGCAAACTTACAGTGTTTATCATAATTTTGTAAAAATGTAAAAATTACCTATGTTCATTGGAGCATTTCCATTGTCAGATCTTTAGATTTGGAGGGCAGTCCTATTGATCACATCTTGGATGTACTGTATGTCAATAGCTGCATTCAAACTACATAGGCCATTTATGAAATAAGTTATGGAAGCATCAAACTTTTCTTATTTATATTCAGTCCTATAGTTAAGTAGCCAAGGTGGTCAAAATAAATTGTGGTTTCTTTTATTCTTTCATTTCTTTTCAGTAAATAACTGCAGTGGCTTAATGTCTGAGCTATATTTTTGTTAAACAGAAAACATCAATGATGTTCAGAATGCGCATTGTCAAGCTCTTCACTTTAAAAGCTAAGTAAATCTTACATATAGTCCACAATGCCTAAATTTTGAAATGTTTGTGATCGGTTTTCAAATCACTGGTACTTCCTCATAATGCAAAGGTTAGCCAAATTCATGTGACCATGAAATATAGGCTACACTGATCTGCTTTTCATTGTAAGATCAGTTGTAGTACTTGGCATCAATGATCTTATTAGCATATGTGACTCAACAAGCAATAGTTTTTGAGAAAATTGCCATAAAGCCAACCTCATTGGATCTAAGATCAATGTGAATACACATCACTGAACCATGAAATATAGGTCAGTGACCTAATTTGTAATTATAGCTTTAATACTGTTCATGACACAATTACATATATATACCAAGTTATTGTATTCCATAGACAGAAGTACCAATGAAAATTACCAAAATGGAAAAGTTAAGTGCAATCTTAATGCCAATAAAAGGTAAAGTGGTATCTGAATATCAGCTTGTGACACTCATTAATAGAGTCAGAGAAAATGACTTGATGCAAACCTTAACCTGAGATCTTATGGGAAAACAGGCAAATAACATTTCTCTTAATTTTAATTTTACTTTGTTAAAAATCCATTGTATGAAACTTGGCTTTTTTGGATCAGTTATAACGTAAATTTTCAGTTGTTTACCTTAACAGGAATCTACAAAGTTGCAGTGCATGTGAAAAATAATTGTTCAGTATTTTTAAATTGTCTGCAAAGATCACATATTTACCGACATGGCCAATACATTATGTGGGCTTCTATAAATATGCAAAAGGGAGTCATTCAAACATACAGTATTTTTCATACTTTGGTGTGTTACAACAGATTGTTTGAAACACTGCCTAATACTTATCAAAATATTACATTTATTATCATCATTATCATCAATCCCTTAACCCAGGAGGTCGTTGGAGCACCACAGTTGACTTTACTAGTTTTCTCCATCTTTCCCTGTTCTCTACTGCCCTTTGGGAATCTCCAAATCTCATGCCTATCAACTCCTTATAAGTTTTCTTCCCACCTCTTTTTCCATCTGCCTTCTTCTGCACTCTCACACTTTGCCTTGCAAGATTGCTTTTTACAGTCCAGATGAATTGTTTTTTACAGTCCAGATGACCTTGAGACAAGATAGTATCACTTCAGTTTGCACTTTTTTTTACTGTGGTCAAGGGGTCTTCATAGGATCTGATGGCTTGTTGGATCCTGTTGTGGACTTCTTCATTTGTTACATGGTCAATGCTTGAGATGCCCAAGATCTTGTTGTAGCATCTCATATTTTGAAGGTTTGAATCCTTTTTTGTAGGTCTGATGTGAGCATCCATGTTTCACAAGCATACAGAAAGATGAATATGACAATTGAGTGCATCAGCCTTTTTTTGGAATCAAATGCAATGTTGGTATCTTAACATATTGGGCTCATCCTGGTTATTGCTGCTGTTGTCTGGGCAATCCTGCAAAGTAGTTCTGGTTTGGAGCCCTCATCTGTAATAATTGATCCCAAGTACTTGAAACTTGTGACTCTTTCCAGCTTCTGTCCACTGACCTTAATTTTTGCACAGATGCCATTGTGTTGTTTGTCATCAGTTTGGTTGTTTTGGCACTAATCTCCATACTGTATGTTGTGGAGGTTGTGTCAAGGCACACAGCCAAGTCGACCAGCTCTTTTTTCATCTCCTGCTAAACCATCAGTATCATCTGCAAAGCGAAGGTTGGTGATTGTTCTTCCTCCAATGCCGGCAGTGCCCTTGTGGTCATGCAAGGCATCCTCCATGATCCATTCCAGGAAAATATTGAAGAGTGTAGGTAATAGACTACATCCCTGTCTAACTCCAACTGTTGTTTGAAACTAATCTCCTCTGCTGCCACTGATGAGAACAGCACTGATGGCTTTATCATAGGGGTGATCAACAACCTGCACTATGTTTGAGCTGATGTTGTACTTCTTCATAGTTACCCATAAGGCTGCATGCCATACCCAATCAAAGACCTTTTTGAAATCTATAAAGATGTATCAATTATGTTGACACTGAAGGTATTTCTTTCAAAGAAGTCTGAGATTGAAGATTTGTTCTCTGATGCTCCTTCCTGCTCAAAAGCCTGCCTGCTCTTCAGCAATAATTTTATCTTCTTGAGGCTTTAGTCTGTTGATAATTATATTCAGCATGACTTTGCTCGGGTGACTGAACAAATTGATGGTTCTGTAGTTTTGGCATAGCTGTAGGTTTTCTTTCTTGGGGAGCACAATGACCAAGGTTTGAGTCCATGTGGTGGACCATTCTCCTGTATGCCCTATCTTGTTGCATATTGTTGTTAAGACTGTGACTATCTCTTCTCCTCCTTGAGTGAGCTCTGATTGGTTTTCCTTTCTTTAGTGACCTAACTGCAATTTCTACTTCTTCACAAAGAATGGGGTTGTCATCAATTTTTCTGCCTGAGGGCAATATAGTACTGCTGTATCTCATTGGGTCTTATGATTGTATAATTCTGATTAGTATTTCTGTCCATCGCTTGACTGATCCAACTGGTGGTTCTGTGGTTTTGGCATAGCTGTAGATTTCCTTTCTTTTTGTGACCCAAGTTTTCTTTCTTTGACAATATTTGCCAATGATCTCGATTGCTGTGCTAGTCACAGCTCAGTTGAATGTTGTTGTTAATGATTCGAGATCGGTGTCTTGGCTGCTAGGGTTATTAAAGGTGCAAATTTACCACCTGTCATTGCTTGGAAGGCTTCTGCAATTTTTGGATCTTTCAATTTTTCAAGGCCAAATCTGTATATTACAAGAGCAATTATAGCTTCATATCACTTAGTTATGTGTCTGCTGTAGCTATCATGTGAAGTAATGAGTTTTGAAATAACTTCTTGAGTGTCTAATATTGGCACCAAAGTTATATATTTTGCAAAATCAACATTTGCTTAAATGCAAAAAACATCTTGTATATCAAGAGTTTCTGCTACTGCAACAAATAGCTAATTTCTGGAATACTTTTCAAAGTCATTGTAAAACAATCATCCAGGTAACCCAAGTAAACACAGGTTCTTTGAACAAGTTGTTTAAGTATAAATTATGAATAAATGGGATCTTGTAAACTCGCTTAGTATTAAAAGATGTTCACTATGTTCCTACAGTAGGCTTGACGTAATTTGTGTGCTGTATGTACATAATTTATTATACTGATAAAACATGCATCAGCTTTGGTAAACATTATCATATTGATGCACTCAAACAGAATCCAACTTTTTTGTGCTTAAAGTTTGTGTAGATTACCAAGCAATAGGTCACCAAGTTCGACCTGTCATCGCCAGTTGTCAGTCAATCAGTGTGTCAATTATGTATTTACACCTAGAGTGATATATTTTTCAAACTCTGAGGTAGCACAGTTTACTTATGGATGTTTATACAGTGTGTAAAATTCAGATTGGTTGAGTCTTTCCACCCTTTTTGGCTGAATGTGTAAACTTATTTATTATCTTATAAAGTTGTAAAATTTAAAATTCAATAGAAAATGTCAAATTTTAAAAATTTTCATAGATGTTTAGTATGTGTAGACTATGTTATTTTTGGATCTAATAATTCATCGACTGAAAATATTTTTCTGACTAGGAAAACAGAACACTGCTTAACATTCATCATTCCACCCATTTACAGTGCTATTACACAGCAGTTGACTCCAGCTGAGCAAGCTGCTTCAGGTTCCGTTATGATTACAGGATGACAGATCTGCTAAACCATTTTTCTCCACCAGTATTGTAAATAGATATCTCCATGCCTGAGAATAGTAATTATAAAGTTTTCCTGAATTCAAAAGTATACATGAAAAAAAAATTCTTTTAATGACAACAGTATTTTCATCCAATAATAATCATTAAAATCATTTATCAATAATGTCTGATTTAATTACCTAATAATATCTCTAAGTATTCTTGGAAATAAAATCAATGATGTCATCTCAGTTTTTTTATAGCTACCTCAAAGTTGATACTTTCATATATTTGTGAAATTTGGTTCCAGTACTGATTGAGAATTTTTTATTGTATCAGAATTATTTAATCTATCTAATAAAGTGATGGTAAGAAAACCTGAAGCAGCCTGAATTACCTTTGTCATAGGACTGTTTATAAGGGTTTAGTTTGTGCATCCACTAATTAAATTTCTTTTACAATACATAACACTGTGAACTTTTATTTTGCCTACTTGACTATTGTCCAAAAAATAGAGATCTTAAATTAATGAAGGCACTAATTATTTCTGTGTGTTAATTTTTTATCTTTATAGTAGTTGACATATTGGTGCAGACCCTTGAATATCTGATGCTTATATAATTCACTTTTCTCCATTCCTGTCTGTGATGTAATAAATTGATTATTGTATAATTTTCAACACAAAAAACAAGACTTCTTTTGCTGATTGGCTGTTTAGCTCCATGCTGTTCCATTTAAACATACCCAGTACTCAGGGATAACAGCTTTTAAAATAATGCCTGCCTGAGGGTAGTCCTATTATTCCAGGTGTCTATGAAAATCATACAAAAGTTCTCAATTCTCAGAAATGAAAATGGTTTTTTTTTACAAGAACCCATATGCTTTACTGAAACAGCACTCAGCAGTAATCAACATGGCATTAAAAATTTTCACAAGCATTTTTTATGAAAATATTTATTACTTAAAATGTAATAATCTTTAAATAGAAAAACATGCATACATCTGTTTGTTGCATGTAGTTTATGTCCATTTCACCCTATACTTTCACAGAAGAAATGTTAAAAGTCAATTTCCCTGGCTAAATATGGAATACTCCAGTCTCATTAAAATGGTATGAAGCGCAGTATTTTGTTACCAGTTAATAAATAATGGTAGATATGCATTCAGGGCTTCATTTTATTATTTCAGTCATTGGATTGGTATTGTCATTTCACAGTGAAATTGATAAGCAGGGATTGACAACCATAAGACCTGGGACATACAATAAAAGGCTGTCTCTGCTATATATGTACCTGATAAAAGTTCTCCCTGGTTTGGCAAAGATAGAACATTATTTATTCAACACATTTCACAGAAGGTACAGAACATAGCTGGTTCAATTTAGTACCATTGAATTTGACAAGAATAAAAATAACATTAATACAGATTTAATACAGATATTTGTATGTATCAATTATATTTTTGATTAGTGCTTTGAGAAAACTACACTATTTTTAAGATTAAGAATCTAAAATACTAACAGACTTTTTCCTGTTAAGGATGAAATTATTATGTTTGAAAACATATCTTTGCATGAAATGCTTCATCTTGATTGCTAATTTTCTTTGGGTAAACTGATACCCTTGTAAAATAAAAATCAGAACCTAAGAAAGTAGGTTATTTAAACTGTTGTTCACACATTAATAATGTTTGCACCTCCAAAAGCAACAATACCTTGGCAGATATCATTGCTCCCATGATAGGATAGCATACCTGGTAGAAAATCATAAGTTTTACTCCAGTAAATGAAAAAATGTATAGTTTAATGCTTTTAAAGAAATACAGTGATACCTGGGATTTTAGTTTTTGAAAAGTATCCCCAGTAGCAGAGTTGGTAGAGCATCACGTTCATAATCTAAGGGTCCCAGGTTTGATGCCTCCCCAGGTCATCCTGTGTAGGCTGTCTAGGTGTGGGATGTTGACCTCAGATTGACCATGGGGGATGGCACTTGGCTCCCATTTCTTTGGCATGATAAAACCAAAAGTGCTGTTAAAACAGACCAATTATTTTTGAAACCATGAAAATTGTGTGCACTTATTTTCAGCGTGCCTATTTACAGAGAAATGTGTTACAATAGAGTAATTCATAAAATTTAATTTATACTTACCAGCCAGTTTTTCTGGCACATGTTATAAAGATATCTGACCAATGAAAGGAAAAAGTGGCAAGATGGAAAGACAGTCACAGAACACAGTATTATAAAAAGACAATTAACCATGCTGGTTATATTATAAGAAACAAATATAACATCAAACGAGTGAATTTTATGTCTTGAACTTTATTTTCCTTCCATAAACAACTGTATACACTGATGTCCGCTAAAAGAAATACAATACAAAGTCTACTCCACACATAATTTCAGTATACAATTATTTTTTAATGCATGATTATTTATTCCAATTTTACGGTGGCACTTCTAGATTGTAAACTACACATTCTTGGTAATATAATATTAGTGCAGTTATTCACTTATCATTGACTGAACAATTTACCATAAACAATATATTTTTCCAAATAATTCTCTATAAGAAAGTCTTAGCAATAATTAAACTACCATTATGTTACAAATAATAAAACGGGAATGATATAATTATGTGTAACATATCTTTAGAATTTTCAGAATATATTACAAAAATTGTCCAAAAAACAGCAATGTATGCTTGGAAATTTCAAGGCCTAGTAATGAACAATGATTATGAAAATGATCACTTAATTGAAGACAAGGTAAAATTTTTATCTTTCAAAATTCTTGCTGATCCTGAGTATATGTATGCATACATGTACATGTGTATAAGGTTTATTGGCATTATTCTTGCTCGTAAGTTGAGTTGAACTGCAACCAACATAGACCCTGGATTTCTATCATAATCCTGGCAGAACAGGGTCTATGTTGTTTGCTCTACTAATTAAGTCATAACAGACTCTACAGACCCAGATCTACCAGCACATTATGTGATGGTAGAGGTGAGTCCATATAGTTTGATCCCATTGGTAACCAAATACAGTATATGCAACATGTCAGATTAGTGTGTATGTGCTGGGGGATAGAGGAATGAAATAAAATCTCTTTGGTTTGTATCAATTTAATCATTTAGTAATCACCAATTAAAGAGAACACTTTCAAATTATCATTAAAACAAAAAAATGAAGTTGAATCAAAATCTAAAGTGTATATCCCTAAATCATTTGGTATGGATACAATTCCTAATCATATACAGTGCATGTCCCTAAATCATTTTGTAAGGATACAATTCCTAATCATGCTCAGTGTATGTCCCTAAATCAGCTGGTATGGATAACAGATCTAATTATATACAGCATATGTCCCTAAATCATTTGGTAAGGATAACACATCATATGCAGTGTCCTAAATCATCTGGTAAGGTTAGCACATCATATACAGTGTTCTAAATCATTTGGTAAGGATAACACATATACAGTGTCCTAAATCATCTGGTAAGGTTAACACATCATATAGTGATCATTTGGTAAGGATAACACATTATATACAGTGTCCTAAATCATCTGGTAAGGATAACACATCTAACTGTACACAATGTCTGTCCCTAATTCATCTATTACTGATACCAACTTGATCATATACAATGACCCTGAATCATATAGTAAGGATAACACAGTGTGCATCCTAATTCATTTGGTAATGATACCTGATCTAATCGTATACAGTGTGGGTGTCTGAATCATGTAGTGAGGATAACATCTACTGTATATACTCACATATAAGCTGAATAATTTAGAAAACAAAGAAAGCATGGAAGGAGGGGTGTCGGCTTATCTGCGGGTTAATGTTTAAACTTGACATTTTTTAAGTCTTTTTTTTGACTACTGTAAAGGCTGTAAATCTTAAAGACATAAAAAATAATTTTTTTCTGTGTCCTAAGACGTGTATGTAAACAAATCATTTTCAGTGACCCAACACTTATTAAACTATTATCAAGTACTATGATCGATTCTGTTATTATTTTGCCCATGTATATTTTCTGATTTCTCCAACAGGAAATTAAATAAAGGTAAATACAGACTTCATAATTCATAGGCCAGTTGAGTTTACCTGGGAGACCAGGCTGAACTATAATGTGCAGTACTTACACAGAGCAAACTGTGCATAGTGTAATTAATAAATCCTTGTTTATTCCCAAACATATTAGATGCAGATTTTGTTTTATTCATTGTTTTGACCAAATTGCATTCTTCCAGAAAACATTTCAGTTGTCACAACATCATAACTTTCCACACAATCTAAAGCTTGATATTTTGGGTCTCCTTTGTTGATAGTTGATGGACTTGTCTTTATTTTCTAATAGCAATACAGGTCAGTTATTCATTAAAACACCGAAACTGGCTTGTGTTAAGAGGGAATTTTGACCGGCAACTATAGCAGTACATTGACATGTAATTAGTTTTCATTCCATAATATTAGCATGATTACCTTAGTACCTTAGTTTTGTAAAATAGGGTGTAAGACATACCATTTCAACTTTTCAAAAGTCAAGTAGGGAGACTGACTAAAAACAGATTTGGATAAGAAAGTTTTTTGTTGCATTTATAAACTCTTGTTTTCACTAATATTGATCAATTTTCTGGATCTAATATGGGTGAAATTTGCAAAGGACGTGTGGTTTCTCCCTGTGACACACCTTATTTTCTCCCAGGATGTGCCCTATTTTCATACTCTGGTCAGCTGTGGCTAAACAGCACAATAGGTGAATGTTAGTCTTAAATAAACAAGCAAGAAAGCCAGATCGACTAATTAAAAGTTAATCCTTATCATTACAACTTTTTTTGTAAAAACAACTTATCAACTCGTAAGGCATTTGGTATTGTTCACTATAGAACATGTATTCAGAAGTACTTTTCTGAGGTTACATATACTAAATGGTATGTATTTTCATTCCTTTGTTTAATCTAATGATGCTAATTAACGTTCATATATATGGTATAAAAATTCCAGGAGCTCACTTACGTAAGATTCTTTGTCGGGAATGGAGCTACAGCACATGGGGCTACAGCATTCACGGTGATTATTCTTGGGATTGAAATAACTGCCAACAATTTTATTATTGTGGTTTATTTTTTGTTCTGGTTTATTTTCTGATTTTTGTATAATATAAATGAAAAAACCCCCATATATTTATGTGAATCATGTTTAAATTTAACATCCTATTTAGCGATGAAGCAAATTCTTTCTCGTAAAGTAATTATTTTGTCATGACAATATTCACAGGTGATAATAAACAGAACCGGGCTTCCATGAAATGCATACAATATATCTTTTTATGTAGAACTTCATTTTTTAGGAGATGTGAAAATCGAAACCATAATGTAATAATCGGGAGCTCTCTGCAAAAATCAGGAGATATTATGGAATCAGGAGGTAGGCATAGAGTGACCCCAAAATTCGGAAGGCTTTTTTCTCCCTCGTGAGAGTTGACAGGTATGGTGTAAGGTCGCTTACATCAAAGCAAACTACAACTTAGCTTTTATGATATCAGCATAATTTTCAAAGGATTATTTCTGAAACTTCATTATTATATTTTGGAGATGTTATTAATGTTTAGAGCAGTGGTGCCCATGATTTGACTCCAAAGGATGTACTTCATTAGAGGAATGTACTTCATTCAGCACATGTTCAAACCTATAATGTACATGTAGTGGTCCCATTATGTAAATACGTTCAGTAGCCTAATTGCAAGCACTGAATCAAAACATTGTTGTTCATTGTGTTGTCATACTAGGATCAAAATTTAATGAATTAGGTATTTAGTTTCAAGGCAAAATAAAAACATAATTACTGGTGCACCGATAAACATACTGGTGCACTGATAAACAATGTCTAATGCAATAGTGCATAAACAAACAATAACTGAGTCAAAAGGGCAAAGTAATGTTTCAGCAACTCGAGACTGCTCAATTCTTGTCATTCAATCAATATATACACAAATCAAAATTGGACAGAAACAAAAACAGAAAATTAAATAAATTACATTTCAAACAAGTTTATACCATTTCTCTATAATAAAATTATACATGCCAAGCCCGAGATAAGTATATGTGCACTTATTGTAAAGATAAGTTTTCCTAAATAAATGTATTTAGAACTTACTGCATGCATCTTGTGATGTCTCAGAGTTGTATGTTAGCTTATACAAGGGTCATGCACTTTTTAGTGCTTATACTTGTTCAGTTTGGGGGGATCATCTTTTATGCGAATGGGCTTATATACGAGTATATATGGTAACTGTAGACGTCTATCCCTAACATAGGATACCACTTCTACACAGCAAATGCAGTTCAAAGCTGTTTTAGTGTTTATCAGTATTGTGAATTAATCATAATCCAGTGCAGATTGTTACCACACTCATAAAAAAACTGAGATAAACTTTTGGACTTGAGACCAAACATCTGGGTGCAAGGGCACAGATTTTACAAGGGCACAAATATTTTTTTGCAGCTTATACTTTTCATAATCATGTATTCATATGGTGTGTTTAAAAATAAACAATATAAAATGGCTTAGTATTCAAATCCTAATCAGCATACAGTCTAATACTAAATGCAGTAACTGCTATATTACTTGAATATACAGTGTGCCCCCAATTACTTGATAAGTATTACCCATTAATAGTTAAAAACTACAGCTCAGTTAGGAGGGTTGATAATGCATTCTGACTTGATTTGAGGATATAATTTATACAATTGATGCATCAGCAAATTTGAATGGTTGATCACTTCTAACTTGAGGATAAAATGTATAAATACAATCTAAAAATCATATAATTAAATGTGTATACAAATATTGCAATTTAAAATTATACAAATTATTTGCAGAATTATTATTTTGGAAATACTTTTAATTTTTAAATGTTTCCCTGAATAAATATATTTAGTTTTTGGAGACTAGTCACTTAAGTCTTCCTGTTCTCAAAATTTTGTGTAACTTCCTCAATTTTCTTTCTCAGCATCTCTTCCCAGTTTTCTCCCTTGTTCATGTCCTCTGACCTTGTTGGTTTTGACAGCAAGGTTATGACATCTGCAGAAGGAGATAAGGTCAGACCTGCTGCTTTGGTTGCCTCTGGAAACTTGGCTGCTGATGCTGTTGCTATGCAAACAGATGGGACTCCATCACTTGCTCCAGACCTAAAAATTAATGTGGAACATTCAGAAATGTGGATTTTATCCTGATGACCTTTGTTCCCTAGATGGTTGCAATGTAAATACATGTTCTGCTTGATAGGACAAAATTGATTGGGTAATAAACTACATTATTATTATTTAGTCAAACAATAAGATGCCCCAGATGACTGGATGGTCTAAGGCAATCACCTTTACATGTCACGAATATCTCACCTGTCTACTCGACCTGCAAAGGTATGTCAGAAAGCTTGCAAGTAGCTTCCTGTGGGTCATTGGTTCTTTCCAGGGTCTTCCTGGGTTCTTCCTCTACTAAATATACTGGCTGCCATGTATAGCCTATCTTGTGCTGAGAAATGGCATTAAACAATAATTCTCAGTTAGGCCCATCTACACTACCACTCTTGTGAGCAGCAACTGCTGTTTGCCAAACCTTGAGGTTTATCATTAACATAATTATGCATAAGGAGTTATTGTACACCTTGGGATTTTTGTTATGCAGAATAAATTTTGCAGTTTCCAAATCTCAAATAATTTGCATGTAATTTATTTTCACAGATATGTTCCTTCTTGTGTCTGTCTAAATGTGCTATTTAATATCCAAGATTCAATCTTTCCACAAGCCTGTAAAAAAAATGAATAGCATGTGAAACTAGAAGAATAGTGAGCAACTTGCTCAATTAAATACATCTCTGCCTCGGATACATCCCACACCTAATGGACAGATTAGCATATAGCAAAAAGGGACACATCTCCACTTAAAAGTACAATGATAAAAATCTTAAAATGTGGCCTATACAATTTACTAAGTTTCAGAGTAATCCACTGAAACAGCAATTCGTTTGCATATATTGTATTCATCTGCAAGCTAAAAGGGGCATTAATTCTCACAACATTCAAGAGAGCATAAAGATTTCTTAACTTTCATCTCTAGATGATGACCATAATGTGTACCATGTGCACAATGATGCATAAAACACTGCAAGATTTACAAAATTCAGTCCTACTCAAATGCATACAAATCCTGAAAAGCGTGATCATTACAGAAAGGCTACCACAGGCTAAATAATGTCAAGAAACTAATTTAGCAAGAGAAAATGTTTAAATTGTTGTTTTTTTATTTCAGATTGCATCATTTAATAATTTTTGTATACATTTCCAAAACAGAAATATGTAGTTAAAGTTCTGATTGTACAAATAATGGTTGATAATATCATCACATTCAAATATTAGAGCCTAGTATTAAAAGAGAACAGATTCTGTTTCAAGTTCAGAATGATTATTAGGTCCTAATGCATATTTACTGCAGGGTAGAAACTAAAAGTTTGGGGTAATTCCTGAAATGATTTCATTTTTCCAGGGTTTGTGTCCATAATGGTGAAAATAAAGGTTAATTTGCCAGATTGGATTAATCCAATGGTCGTCCGAGAGTAATGCATTGATATGTTACTATTTTTTTAATGGATATGTGTAGTTTCTCAGTCATCGTGTGATTCTGAAAGAAAAAAATACACGTGAGAAAAGTTGAATCGAGCAGAGGGTTGTGGTCACGCTTGCATTCCTTGTGTTAATTTATAATACTGTTAAGTTGATTTCATGTTGTCAGAAATTTTGTCGTGCTTTATTGATAAAACTGCAGACTCCTGTGATAAATCTCACTCGTTATCAGAACTATTCAAGACCTTGAAAAAACAACCCCAGATTTCTGGCTTGATCAAAATCATATCAGAAACATGGTTTCTAGAGTGGCTCAGCCAATCACCTAATCAATATATGTGCATCTCACTAATGATCAAACCTGAGCAAGAGCATGAAGATATAAGCATATATTCCAAAGTTGATAAAAATAAGATCTGAAATGTGGCTTCCTGAGAGGGAAATCTGAGCCATCCATAAACAAAATAGCTTCAGTAGTCTCAATTGATCTTGCTGTTTACTGAACTCATTCAAGACCTTGATTATATGTGCCCATATTTCAAGCTTGATTAAAAAAAATTCAGATATATGACTAGTTCATCAAATCGGATGCAAGATGAAGCCATTAATATACGTGCATTTAACCAATTATTGATCTTGAACCTGATCTGCATATATTCCAAGTCCAATCAAAATCGAATCAAAAGTAGGGCCTAAAAAGTTGTAAAAAGCTCAGCATATCAGATGAAAAATCACCTCATTATGCATGCATGTCAATGATTATCAAACTCATCTTGATGATGTCAGGATATATTCCAAGTCTGATAAAACTTGGATCAGAAATATTGTCTGCCAATCAGATACAAGATCACTTTAATAGTATGTATGGATGTCACTCATTATTAAACTCATCAGAGATTCTGATGATATATGCCCATGTTCCTAGTCTGAATATGAACTTGAAAATCTGAAAACTTCTCCATAACTTTAACAATAGTAATAACTGGCCAAAACTAAAACTGCTTGCAAGATTCAATATTCTGAGTAGAATATTACTGTGGAAAGAAAATTTTTAATTAAACTATGTACCTCAAAAAATACCTACCCAGTCATATTACATTATGTATATTAGCCTGGTATCACGCGAATCCAGCCCTACTAAAAGACAAAAATTGTCTTTTTCTGTCTATCTATTAGACAATGGGTATTTTTCTGTCTATCTCATAGAGACAATGGACAATAGCTCACTCTTGCCTATTATCTTCCTTGCCACCACTAGGTGTCGCTAGTGTTTATTTGAAGGTGAATATATATATATATATATATATATATATATATATATATATATATATATATTTATATATATATATATATATATATATATATATATATATATATATATATTCAAGGGTGATAATAAGCAATTGTTAATGGCTGGACTGATGACAGAAGACAGATGAGGGCTATACCACAGGGATAAAAATATAAAAATTAAACAACAAAATAATAAATTTGATTAGTGTAATTTGGTGACACACACATCTTCAAGTAATACTATAATAATATTTCTAATAAATAAAAAAAAAAAATTGTGCTAAATTAGAAATTGCTGATAATTGCAACAAGCAAGAAGACCATAGATATAACAAGAAAGTAAATATTTTCATATGAGCTTATGTTTACAACTTGTTAAAATATTTTCTTCCTGAAAGTTTTTTTCATCAATAATGTCTGTCTGAATAAACAAAAATATATGATGTAATATGGTGTTGTATAAAGCTCCATAACCCTTAAAATCACTTCTATAAATGCCCATAAAACTTCAAATTATTCCTTTACAAGTACCCATAAAATCTTCAAATTATTCCTTTACAACTACCCTTAACCCTTCAAATCATTATTCTATAAGTGCCCATAACCCTGCCAATCATACTTCTATAAGTGCCCATATCCCTTCAAATCATGCTTCTATAAGGACCCATAACCCTTCCAATCATTCTTTTATAAGTACCCATAACCCTTCAAATCATTCTTCTATAAGTGCCCATATCCTTTCAAATCATTCTTCTGTAACTGTCCATAACCCTTCAAATCATTATTCTATAAGTACCCATAACCTTTCCAATCAATATTCTATAAGCAACCATAACCATTCCAATTAATATTCTATAAGTCCCCATAACCCTTCCAATCATTATTCTATAAGTGCCCATAACCCTTCTAATCATTCTTTTATAAGTGCCCATAACCCTTCAAATCATGCTTTTATAAGTACCCATAACCCTTCCAATTATTCTATAAGTACCCATATTGCATTCAAATCATGCTTCTATAAGTACCCATAATGCATTCAAATTATTCCTTTATAAGTGGCTATAACCCTTCTAATCATTCCTCTATAAATACACATAAACCCTCATATTATTCATTTATAAATACCCATAACCTTTCAAATCAATAATGCAGCTTTTATTCTCATATTATAATAAATTCTTCAGTAAGGACCACTGCCAAAACAACTTTCTGCAAATAATATTTCTGACTTTATGTTAGCCTGATCCATGAAGCAAATATTTTTTATATTCGGATAAAAGAAAATTTTTAAGATCTTTTTAATCTGACACCAGACAAGATATCATTCTATATATGGACCATATAATTAATGTATAATTGAAAGCACAACAAGTAAAGCACCTTTTCATTTTGTCATAGTAGTAAGCAACGGCTAAAGCAGTGTGTGGACATAGCACATAGCCATTCTCATCCCAGCATCTCTTCATGGTTGCCCTGACATCATCATCACTCCCCACATATGTATCCACAATAGCTTTCCTAACCTGTAAGTAAAGTGATAAGACAGTATTTCAAGGGAGCGACATCTTTTACATTTTCAGTTTACAGTCATTTTCTCTTGACCGTTTTAAGCTTTAATTATGCACTTTTGATAAATAATCAAGAAAATTAAGATATGCAGTGATTGAAACAACAAATGAAAATTGAAACTGAGTTTCATCTGTAATGAATTCAGCTTCTGGGTAACAACACTGCTCCACCCCAGATCTTGATCTCTGGCATTACCCTTATGACCGAGTCAGAATCTTCCATGACTCTGAATGAACCAATGGCATGTAAAAAAATTCAGTGATGACCCAGAAGAAAGTAATTTAGTAATTACAATTTTAAAAAAAAATTAAATCAGTACATTAAAATCAAAGAAACAATAGTTGGGGATTGGTAGGTAGCAATATGTTAACACCCTCACTTTGCACACTTGCAAGTAACAAAGTCAAAGCCCATAGGTAACATAGGTAACATTAGTGGTCACTTATCAACATTAGTGATTTCATCTAATTTCTAGAGTTTCTGCCACTTCAGAGACTACAGCACAGCAATACAGTGTCAGGTCCAGACTACTAGGCAGGGCAGGGTAGTACTTGCTTGCTTGCTTGTTAGGCCAAGACCACTGGACTGCGCAGGGTGCTTTGGCCTGTCAGACCCAGACAACCAGGGTGCTGTCTGCCTGTCAGAGCATTATAAATGTGGTAAATTCTTTTGAGAGCAGCCTTTCTAAAAAAAGGGCAATTTTATATACTATACAGGTGCATTTAAGATAATATTTGAGTTAAAGACCAGCATGGAAAGTATGGTGCACCAATGAGAGGGAAGGTCACCATTTATGGACAGCATGGTTCATGTGCCCTCTAAAACACTTAAAGGACAACACAGCCCTTACCTGACCATCAGATATATTTTGAATTATGCTGATTACAAAGCCTGATGGAAAAGGTGAAGAAATACATCAATGTTCAATCTGTCGATAATGGACTGTATTAAATGTATTAACTTTGGAGAGTGACTTTCATTAAAGGTAGCACACTGCAGTGAAAAATAAATACCTGAACTGCTAGTTCTTCAGGTACTTGGGTTTTACTGTTGTTCTCAAACTCCTGCATTAGTTTCCTGATTAGCTTGGTGTCCCCATTGGAGTACAAATACCAGATCCTCTCCATGTTGTATGGCATCTACAAAAATACATAATTATTTTTAAAAAATTAGAATTTTAAGCAATTAGAAAAAGAAACTTGATTTGCAAATATGTATTCTATAAAGTACAAGTTTCTTATCACAAGCTATCAATTTCAAACAACAATGCATGTTTCTTACCAACAGGTAATGATTTCAAACAATGATGCATGTGTCTTATCACAATATAGCAATTTCAAACAATGATGCATGCTTCTTATTGTAGCAGGAGCATATATTATGTAGTTTTATATATTCATGTCTTAATTAGACAGAAGTGGGAATTTTTTTATTTTCTGTAATTAGTGTTCATTGATGAATGAAATAGTCATCAGTTGCAATTATTGAGTTATTCTCACTTCACACATATTTAGTCACTAAGGCAACCTGTTTGAGTTTTGTTCATTTTGGGCAATGAAGCTACCCTGATTACAGTTCATGTTGTTCTATTTTGACAAGTGGTAAGTAACCTTCCGATTAGTTAGTTTGCTACTTGTTTGTATAAACAGCATAACATTAGTGGTGGTCATTCCACTGAAGCTTGTGAAGGGTGCTGGTCATGGGATTGCAGTAGTTTGCGTCAATAAAAACATGACTTGACCTTTATACATATGATAAGGGTGAAAGAAAGCAGGAAAAAGGTATTCACCTCTTTTTACTCAACCTCATGCAGAATGAATCCAATTTCTTATGACAAATACTGGACTTTCATTTTCTATTCTATGAGTAGAAAGCAAATGCTGAAACAGTATCACAAGGTAATGATTTCAGATGCTAATGCATGTTTCTCATCACAGGCTGATGATTTCAAACAATGATCATCATGCACACTGCCCTTTTTTTAAGAATGAGGAGGGAATGGTACCCAGATCTTTTCAGATTATAGCTGGAGGACTCAAATTAGCAATTATTATACTGAAAATCATGTAGATGTAAACGCAAACCTGAATGTCCATTGCAGTAGCCAGTGTTGGTGTGACTTCTGTCATGGAGAAATCCCCAGATGAAATGGTCCTCGAAACAATGTCATTCTTATTGACAGCACACACAAACTGTACAGGCAACCCCATTTTCCTCGCAACACATCCTGCTATAGAAAAGACATCTTGTTTTTCTAAAAGAATTTGAAAGGGTGTGTTTATCAAACATGTATCATACTATTTACTAAACAATCTCCCATTTTTACTAGTCAACTGTACAACATTTCTTAACCCTGATTATCATCTATCAGTATTTGTCTTAAGTCCAGTGAATGTGTGACACAGGTGCGTGTTTGTCATGAGTGAGCTTGTCAGTGAGTGAGTGATCAATCAGTGTAGTAGGCACATTAAGGGGATGATAATGTAGAGTGCCAAGCATCTAATAAAAGCCCTAGGTACTTGTATTATCTCTGGACGAACATCATTTTATTCATTTTGTTATGCCTGTGGAGGTGATAATAATTAGCAAGAATTGTAGCATCTGAATATTAAGGGTCTTTGTGTCTGTTAAGTTGTCATTTGTGCTATCATGGTACTATTTAGTAAAATACCAGCTTGCAGGTTGTGTATCGAATATCTTTTTTTGTAGTATTGCATATTTAAGTCTTAATTCTGTCCTCTTTTAGTATTGTATATTATGTATTTATTCTGTTTTGTTGTAGGTTTTTGTTTTGTTTTGTTTTCATTGTGAGCCAAGCTTTGTACAAAAAGACCCTTGGGTCATGGGGTTTATTTTCTTTCAAGGATACAAGACAAAAGAAAACAAAAAACAAAGAAAGAACAACAACGAAACAGAACAAATACTTCAATATACAAGACTATAAATAAGAAAAATATGATATACAACCTGGATTATGGTATTTATTTATATAGCAACATGATAACATAATCAACAACTTACCAAACATGAAGACCCTAAATATTCAGGCTCTAAAATTAGAGAGAATTGTATTTGCCACAATAGGCGCAGTGATGATGAACAAGAGACGATACAATGAGCACCTAAGGCTTTTATTAGGTGCCTGGCACTCAATGTTATCATCCTCTTCATGTGCCTCATGCAATCATTTATCACTCACTCATGACAAACACGAACCTGGCTCGCATGTGTAATAAATTATTGACAACTTTGCTATTAAGCAATTTTTTTACATTCAAAAACAAATGAAAGAATGGTGTATTTAATAGCTGAAACAGCTGACAGAATGGCATCTTTACTAGTTAAAACATAACTGACGAAATGGTATCTTTACTGACTGAGACAGCAGACAGAATGGGGTCTATATTGGCTGGAACAGCTAACAGAATGGTCGACTTTTATGTCACTGATATATATGATATATTCACAGCATGGAAGTACTATACCATTATTAAAAAAAGTAACTAGCCATATAATTTATTACTCAAATTGTGCAAAATCTATAAACTAACACATGAAATTCCCACATGGATTTAGCATATTACTTTACACCATCACAGACAGAATTTTAAAGAAAACATTATTTGTTAATAATAGTTTCATATGTAATTAATAAATAATAACTAACACATGACATTCCCACAAGCTCCTGTAGGGACTATAATCTGCACCTCATTATCACAACTGGGGCATATCTGTAAGTAAAAACAATGGAAATGATGAAACAGTTCAAAGGTTATTGTTCTTGAAATCAAACCTGTATACAACAAGTGGAGAGAAGAAATGATTAACATGGCATACATATGGAAAATAATGAACAAATTTTTCAATTTCCATGTCCTGATGTTATTTCTACCATAATGTTAAAATTACAATTTTAAAAAGTAAAGATCATTTAGGTTTATATTTAATGGATGGTTTATTTTCAAAGAAAACAAACTCTTTATTTAATATGTGCCTTGAATGAATATAAAACAAAAGTGTATTCAAATTCATTGATTAGTTTTAACAATATGGCCAATAAATTTCAAATATTCACGTCAATAGTCTGGGCTATGAAATTTCCCACTATGATTATATTTGTTGTGTCAGTAAATTGCATCCATTGGTAACAGCTTTAATGTTACCATAAAGTTCATTTTTGTTCCTGAAATCAAATGGTGCTATCATATTAAAATTTATAGTAGATACTTAAGATAAATTAGAAAACATCATATTACAAGTGTATCCACATTAATATGCAATAATTGAAATAATTATCACAGTATGGAGATACTTTGAAAAATATGTCGTGTTGCATCATGTCATATATAATGACAAATACTGCTTTAACAAGTGAAATGATGGTGACATCTTGTGTGAGTGAGTCATTAACTGAGAAAAAGATATTGTGAACATATCACTTACAAAAGTGCTAAACAGTCAGACTTCAGTAAAATCAAATTTTCTGAACATTTTGCATTTCATAAAGATAATGATAATAGTGCTGGTGGTGGTGGTGGTGATAGTGGCAATATTAATAATGATAATGGTGGTGGTGGTGAAGACAATGATGATGGTGGTTAAGGTGATGATGACAAAGATGATGGTGGTGGTTATGATGATGGTCATGATGACAATGATAATGATGAGAATGGTAGTGGTTATAGTGATGATAATGACAAAATGATGGTGGGGGTAATAATGATGATTTTGATGATGACAATAATAATGATAACAGAGGTGATGATGATGACAATGAAGATGGTGATAAGGAGTTGGAAGAGGAGGAGAATAACTATTATGAACAACTCATACCTGCAGATAAGCATAAAAGTAATGAACAGTTTGTATCATGATACGAGCCCAGTTGATGGAGTTGATACAACTTAGCCTATGCTGCCTTTTAAATTCCACATCAGATAAAACATTTTTAACTGGCCTGTCCAAATCATCAGATGTACCATCAACTGAAAAATGGAAGAATAAGACATTGTTTTTTATAGAGAACTGTCAAAACATTCAAGTAATCAATTTATTGTTTTATGACATCATGTATACAAGGTGCACAGTAGTTAAATGTCTGCTTTCAGTTCTAAATGGCCCTTTAATAAATTTTTCAACCTTAAATATTTGGAAAGAATTTCCAGTAATTTAAGATAAACCCATTTCTTCCTTTTAACTTCTAATATTCCTCATCAGTCATTTTTATATAAAGTCTTGCAGTTTGTCCAGCAGGTCACTAATTTAAAGTGCATTCCAAAGGCCATTGCAGCAGAGTGAGGTTGGATTCAAGATTTTTTTATATATACATACACTGTCAGCTGTTATTAGGTTTAGGTTTGAGGTACCTATCCCATCATGCACTGCAGACATAGTCAAATGAAACATGAGCCAACCTGTAATATTCCTAGGTGAGTAACAGAGACAATTTCATGGTTATTTTCTTGCCAAGTGTCAGTGACAGATTCTAAATTGAATTTCTTCTCTTGCCAAAAACAGCATTTATTTTGCTGCCCTTTTTTTAAAAAATTTACAAGAATGATCTCAAACATTTCAGCAAAGTTCTCTTGAGAATTTGACAACATATATTTCATCTGCAAGAGTAGGGTAGGAGCAGTCTGATTTAAAAAATTTACACCCCAGCATTTTTTCCTAACTGCTGCTGCAGCAATTTATCTACCAATATCCGGTTACAGTGCTTAACAGGCAGTGCATCTCATGCTCCTTGTAGCATGCATTGGGTTATACATGTATAAAAAACAATTGGTTTTTTTCATGCTTTTGTGGTAAATTTAGGATTATACTAGGGTATTTTTGCATATGAATTAAACCAAACACAAATACAAGAAAATAGTTGTATGATAAAGAAATTTTAGTTTCCAGGATTATTTCAAAGTATTTGACACTGGAGTTAATGAAGCAATCAGTCAATACATACTCAAGACCAGTTTGAAGAGGATAAATTGGACCAATTCGGTATGGTTCATTATTATATTATATTCATATATTCATATTATATTCATATATTCATATTATATTCATATTTATATTCGGTATGGTCCAGTATTTATAAAGGTTGTCATCCAGGATCTCCATCATTTCACAATCTCTGAAGGAATATTAACAGAGAGTCATCAGTAATAGTGTTTATAAATAAACCAACAAGCTTTGCAAATATAATCATATATGTTTTCCACCAAAAGAAATTTTTGTTCTACCATAACTCTAATTTAAGCATATTTTCAATTCCAGTTTTGCCCAAACTGATGAGTGCAAAGTAACTGGACATTTCTCATGGGTCAAGATGGGTGTAGGCAGTCAATGCATCCATCATTAGGCATGTTTTCTGACTGATGATTTTTATTGGCTGACTGAAAATAAGCAACAGCTCTGACACCAACATGGACAACATAGCAACAACATTCCAAGACAACACTGAAGTGATGTGAAACAAAGCCCCACCTACTTTGTGAAAAATTGGGGCAGACATGTTAACCACTGTTCAACTTTTATCCAGCTCAAAAACAGAGTTCACATGTTAGGTGGTAGAATATGTCTTGTACCAGAATAATGAAAATTTTGCTTGTACTGTACTTGTCCCTCAGAAAAAGAAAGACTTAGCATTCCCTGGGTCACAGATATGTCCAGGCTGCCTATTTCTTCGATTTTTGTTGACCTCGGGAAGGAGCCAGAAGGATGGAGGCTAATCATCATCAGTGTTGAACAACACTTAAGCATGTGTGGTTGTAAATGGTGGAAAGCACTACAAAGCTGGAAACACTTTGTATCTATCATATTCACTGCATGTTTTTGGGCAGCAAAAAATATTTACTTTTTTGTTGTCCGAATACATAATGACAATGTGAAGTAAAACAAGTATTTTGTTTAATACCACAGAAAGGATAAAAATGAAAAACATATATTATTTGCCTATTTTGTCTATTTGATACATGTCCATCCACCAGAAAACGCAGTTATACATGTATTACAGCTACGACTGTGTGTGTAATTTAAAAAAAAAAATGGCCATATTAATAATCTTGCAATTCACAGTTTAACCCTCTGCTAATCAGTGATCATTAAAATCTACCTTACAAACAAATGCAAGCTCTATCTCTGTGTAATTAAGATATTATTACAAACTAAATAAAAAGATTTTTGAATTATAATTTTGAAAATATTTATGACAGAAATATTTTAGTATTGAGAGTTTAAATACCAGTACTTGTATAATGGCTAATCTTACAGGCTCCATATGGGGTAAGTGTTGTGCGCATGCCTAGGAAAGGTGAAAATAACAAACAAGTTGCAATATACGAGTCAGTATGATTAATATGTTTGGTATTTTTAAAAATTAAGGTGATCTTTTTGTTGTGGTCATCAGTTCTTTTTTTTTCCACCCAGCCAAGGGTAGCTTCAAAATAAGCAGAGCTTGCTGACTCGAAACAATCAAATGCTCAGAAATTTCAAGGTGTCTAGGTGAAAATTCTAAATAAAGGTTGTGGGGATTTTTCTGTTAGGTGTGTTCAGAAATAAAAGGCAGCCATCTGGATTTCATTCATAGAGCAAACAATGTATGGAACATGTAGCACCCACAATCAATATTTATCATCTGCAAAGAGGCTTATTACCTGTAGAACACTCACTATGTTTAAACTGTGGTTTATAAGGCCTCTTGTTTTGTTGCAAGATGCCTATTAATTAACCAATCCGTACTGACTCTTTCATGTATTGTTTCTAATCAAAGCCATAATTGTCAGTCTTGCTTTAAGTTTACATACCAGGTATTGCATCAGGGTTAAGGGGTTTGTTTTGTTGCACAATGCCAATGAATCTACTAATCTATACTCTCTAATGTATTGTTTAATGTTATAAAGCAGGGGTCATAGTTTCTAATCAAAGCCATAACTGTCACACCTGCTTGAAGTGGTTTCATGTGTAATGATGTCTACACTGACAACCAATCATATTTTTGTTAGCCATATCAAGCTAGTTAAATTAACAGCAAACACACTGAATTTTACTTTAAAATGATGCAGCTGATCTTCTTAGATTGTGTCCAAAAACATAAGTTATATAAAAAAATATAGTGGAGCAACATCTGAAAATTACAAGGCATTTAAATATTATATTTGTTTTAAAAAACTGTGTCCGAAAAAATGCAGTAAATACGGTACCTCAATGGCAGCCTGGAAACTAGACTCAGTCATCCCCATGCGGAATCAGACAAGGGCTGTTTCTTAAGAGTATCTTAACACTCACTGTGTGATTCTTCATATTCATGGTCTGCTTCCATTTAAGGATAATTTATTACATACGGCAACAATGACGCAATGCCATCATCTCTATATAATTCATGGCAAATATCTTATAGGTAAACAGTAAATGTTGGAAAAGCCAGCTCAGCTGGATAATTTTGTAGTCCCAGAATAGCTGGCTATTTAGCCTGGAGAATGTTTGGCATGCTTGTGAGCATGACTGGATGGATGGACTTTTCACTAAAGTCCCAATGTCATGTGCATATGCATCCTTCGGCCTGGCGATTACATACAAATCTGTCACAAATTTTCCCTAAACTATAAACAGAAAAAGCCAGATTCGTGGTTAGACAGATGTATCTGTCACATACATCTCCATAGGTGACGCCAGGCTGGGACTACTGGGCTTACTGTATCCTTGGTACAGCACCTGACTATGATACCATACTGTATTCTCGATCAACTGAATCCAAAAGATATGCCATGTACCTTGATGTACTGCCCCAAAGGCGATGTTTGGACATCCAGAGGGTCTTATGCTGCTTAAAACTCAACTGAAGGAAAAAGTTGCAAACGTAATAAAAAATAAACTATTTTAGTGCATGTGTTGTTCGAATGCTGGTAATTAGCTCTCCAAAATCTCTCTAGGTTATAGTGGCAGATGGAAATGTCCATCTGTTACTTATTGGCTCGTTTAAAGCAAAAAAAAGAAAAGATCGAAGAAAACAAGCTTTGTAAAATTTTTTTTAAAAAATTATTTCTCAAGAAAACATGGTGAAAAAGTCAAAATATGAAACAAGACTTATGATTTACGAACAAGATCCAAAAATTTGTCCTAAAATTGTGAAAACATGTAAGTCCTGTGACTAAACAGTTCTAAATTGACATAGTCTGAATCTCAATTCTGTTTCAAGATAGCAGATGATGTCAGACGAAGATTAACACAAATGTCGAGAATTTTCATTGTGAATCACAATTTGTATTGTTCGGTTCCAATTTAGAAATAATTTCAGCAGATGTCTTTATCCAAAGCCAGTTGTGAAGTTCTTCAGGGAAAATAAGTATTCTTTAAAAGGTAGTTGAAAGCTATCGTCAATAAAAATGTACATGTTGTTCACAAAAAGTATGAACAAACAACTTTTTCTAGCATTGGAAGATGTTATGATGTGACTCTCTAAGATGTTAAAATATGACTCTTGACTATGACTGACTATTTCTTACAGGTAACTGAGTATTTAAACTGAATCAGAACATCGTTTCATGTACACACGCACGAAGGACATGTAGAGACTTCAAATCACACCAGGCATTACAAAAGCATAAACAAGTATAATTAGAAATGACCTTGGTCACAGCCAATCATTTACACAGCTATTTCCGACTGTTTACTTAATATGACAAAACCATCATAAAAAAATCATGCTTATGCAAGTCACATTTATGTTTTAAATAAACAAAATGTTTCTAGCAAAATATCAGACTCTGCGAACATAATCATCATCATAATAATAAATGCATTCAATGATATAAAAGTGAAAAAAAAATGAAACAAAGAATTAGAAAAAATTCAAATTTTAACACATGCAATTTAACTACAGGCTCATAACACCATCTAGCTTTAAGCTAGGTGAGTGGGGATTCCTGTAATATCCATAACAAGACCAGCGAGGGATCAGGTATTTAGATGGATACTTAAATCATCAGTGCTCGTCTTATGTGATTTTCTACTGATGTCCTTCAACCATAATGCACACATGCTGCATGGGGATGAAGACGTACATTTTATGCACACAAGGCAAGATTCATGCACTTTTTCTGGCTTTAAACTTCTTGCATTTGTTGCACTTAGTGGATATGTTTAATTGAAAAAAGAAAATAATATGAAGAAAATAGAGAAATCAACATCAGTGTGTTAATAATTAGCTAAAGTGAAACTTGTTATAGACAGAGTGGGCAAACAATAGGCAGTGAGTGCAAAAGCTTCAATTACAACTGTCATTGCAGCATGTTGTACAAGTCAACGAAAGTGACAAGCATCACAAAATATTTGCAAAGTTACTGAAATAATGTATACCACATATTTAGGGATGAATATTACCAGACCCAGCTGGTTGCATGTGTTAAGTGCGCAATGCACACAGGCACCTCCACCGAATTATATGTGCTAGCCCTTCTGTGTTAAGGAAATACATTTAATATACAAGTGTTAAGGAAATACATTTATACAAGTGTTCAAATCTGCAATTAAATATAGAATCATTGCATGAGTTCACATCTTTAAAATATCTGTATCTAGTGTGACCTCTGACCTCTAAAGACATGTACATTGTCTTCTATAACTGATGTCATCTGCCTCTCTTGAATCTCAGAGATTCGGCCCTTTGGTAACAGGACGATGATATCAACCCACTTAAGACCCCGCACAGCTTCTATTGCTGCACTCCCTGTGTCTCCTGAGGTACCTTCAAATAGATATTAAAAACTATTTACATATATATTCATTAGTGTATGCAAAGTTATTTTACTCACATTATAAACTGTATGTACTTATAAACTGAGTAAAACTGCAAACAACAAAGATCCAGATCTGCTGTAGCATAATGTGCCTGCAGATCTGAGTCCATGTTGTTTGTTCTACTGATTACTTTAAACAAACTGGATAGACCAAGATTTGCCAGTTCATTATATTTGGTTGTTTACACATCAATAAGGCCCTGGAGCACCATGCTATTTACCATATAATGGATTGTTTACTTGTCAACAAGACCCTGGAATACAGTGCTATTTACCATATATTTGGTTGTTTACGTATCAACATGACCATGAAACACTGTGCTGCTACAGGTTTTACCTTATATCTGGCTGTTTACCCACCAGACAGATCCTAGAACACTGTGCAACTATAGGTTTTACTTTGGCTGTTTACCCATCAGACAGATCCTAGAATACTGTGCAACTATAGGTTTTACTTTGGCTGTTTACCCATCAGACAGATCCTAGAACACTGTGCAACTATAGTTTTACTTTGGCTGTTTACCCATCAGACAGATTCTAGAACACTGTGCAACTATAGGTTTTACTTTGGCAGTTAACACATCAAACAGGCAACAAGAGATTGTTGTATCATTACATAAAAACACTGATATATTCCAACACAGACATTAAAACACACAGGTATGTCTTATCGGCACAAAAGAAACAACCTGATATGGTCTAAGAAGGCAGGGTTACATCAGAACATAAAGACACAGGTATGTCACAAACAGCCTATTTCACTTTGGACATCAAGACACATACAGTGTGAACCCGTTATAATGCTCTCCAGTATAACATGAATTCAGATATAAAATGATCATGGCATTGTTCCTGAAATTTCATTACCTTATTACCTTATTTTTCTCATAAACAAAATAAAAATTTTAATAACGAAAAGTAAATTATGTAAAATTTTGTTATCATTTTGGAATATAAGACATTTGTGGTGTGGCTCCCAAAATATCATATACATATTCTCATACACAGAAAACATTTCTTCTTAAAGTGCAAAACATAACATGTAGAAAGTTTTTTATCATTTTGGGGAGGAAATCATGTACGGATCCTATAATATAAAATGAATGTGGCGTGGCTCCTGAAATTTCATTTACCTTATTACTGGTATTTTTCTTAAAAACAAAACACAAATTTTAAGTACAAATAGTAAATTACTTAAAGTTTTATCATTTTAAAAAAGAGATTGTTTATAAATTTGAATTTGTGGCATGACTCCCAAAATATCATATACATGTATTATTCTTGTACACAGAAAAACATTTCTTTTTCCAAGTGCAACAAAAAATGTATAGAATGTTTATTATCATTTTGGGGAAAAAGTCATATGGATTCTAATATAAAATGTTTGTGGCATTACTTCTAAAAATTTTTAATTAACAAATTTCTTATAGTTCTGTGCTAACATAAATATCAGAAACACAAGTATCTTAACCCATAGCCTTTGAGAACTTTGATCTTTGTTTATTGTTGAAACATGACAGATAATAAATGTTAATGTTATTATTACTGGTCTATGAGCAATGAAACCATCAAGTCTACTTTGTGTTTGTCTTCAATCCATTCCCTATATAATCGCTGCTCAAACAATATCTGACATATGTTCTATAAACTGCATTCACAACTAAGCAACAAACAATGTGGTGGTTGATAAAAGATTCTCACCTGAATTTATAAATCAATTAATTTAACTACATTGCTCATCATCAAAGTCAACTGCCAGGTTAAACTTTTTCATATTATGGGTCAATGATTTATAAAACATCAAACAAATGCAAGCCGCCAACATGTGTACATAGCTTGGTGGTGTTATTTTTATACAATCAGTTGACAAGTGAATTTTGTCCATTCCCTATAAATATAACCCCCTTGTTTATTGCTGAAGTCAGAAAACAGCTAAAAATTACAAATTACAGAGTTTTTCAAACAATAATAAAGTATTACAAATCAATGATGATAAAATTTAGCAGTATGAAATTATAAAGACACCGTTATTTAATTTTTGGATGTACTGTTTCATCATTCATTACATACTATTTGCTATTTTTTCCCAATCTGTAACAAAACTACTGAATATTTTAAACATGTGTGCGACTATTTTCAATGGAAATATTTGTATTGTGGATTCAATGTATATGATGAGATTCATGGGTGAGTACGTGGTGTAGATACTCTATTCATGCTATAGATTAGATATGTGTATATAAACTATACATGTGTATGCACCAATGCATGGTTCTCTGAATAAAGTAATGTATATGCAATCTGTTATCACTGCAGGTTTTTCTCTCATTTAATATACATTAATTTAAAATGATAACTGTTCCAATGGAGGTCAAGTTTTTGCACCTGCTTTTATTACACACACATACACACACACACACACACACACACACACACACACACAATAACCCTGCAAATTTGTACTGTACATGGTTGCTTATAACATGGTTCGGTTCATAATACGGCTGGGTTCTATGGTTCTCAACTACCATGGTATAGTGGGGTCATACTGTATCTATATCCCAACAAGCCTGTTTCACATTAGGACATAAAGACACATAGGTATGTCCCAACAAGCCTGTTTCACATTAGGACATGAAAATACAGAGGTTATGTTCCAACAAACCTGCATCACATCAGCAACATAAAAACAGATAAATATTACAATGAGCCTATGTTGTATCTATACATAAAAACACAAAGAAATATTCCAACAAGCCAGTGTCAAAACTACATAAAAATGCTGTTCCAACAAGGTGTCATGATATCTGGACATAAAAAATTGAGCAATAATGATTTAAAACTACATGAAATATGGTTTTCACAAACCAGGAAATAAATTGGAATCAATCAAGTCAAGTGGTCCATTCTAACAAAGCCATCCTTAGAAAAGGCATGACCTTTCTAGAGATGAATCACAAAGATGTCAGTAATAATTACAA
Source organism: Potamilus streckersoni (assembly GCA_016746295.1). NCBI lineage: Eukaryota > Metazoa > Mollusca > Bivalvia > Unionida > Unionidae > Potamilus > Potamilus streckersoni. The sequence goes on along the minus strand of JAEAOA010002130.1, from coordinate 1,781,077 downwards.
AACACTATAATGTATGAAATATATATTTTTTAAATATTATGGAATCAATGTGATAAAACAAATATGAATGCTATTAAAAACAATTAAGAATAATCATCAATCATGGTGGAAAACCATTTTGTCAAAAGAAAAAGGATATTATATCTGACTGTAAGTGTCTTTGTTTGGTCATTCCAATTTCCCACTGATGCTGAATGTGCAAATGGTGACAAAACTTTCAAACATCAAATTTATCAGTTGTGATCAAAGGACTATTCCTCTTTTCAATTAACTGAACTGTTCTCACTCTTTCTTCTAAATGAAGAATATCTAATGATACAGTGCACTTTTTGCAACAACTTAATCCTTCACTGGAAATCTGTAATTATTATATGAGATGCTTAATGTACACAATGGAAGTGAGTTTGTCATTGGATTGACTGTTTTAGTCAGGTACCCTTTCCAGAACAGTGTGTGCATGTGATTTTGGATTTTTAATGTAGCTTTAAAAAAAATTTCAGTCATATCACTAAGACGTCTGCAGTGTGACAGCTTATAAATGATGTCTAGCACTGGGCATCATGCCACAAACATGCAGCATAATGTCCCACCCAGTCACATTATCCTGATACCAGTCCTAACATGAACCTCTTAGTGCTGAGCGCAAAGTGAGGCAGCAGCTAGTACCATTTTTATAAGTCTTTGGATTCCAACCTTCGTTCTCCTGCATACAAGGTGAACTCTCTAACCACTAGGTCACCAGCAAGGTCCCTTCCCAAAACATTTTTTAATCTACAAGAGAGAGATCATGAGAGCTAACATACCATTTTTGCTTTCTAGTGACCTGATATCATCCTGAGCTGGATAATATTCTGCTTCTCAGTGAGTTCGCTTTTTTCATTTATAAAATTATATGTTATCAACATGACAAATCATAACATCTAACATCATGACCAGTATGAATAACTGGATTACTTGCCTCCTTTGGTTGGTTCATAGCTAGGTACTTTATCAATATTAATGTGCTGAATTAAAAAAAAATCAACAAATATTTGTGAAACTTTTTTCTTCTTTTTATGGATGCTCAAGTGAGGTAAATTTTACATTTGCTGGCAATGTTAGAGGGGTCACCATCCTAGAGAGGTTCTTTTCAATACAAACTCATCCAGGCCAAGGAAATGTGGGTGGCTGTTGGTCACAGAGCCAATGAAGTAGAAGACAACAATGGCAATAATAAAATAAATTTTTTATTAGTACAGTGGTATAAACAAGGAGCCAGTGTACTCATAATTAAGGCATCAAGATGGTAGCACAAAGTTCATTTAAAATCAACAAGGGTCTCTTCCATTATTAACTGCCTAAGACTTTTTCCACTGATAATTAAGACCAAATCTACTTATATTTACCAACTAAGATGATAAAATGTTGTTTTCTCTTGGCACAGAAGTAGTTATAAAACTGTCCCACACAGGAAAGTGCCAGGTCCTTAAAAGCCCAAGTCTTTCCATGAAATAGTTCCATCACATTCAGATTGTCTTTCAGATGCTTAAATGGTGCTACTTCTGGATGGGTGAAGGTTGAAAAAGCAGCATCCAGCAAACCTGGAAAATGATTAGGAATCGATAATATTATCTTGAAAATTAGGATCTGTATCAAACAAGTATTTTTGGTCCATTCTGAATCAACTCTTGAATATAGGTTACTGCAACCCATTTTCAATGCCCAAAACAATCTTAAAATGCTTGTGAATGGCAGTTTTGGATGTCAAAGTGGAGGAAATATTGGAAGGTGAACCTGGATAAGAATTTGAAGCCATTTTTAATTATCTCTGTCCTTCACTTCATTCCAGTATCATAAGTAATATTAAATATTCCTTCACATTCCTGAACTGTCAGCATATATCAAAGTTTAAATAAACTGTATGCCATCACTTTAGCAAATATATGTGACCGGATTTTACCTGAGTATTAGCTTCTGAATTTTACTAATCCTGTAATAAAACAAGTTCCCACTAACACTTAATTACTGACAGTTGTCTCTCATTAATAATCAAACTATGTTTACAAGCAACAAAGGTGTATCTGTACATGATTGCCAAAATTAATTAACTCCTTTAGATTTGATTGACTGTTTACCATGTCCAAAATTAACATCTACTTTAGCAATATTGGGTTTTAGCAAAGAAATCTTTGTCAAATAAGTACCATTACTCTGTTAACATATGAACAACTATGTACAATAAAATTCAATAAACATTTTTTAAAGTTTAAACCAAATTGCAGAGTGTTCAAAAACCATTTAAATGCTAAATTGATCTTGGGTCATAATTCTGTAGAAATAAAGACATTATATTCATTATTATACTTATTTCGGAACTTTAACTGTGATAAAGCTTGAAGCAAATATTGGTCTGACACAAACACTTTGCATAAGCCATTAGTATTCATATTCTATCTATATCTAAAGATATAACTCTGCAAAATGACTGGCAGTTCTTACATTATCAAAAACATAGGGATTTATTAAAATATAACTTGAACACATTATGATTGAAACCAAAGAAAAAAAAAATATAATACATTCTAATGCTATACAAAGACAACATCATGGAAAGTAGGATTAAAATATCTGAATGTGCAATGGCAACACAGCTTTTTTGCACTTCTGTGGTTTCTGGTTCAATCCCAAGTTTTGCAGTCATGAAACTATCAAAGTCAACACAAACAAGAAGAACCAAAAAAGAAAGAAAAACAATTTTAAATTCTTTTGATACATCTGAAATTCTGCCGTTATGTGGAGAAAAATATTGTAAACTAATTCTGACACTTGGTAAATCTTTTAATAAGTATTATACATACATGTACAGCTATATACATTTAGAGATAGCTACATACATGTATATAGATAGCTATATACATGTATAGAGATAGCTACATACATTGTATGTAGATAGCTACATACATGTATATAGATAGCTACATACATGTATATAGATATTTACAGCAAATAATCCAGAAAGCTACATCTTAGCTGCACTTCTAATGACTTACAAGTTCATCATCGCAATCCGAAGACAAAAATCTTACCCTTTCTCTTTTCAACCATAGCTACCCATGTTATTCATCACTGCAAGCCATGAATAAAAATCTCCATCTTTCTTTTTACCCCCATAGCTACCGATACTATTCATCATCACAAATCATAATCAAAAATCTCCCCCTTTCTCCTTTCCACCATAGCTACCTGTGTTATTCATCACTGCAAGCCATGAATAAAAATCTCCATCTTTCTTTTTACCCCCATAGCTACCGATACTATTCATCATAACAAGCCATAATCAAAAATCTCCCCCTTTCTCCTTTCCACCATAGCTACCTGTGTTATTCATCACTGCAAGCCATGAATAAAAACCTCCCTCTTTCTCTTTACCCCCATAGCTACTGATACTATTCATCATCACAAGCCATAATCAAAAATCTCCCCATTTCTCTTTTCATCCATATCTACCTGTGTTAAGATTTCCTCACTTTTCATGTGTGTCAACAAAACAATTCCTTAACCAGCCATGAAATATACTCTTATCCATCTATGTATATAAAATGATTTCATGATTTGCTGAAAGAAAAAGACTAATTGTCTTGCTCAATTGGGTCATGTTGGGTCAACCATCCAATAAAAATTGATTGGTTAAGCAGAACCACGCATATTCATGAGAAACTAAACCTTAATGCATTAAATTACAGATGAAAAGACAGCATAGCAGAATTTTGCCCATGGTTTGTGACAATTACATGTATTTAGTCAATGCCAGAGTAGTCTATGCTACTATTTCTCATTACAAAGAAATTGAAAAAGATACAAATTCTTGCTCATTATCACAATCAAAGAGTTGGATAGCAAAATTAACATCATTTAAGTTTTTAAAACATGTTACATTCATCAAGTTTCATTCCATTTCAGAGATAAATCGATGGAAGGACTTAAAGATATATGGCCAGATGAGATTTGTAATTGGAATAAAAATATACCATTCAGTGTTTCTCTCGGAATATCCTCCTCAGTTACAAACATTGGAATAATCTGTTTGGCCAGCTCTGTGTAGGAGAGGCTTGACCATGCCTTCAGCTGATCCAGAGTGATCTGTGGAATAGTCTCTGGTAATAATATTCCACCATCCTCAGCATATCCCGTAAAAATGGCATCCTCCAAACTCAGCCCCTTTATAATACCCCTTGTACTGTTGAACTTCATCTAGAATACAACCTAAGCTGAATTAAAAAAGCATGAAATAAAGAACCAAAACAATGACTGAACATAACTCTAATCATTCAAAGGATCAGTTTCATAGTTCCCAATGCTTTATGACTCACATTGTGTACTGGGGGATGAGGGAGATAGAACAATAAGGCTTGCAAGAAATATTTTAGATGGAAATAGGCAATTTCATACCAGTTGCACAAATTGTGCATATTACTCACTTTTAGTTTTAAAGATAGCAGCAGAGAAAAATGCAAAAATTACATGTATATCACCAACAAAACAATAGGTTCAGTTTGTTTATGCAGTTTGCAGTATATTACTAATTTCATTTGAGTATGAAATTCATGTGCAAGTATATGAGCTACATCATAAGTCATCGTAAATTACATATCACAAAGTTTAACAACCATGTCCCTAACATTTACATCACATGTCATGCATGGCCAGTTGCATCACTGGTCAGGGACAATAACATCACGTCAAGTATGGCCAGCTGCATCACATGTAAGAGACAATTACATCACATATGTTGCATCACCTCAGGGACAATAACATCACGTCATGCATGGCCAGTTGCATCACGTCTGGGACAATCCCATCTAACGTCATGCATGACCAGTTGCATCACGTCAGAAATAATTTCTCACGTCATGCGTGGCCAGTTGCATCACGTCAGGGACAATCCCATCTCAAGTCATGCATAGCCAGCTGTATCAACGTCAGGGACAATACCATCTCACGTCATGCGTGGCCAGTTGCATCCTGTATGGGACAATTACATCACGTCATGCATGGCCAGTTTCATCACGTCAGGGATAATAACTTCTCTCGTCAAGGCTACTTTACACATCTTGTGATGTGTTACCAACCTTGCAGATATATATATATATATATATATATATATATATATATATATATATATATATATATATATATATATATATATATATACACATACACACACACACACACACACACTCACGGATATTAATTTCACCCACACCACTGCTATAACAATGATACAGTAGTCTGCCATTGTCTCACGGCGACAGAATTTAAAGGCCTATGCCTATGCTGCATTATATGACGATAATTTTAAATATTCGATGCATTGACTTTTTTTTAAAAAAATATAACTGCATCAACGGATGCTGTACGGGGGAGGAGGCTTTAGTAAAGATTAAATACCGCAGTATTAGGACTATATGAAACCCAGTTTACACTGCATCAGCTGATAAACTGGTCAATCGATTTTTTTTACTATTCAAGCATTTCATTGCTCATGATTATGTTAATAATATTTGGCTGAGAGTGACTTAAGAGTTGTCATCACGGAAGAGGGACGCTCATTCAGTAAACTAAGGACATAGTGTAATAATATGTAATTATTCCATGATACAAATACAACAATAAAAATCATAAAATAAGTTTATATTTGTCTGAAAATCATGCTTTTTCAAAACAAACTAAATGCAATCTTTCTATTTCTCAGCAATTAAATATTCAATTTTTAAAAAGTGGTAACAATTTATTCTTTCAGTATAAAATTAAATAATTTGATATGAGAACAATATATTTACCAACGAAGGTATTTGCTTCTTTGATATGGTTAAAAAATAATTCAATTGCTTTGTATACTATTGATATATTATATTTTTATTAAACAAAAAGTATTACATGAGTCAGTGATAGTGCGAACACATTCGCATAACCAACAAGCAGAAGGTCATTAATACCTCCAATTATATCTAGAAATAAATCTTTAACGAGACCAACAAAGCCAAGTACGTTGGTGTCATCCTGAACAACAATTTATCTTGGAACTCCCGCACAGTAAAAAAAAAATAAATAAATAAAAAATAAAAAAAATAAAAAATAAAATAAATAAATAAATCAAAGAAACCAGTCAGACGACATCTTTCCTGCAAAGAAACCAGTCATCCTGCCCCTATACACGTCAAGGCTTGCTGCTATAAGATGCTTGTACAGTCACAGCTCGAATACGTTCTCTACTGTATGGGGCCCATCCTAATGCTGCATGAGTTTTGGAGGATGGGCCCCACACTGTAGAAAACATCCAGAAGCGGGCAGCAAGATTTTGTCACGGTGACAATCGACGAAACAGTAGCGCCACAACTATGATTAGAACGTCCACCGCTGATATGGGAGGTCTGGGGTTCGTAAAAACTTCCACTCGTCGTATCGGATACTTGACTATCGTTCTGCTGATGCCGTTTCCCACTTCTGGTAAAACTTCGACTTGGCGCACGTAGAGTTTGGCTTCTTCGATGATGGTTTTTGCTCTTTGCATTAGCCTTTAAATGGAGGACGACACTGCTTCGATTTAGTCTCAGGCATACATCCACTCTGTTCAACACAAACTTGTCTTGCAACCACGTGTCTAAATGCAAACATTCCATCAGTTCTAAAATGTGCCTTTGTCTGAGCTTGAGTCGTTTGTTAAATCCAACATTGTGCTATTCATCATCATCTACAATCAATGGTGTGTCGTTGAACATCTTCAGCGTGTCAGGTTTCCATACTGTGGAAGCATCCAGATGTGTGTTTTTTGGCTTCAATGTACGCTCAATACGGGTAAGTATCCATCATGCTGCTGACTGGTTTGTTATTCAAGTACAAACTCATTTCGCTGAAAAACGAATGCGTGAAATTGTTAACAGGAGCTATTCTTGATTCGCCGGCTGTATTACTGCTGTCCAATTTAAGAACTTTGACTTTCATGTGCAAGTGACTGTTATTCAAATAAATTGGCATGTCCTTTGATTTCTAGCTCTGTAGGGTAGAAGTAGCCAAAGACAACAGTGGATGAAATTCCACCCAGGCCCGGCGCGTGGTGCTTTTTTTGTGAGCGATGAATATTTGACACCTTACCAAAAATATATTATCGAATATTTCCAAAGATGTCAGAAGGGTTGGTAGATATTATTCGACTGCATGACCTGTATGCATCATGGCGGGTGGCATGACAAACACATTCCAATTCTGACTTGGCGCATTCGCAAAAATCTCAATGCATCATTTTCTTGTTAATTAAAAATGTCTAATTTTCTGGCTGTTCTATATACCTTGTCCTTGTGGCGTAGGAGAGGAAGGAATAACTTTGCCAGAAGCGTGAATACGTATTTATAGGAGTCCCTTAGAAAGCCAAAATGATTTTCATCGGTTTAAATCAATACATTCGTACCCGCTGTCACAAAGGCTTTTTGGTGGTTTGTTTTTATTTTTACATTTTGGATAAATTGTTTTCCTTGCGTCAAAGCAGCATCACTTACGCGTGGAATCCTTGATTCGACAGTTGTTTTAAAGCTAACATACGAAAAGCGGATTTGAACATATCTCCTAAACCCTAATTTGTCAAGAGACTCTTTTGTACACAGCATACGATAAATGACTTAACAATTTTCTTGAGAATCGTTTTTCGACAATGTAGTTTCAACTCAACGTCTCATTTCGAGAATGGAATAGTTTATCCCAGATCTCCTTTTAAACTGATGTTACAAAAATACGACTTACTGGCAGATAGATGAGAATGTACAAATTGACGGTGAGCGTGATATGTTTCCACCCTCATCGCAAGCAGCAATGGCAGAATCCATTGCTGAGCGTTAGAATAATATCCTACAGAAATTCTTAGGGCATAGGCAAACAGATGAGTAATAATGCCTGATGGTGTTTTGAAATCATATACCATCTGATCATTGTTACCCACTGTGTTTTGTATTTGTTTGTTCAGGATTTCGACAACGAAATAATTATTTTTGGTCGATGTTCGTAATATATGTGAGATGAATAATTTCTACCAAAACTACTTCCGAATAAGTAGTTGTATCGCCTGAGGTAACATGGCCGTGAAACAACAGAATGTGTTGTTTGAAACACTTCCATACAGCTGCCACTGGAAAAGTTATATAACAGTTGGTTATTTTCATAATTCGATGGCGCTCAATGTAAATTAAGAATGGGTTTACAAATATTCCAAATGTTACTGCTATCGTGGTAGTGACTCTAGAGTTGACCACAAGGCTACTGATGTTACTTCTCGTAGAATATTTTAAGGAAGTGTTGGGAAGAAAATAACCTTTCCATGATAAGTAAAGTGGTCTACAGTTGCTGCTCTCCTAAATACAAACTCAGATTTGCAATGGCAGATCCGATGACCCAATAAACCACAAGATTTGACAGAATAAGCCGCGTTGCGTTGTAAGCACGCCCTTTCCACACCACACACACAGATGTTGCTTTTGTATATCTTGAAGAGAGTAACTCTGAGATGTGTTTAACTTCATGATGGTTACTTGCTTTTACAGTCGATGACTTGTGAAGTGGCAATCCAAGAATCAAAACTCGGTGGATATCCATTGCAGAGCATTTTTATTTCTTTGAGTCGGCTTTGGCCTACTTTACGTGTTCTTCACTCGAGAATGCTTTCGATATCGTATACGTCGTCTTCGTTTTTGGTCACTCTTTGTAACTCGGGTAAGTAAAAAGCTAACACTTCACCATTCATGTCTTCCAATGTTTAGGCGGGAGGATCGTGGCAATGCACACTTCCAGTGACACGAAATAATTCTGTGATCCAGTTAGGTTGGTTGGTTGGTCGAATTTTTACGGCGCACCTGAAAAATGAGGCCATTTAGCGCCATACAAAAGGTTGTATCTTTCATTATGTACAAATGCTAAAAAGGTTCTGTATCGACCTGCGATAAGAAATCAAATAGTTAAAAATGGTAACGATGATAAAAAAAATAAAGTTTGTCGATCAACGGGGATTGCAAATAATGTATGACAACGAAAACATATGGAAGGTAATTAAAATCTAGAGACCGTAAAAATATAGCACATAAAGTTAGTTTTAAAAAAAAAACCTTGTCGAATGTGCTTTTAGTTTTTCCATTGCGAATTCCATCTCCTGTCGTTAACATTCTACGTTTATTGTGGGTAGAAGGTGATGTTCCAAACAAGCGATCAATCACTTTGTTGGCAGGGATCACATCTTCGGGCGCGGACCTCATGCTACGGCTAATTTTAAGACTTGACCAAACGCGGTAACACATCCATGTACTTGATAGTGCGTTGGTGAGTTCAATATTTATACATCCGTTTTAATTTTGGAAAGGTTTCGTCGATATGGTTTATGTTCCTGTAATTTTGGTCTTGGCTGAAACGACTTTCTTAACGGCAGCAGCACAGCTAAAAAAAAAGTGGTTGCTGCCTTGGTAGTGAGCGTAGATGTAGTAATAATGACTGGGTAGGATTCCTTCACACTTTCTATTCTAGACTTCTCGTTTTTTCTTTGATCCTCTTGCTATTGTTGAATAAAAAAAAATGCTTGCTCTGCTTCCAACATACACTTTATGTAAGTAAAAAATTAAGAATTTATGTGCAAAAATGTTTGTGTAAATAATGTGAATAGGTAGTGGCAAGGAGCTTTGCTGGTATGCAAGCGTATGAGAAATACAATACAATACTGGGTAGAAATGCAAATTAACAATGATAAACATCTCCTCAAAACAGAACGGGTAAAATATGTCAAACTTGGCAGGAAGACTTTATGCACTACACTTTCATAGACTTTTTTCTAGTGAGTGGAAATATAGATATAGTTTCACCGGATCCGGTCAAAAGACCACTAGAGGATTAGTATATGGCCCAGTTACACCGCTGTCATGTATACATAATGATATTACAGTTTTGACAAAATGAACAGTATTTTAAATTATGTATTTTTTACATGTCAATATATATGCGTGTACTTTTATATTGTGTGAGTATTGTTTTAAAAGATAATGGCTTTTTAAATAAGGCCAATGAAATAAGCGAAACGTTCTATTGGCTATCGGAATGAAATGTTTATAAAATCTGATACTTGCCATTGGTTTCGATGACTCGCATTTCCATCTCAGAAATGAAACATTGTAATAGACAAGTGTGTTTAGGTTTTGTGAATCGGACATCATTACAAAACTTATTATTGATTGCACGACCAATTAATACTATTATACACAAATCTATACATGCTAAGAATAATCAAGTGTACAATTGTATCCATGGTAAATGTTTAGCGTCATAAGCATTTGGCATGATTAATAGTCTCTCATTTTGTCCAGCACTAATCAATAAATGTTTGTCCATATTTTATTCAGAAGATGAGAATATATTTACTAGTAGAAGTACATACAGGCTGTATTTATTATTTAGGTAAACGCTATCAGATAAAGTACATGAATTTATTGACCTTCAGTACTTCCACTCTATTTACAGGAGCAACATCTAAAGGTTTAGTTTTCTATAGCTATAGGTAGTGGACTGAACGCTTGTTTTCAAATGTCCATTATAAATGTATTACATGTCGGATCTAAAGCAAGGTCGCTTTTGAAAATTATTTGGATATAAATAATCTGTTGGAAAATACATTTGTTATCATTGGAATGGAACAACCGTACGACAGTAACTGAATAGGAGAGCAATAACAAAAACAATTAACATAAGATGTTTGTGAAATTTAAAAAGCAGGCAATGAGGAAGAGGACATGGATAAATATAACGTTGATCAATCTATTAGTCCAGTAGGTTTAGAGTTCAATGGTTACAAATCAGATGGGTCTCTCGAGATGACGCCAGTCAAATCCAAAAGCTGCCGTCAAAAGAATTCCGTACATGCGCTCGAATCTGAGCTTACTAAATCAGAGGAATTGAACGTATCTCTTTTAATGTCAAATGAGCTGTCGCGAACGCTGTCCAAACAGACGGCTGAGGCCAATCCAGCGCCCAAACCTGATAGTGCTGAAGGCAATAGTATTCCGACTCATTCAGATAACACAGATAACAAAGAAAAAGACAAGGCAATGATACTAACAGAGTTGAGAACACGTGTAGAAAATCCTTTTGAGGTAGATTTTTACTGCACGGATCATCAGTTGCACATGAACGCAAAAGATTGCATGACCAAACATCGCTACTGCAACAGCGTGATTCCAGTGTTGGAGTGGGCTAAAAGAAACCGAGAGATCCGTGAGCTGACGAAACTAGAAAGAGCAATGGAGCAGTATGCCTATTTCGGAAGCCTCATGTCGGAAGATAGGATCGAACAGAAGGACTTTTTGGAGATGAAAAAGACGCTTCTCATGCAGCAATTTTATCAGCACCAGGAAGATACCATCACCCACCTAATGACTCTCCAAGCCATATTTGTCAAGCAATTTGACGAGATGCATAAGACCAACATTCAAAATTTGAGTGTTCAGATCAAACGCACTTCATCGTTCTGTAAAGAAGTATCAGCTGTGATAAAGAAAATACATGCAAGTTGGTTTATTAGCTTCATGAATATGTTAAGAAATGCTAATATCTTTTCTATTTTTATTTGAATAGCTTTCCATGTTTTCATGAACTTGATTTCCAACAGAAAAAACTAAGTTAAGAAATGTTTACTATAGGTATTCCAAGAAACATAAATGAAGTGTGTGTGTGTGTGTGTGTGTGTGTGTGTGTGTGTGTGTGTGTGTGTGTGTGTGTGTGTGTGTGTGTGTGTGTGGTAAAGCTATAGTGGGCTCCATTGAGGCAAACCTCCTGGCCGCTTCTGGTAATAGAATTTACAATTTATATTTAGCGAAATCAGACAAAAGCATTAAGTAATCAATGCTACGATTTTTCCAGCTGATTCTTGTTTTAAGAAGAAGAGAAGAAACAAATATGATCTTTTATCGGAGAGAGAGAGAGAGAGAGAGAGAGAGAGAGAGAGAGAGAGAGAGAAAGAGAAAGAGAGAGATGTGTGTGTGCGTGTGTCTGTGACAAGTCCCAACACTAACCTCTTAATGTTTATCGCCTAGCGAGGCAGCTGTTAGCAACATTTTTAATAAGTCTTTGGTGTGACTCGGCCGGGGTTCGAACCCGCGACCTCTTGCTCTAACCACTAATAAATGAAAAATCTGTACTGATCTTATTGTCGGTTTGGTTTACAGTTATTGCAATATAAATATAAAGCTTGTTGAATGTACGTTATTGCTTTACGTTTAGTTTGTCCCGGGGGGAAGCATTGAGAAATTTAGTGCTATATTGTATTATAGTCTAGTACCATTAATTCTTTGGGTAATGTCCACAGTGAAGACTAAACTATCTCCGTGATATCTCTGTCAAATTTCTACCTGAACTAAAAAAAAATCTCTTTGGATAGTTTCATAAAGTTTAGCGCTTGATAGCTTACTAGCTAGATTCTTATTTATTTCTCTAATTGCAGACTCTGCTGAAGCATGTAAAAGACCATAATAATGAACTCACGCAGACAAAGAAAGAGGTTCAATTAAAAAGCCAAGTTTACAAGGAAATAGTACGGAAATACCTTCTGACCGTTAAACGTGTTGACTATGAGAGGACTTATGATCCCGCCTTTGAGGCTATAACAAAGGATGTTCAGACACTAGCCTACATTGCTGAAGTCCCACAGACATCCAAACTACCTTCCTACCTTTCCCAGTCTAAGGAAGTCAGCTTCGCTAAAAGACAAGTCAAAGATCTAGATCGGATCTTTTGCAAACATCCAGACGATACGAGTGATTGCTGCATATCAGGGTGTTGCTACATTAATGACGGAAAGATGTTGCTTGCTGATTGGAACAACAGGTGTGTCAAGCTTTTGGACAAGTGTTGTAACGTTGACAGCAGAGTCTCCCTTCCTCAAAGCCCCTGGGACGTGACGCAGATAGACGATGAAAAGGTGGCTGTAACTGTGCCTGGAGAAAAAACCGTCTTTGTCCTCACTTACACTAAGAATCTACAAATTTTCGGTTCATTCGAAACACAATGCGAGTGTTGGGGAATCACCTTTGTAGAGGACAAATTTGTGCTTACGTGTGATCCGTTGAGTGCAATACCTAATCTGAAATTTTTCTCTCTGGAAGGAAAAGAAATAAAGTGCATAATTAATGAAGAAAAGGGCTCACCTCTCTTCAAATGCCCGAACTATGTAATAACCAACCAGATAAAAACTCTTATTTTGGTTTCAGATTGTGGGAACAATTTAATAACTTGTCTGAACCTAGAGGGTGAGGTCAAGTTCCAATATCGTCACGAAAAGCTGAATTACCCCACCGGGATGACTACGGACTGTCAGGGAAATATTTATATTTGTGGAAGGAATTCGCATAATATCCACGTAATCACAGCTGAAGGAGTGTTTTTGCGGATCCTGCTTTCAAAGGATGATGGCCTGCACGGTCCTCGAAGTATCAGCTTCGAGACTAATGGAGAGCGATTCATTGCCTCGGATCTTTCTAGTGACCACTGCAACAAAATTATACAAGCAAAAATGCTGTGAAAGTCTTCACTATTTTTACCGTTAAAGATTGGTTCTCTTCCGTTTTTATTGATTAAACTCTTGTTAAACCAGCGTTAACCAGACATGATGTTAAGATAATACATTATTGGTTCATTCACATGCATATGTTGGTTATAATTAAATCATAAATTTTATTTGAGCCTCGTAATAAAATGTTAACTCACACTGTACACAGTGACAATTGATAAATTTTATAGTGCAAGTATTATGAGTTATGTATGCCCATTTACTCATTCTAAATTAAATATAAATTGTTTTTTTTTTAAATTTAACACTAATTTTCTTTAACTAAAGTCTTTTCAATCTTGATTATCGAATGCTTTGCACCTTAACTGTCACCTACTTGCAAACCAACATAATCTGTCGCTATGGAATTTTACAATGGTGGCTTTGTACTAAACTTGGGTCAGAATCAGAGCGCGTCCAGTGGTACAGTCACAATCGAGGCCAGTACGAAATTTGTTTATCAATATGCATAACTTTTATTGTGACATCACAGCGCACGATGTTCATTCGGATTTTACTGGATTATACATTTACGTTCATTTCGTCCAAAAATATCTAAATACTTTAACATTGATTTTGACGTATACACATTTCGGTGCGTCTGAATAATGACCTTCCACAGGAATATGGATGTATACGAATCCAAATGAAGTGAATACTGTTGAGTATATGTGATTAAATTGCTTGTGTGTAAGTTTTTTGGGGTTTTTTTTAAATCATTTTTGTTTCATTGCATTTATTGCAATAAATATTTTGTCGGATTCGGGATTATTTTTCAGTAATGAGATATTTTCTTTTAACAAATGTTATTTATTTACGACGAAGAAGTATTTCGTGAGAATTAATTTTAGTTACCCTAGTTCGTCTTGGGTTGGCAACGCATCAACAGGAAGTTAAAATGATTGGTCAGTATCAGAGGCATACTTTCTTTGCGTGATCACTATGTGTAAACAACGTTTCTTATGTTTGGTTCTTAAGTGGGGACAAATTAGTGTGCGTGGTAAAGTTCGTGTAATAAGAGACCACTTGACCAATATCGTGAGACTTGAAATGATGTATTGAGGTTTTAAATACGCATTTTTAATATTCTTCAGGTAGAGTCATTCTAACATCTTGAAGGAACAAGGTGTATTTTTTTATTTGTTGCAAGATTGTTTGTTCATTATCTGATTTTTGGATTTAATAATATGTTTCCCTGGAAATTCAGCAATTTGACTTTTTGTATTTAAAAAAATTGAAAGATATTCACTGTAACATTATACATGTGTAACTGACCAATCAGCACTCTCTGTGTGTGAGTCATAGTTCCACTGGTACTATCTACAGGCAACTGCCTCTCTGATAACTCTCGGTGTTAAGACTTCACAGTAGTCACTTGCATATATTAAAGTTATTGATAGTTAGAACACGGCGTCTCTTAGCATGTTTTAACACAATAACACTACATGGTGTCAGAAGTGAGATATCATGGTTGGAATAGCATACCATGGTTGGAATAGCACATGGATCGTAAATGGATATCTTGAAACAATAACTATACAATCCACGGAAGATTTTGCACGAATTTAAAACCATAAAAACGTTGAAAATTCTGCATACGAATTTAATACCACCAAAATGGATCTTTCCGGCGTGCCAACCCCTACCATGGAATGGGACAATTCTAACCTTATCATGGGATAAATTCCAACAACACTGAAATAATATTTAACGGACCGATGAGTAGAAGAAGTGATGCGGTCAAAGCCAACTACATACTACTTTGGGTAGGCGACAAAGGTAGAGGTATTTTTAACACATGGACTCTGACGGATGAAGAAAAAAAGGACCCATCAACGCTATTTACAAATTTCAAACATCACGTGCAACCAAAATTAAACCCGGTCTTTGCAAGATTTAAATTTAACAATGAAATTCAAGGCTCCAGGACAATAGACCAATATGTGACTTCATTGAAACTCTTAGCCAAGGACTGTCTCTTCAAAGACGAAGACGACATGATTCGTGATAGAATTGTTTTCGGGGTATCGTCATTAAGGATACGAGAAAATCTGATGAACGAAGGTGAAAAGTTTACCTTGGAAAGGGATATTAACATTGGTCAAAGACATGAATATGCCCAGGAGCAGTTACAGACCACGTCTGCATCAGCCAGACCAGAAGTACATGCAACAATTCAAAGACAGGCCAAGACAAAAGAACTACAGCCGAAGAAGAAATGGACCACGTCTTCCAGACGAAGCGTGAACGCGACCTGTGGACAGTGCGGATACAAAACACATTCAAGCCAGGACAAGTGCCCTGCGAAAGGAAAGACTTGCAATAAGTGTCATAAACTCAATCACTTTGAGAAAGTCTGTAGATCAAAAACGGTTAGTGTGATTAACAATGAATCTCAAAACCAGAATTTATTTATTGACAGTGTAAAAAGGGATATACTTGCCAATGGACAGGCGTATGCGGCGATAGAGGTAGGACCTAATTTATTTTCTATTGATTTTAAATTGGATACTGGCTCCCATGTTAACATCATACCCTCGCATATATTCCAAAAGCTAGGCATAAAACATCCTCTTAAATCTACATTAAACACACTATCTGCATATGACGGCAAATTATTGAACACAATGGGTACAGTCAATCTCAGATGTAAACGCACTGAACATACACATGAACTCGAGTTCTACATTGTTAAAACGAGAGCACCACCTATACTTGGCTTACAGTCTTGTAGGGAGTTAGGTTTAGTTAAATTTACATACCCTGTTCAGACACAGATGTCAGATTTACATTGTAACAAGAGTACACCCCTCACTAAGGCGGTTGTTCTCAAGGAATATGCCGAAGTATTCAACGGTATAGGTCTTTTCCCAGGGGAATGTACCATACACATCGACCCCAAAGCCATACCTCTAATGCACCCTCCGCGGCGAGTACCTGTTGCACTTCAAGACAGATTCAAAACTGAACTTGATCGCATATCATTGCCCCAGTTACATCACCTACAGCATGGGTAAATTCTATGGTTGTCGTCGAAAAGCAATCGGGTAAACTAAGGGTATGTCTCGACCCACAAGACCTTAACAGGGCAATTTTGCGTCCCCATTACCCTATGCGCACATTAGATTATATCCTACCCCAATTATCAGGTGCAAAATACTTCACCAAATTGGATGCACGGTCAGGATATTGGGCAATAAAACTGTCACGTGACTCTTCATACATCACAACTTTCAACACCACTTACGGCCGTTACCGTTTCTTGCGTCTCCCATTTGGTTTGAAATCTTCTCAAGATGAATTCCAAAGGCAGATCGATGAGAGTTTTGAAGGTTTAAGTGGTATTGTTTCG
Source organism: Potamilus streckersoni (assembly GCA_016746295.1). Lineage (NCBI taxonomy): Eukaryota > Metazoa > Mollusca > Bivalvia > Unionida > Unionidae > Potamilus > Potamilus streckersoni. Next base: position 1,764,125 of record JAEAOA010002130.1, on the reverse strand, counting down.
ATTTGTGACGATATACTAGTATTTGGACGTACACGCGACGAACATAGTACAAACTTGAGAAATATTCTCACACGTTTCTTCGAAAAAGGAATACAGCTAGATGAGAAAAAATTAGAAGTGGGCGTCACAGAAGTTCAGCACTTCGGGCACATTCTGTCAGCAGAAGGTCTCAAACCCGACCCCGCCAAAGTAGCAGCGGTAAGAGAAATGGAACCCCCACGTGACCGCGCGTTGTTAGAAACCATTCTTGGCATGGTTAACTACTTGTCCAAATTTGCCCCAAAATTAGCAGAGGTCACAAGTCCACTAAGAAAACTGTTAGCGAAAGACGTAGATTTTTCATGGGACTCTCCTCAAAAAGACGCATTTCAAAAGGTCAAAGACATAATTACTATAAGCCCTGGACCTGTTCTGTCCTATTTTGACCCTAAGAAACCACTGACGTTGCAAGTTGACGCATCAAAATATGGGCTGGGTGCCGCCCTAATGCAAGTTGATAAGCCCGTGGCTTATGCATCGAAATTCTTGACCACAACTGAGATTAATTACGCTCAGATAGAGAAAGAAATGTTTGCTATACTGTTCTGATGCAAACGGTTTCATCAATATGTATACGCGAGAAAGGTACACGTTCAAACTGACCACCTTCCACTTGTCTCTATAATGAAAAAACACCTCTATGCAGCCCCACCGCGACTGCAACGCATGCTTTTGCAACTACAGCGTTATGACCTTGAGGTAAAACATTACCAAGGTAAGAACATACCCGTAGCAGATACACTCTCCCGTAAGTTCTCATCAGTTACATACCCTATCTTATCTGACGGTATAGATATGCAGGTGCATATGACGTTATCAGCATTACCTGTATCTGATCGTAAAAAGGAAGAAATTCAATCTCTCACTGAACAAGACCCCCAGATGGTCATACTGAAACAGGTCATAAGTGAAGGTTGGCCTGAAAAGAGGTCAAGCTGTCAATCAGAGATAATTGACTATTGGAATTATAGAGATACACTTTCAGTTGTAGATGGGTTAATCTTGAAAGGCCACAAAATAGTCATACCACAAGCCCTCAGGCAGAAAATGCTAGAAACTGTACATTCAGGACATTTAGGTATAGAAAAGTGCCTGAAAAGAGCCAGAGATGTTTTATTTTGGCCAAGAATCTCAGCCGACATTTCCGATTTAGTGTCAAAATGCTCTATCTGCTTAGAGCGCAGAAGCTCTAACCAAAATGAACCTCTCAATAATCATGACATCCCTGAATACCCATGGCAAAAAGTCGCCACAGACCTATTTACATGGGATAATAAAGAGTACATTGTTGTAGTAGATTATTTCAGTCGCTACTTCGAAGTTAAGGCACTCGTTAGCTCAAAAAGTTGCACTGTTATCAATCACAGGAAAAGCATTTTCGCGCGCTTTGGAATACCTGAAGTCGTTGTCAGCGACAATCAAACATGCTATTCTTCACGCGAGTTCGCAAGCTTCGCGAAAGAATGGGACTTTAAACACGTGACATCGAGTCCCACATACCCTCAGTCAAACGGCCTAGCAGAGAAAACAGTTCACACTGTAAAGAGAATTCTCTCAAAAGCAAAAGCCGACGGCAGAGAACCACTTATAGGCATATTAGAGTACCGAGCCACTGCTCTTGATATCGGGTTCTTACTAGCAGAATTGTTGATGGGGAGACAGCTTAGATCAATTCTCCCAACAACCCGCGAAAAATTAATTCCAAAAACTCCTATCACCGCTGAGGTCAAAAAGAAAATTACACTTTGTAAGAGAAAAACTAAGAATTATTATGACAAAAACGCAAAAACACTAAAACCACTTAAGGAAGGGGAATCAGCCCGAGTTTAATTGAAAGGTCAAAAATGGGAACCTGCCGTAGTAGTAAGAAAACACAGCGAAAGGTCATACACAGTTCGCACCAAAGATGGTACCATTTATCGTCGCAATAGACGTTTACTCATGAAAACTAATGAAACACCACTACCGCCCTCCCCTCAGATTGAAAACATATCTTGTACAGTTGTATCACCACTCCCCGCAAATGCCAGTAAATCAATTTCAAAGTCAATGGAATCTAAATGTTTCAGCCAAAGTACACCTGAGCCTGACACAACGGTCTCATGGGTTCGTCCGCAAGGCGGATGTTACACACGTTCTGGGAGGCTAGTGAAACCAAAAATAAGAGTGTCAGTATAATATCAGTTCCAAAAACCTGGACATAACCTGGATATGAAACAACTGTGAAATCCGGCACTCGCAGATAAAAGAGACTCAGCTAATAGAAAACTCATTAGTGTAGCACAGTGTATGGTTTTGTTGATAAACACTGACGGTGATTCAAGATAAGGACCATCAGTTTACATTAAATAGCTATCAAACCAGCAATACGATTTCTTAAAAATGTATAATGCATTCTCAGTCTGTCTCAGACATGTGTACGTAGTAAATTGTAATCATTGATATCAAAGACGCGCTTAATTCTGATATGTTAATTATAATGGCTTATGATTCATTTAGTTTGTTAAAAGTTTTATTAAAACTTTTCTTTGTAAGAAGAGAGATGTAACATTATACATGTGTAACTGACCAATCAGCACTCTCTGTGTGTGAGTCATAGTTCCACTGGTACTATCTACAGGCAACTACTGCCTCTCTGATAACTCTCGGTGTTAAGACTTCACAGTAGTCACTTGCATATATTAAAGTTATTGATAGTTAGAACACGGCGTCTCTTAGCATGTTTTAACACAATAACACAACATTCATGGAAATTTATTCTAGAATTATTCGGAAACAAAGCTTGTGATTCAAGTGAGGAATTGTTGATATTCGTACATTTGACCACATCTGATGTCATCGCATTCCATATTTGTACGTCGTCGTGACTCTAAAGAAACTATTTACTGAAATAACTTGAGTTTTCATTTTTAGAATCAAGTTTTATATTATATTCATAAACTGTAAGTCCTATTTACCAATTTTTACATTGTTGTCAAAAGAAATGATTTGTTTTGTTAAAATATAAAAAGCTTGTTGGCTTTCACTCTTTTCTTTGTTACTGTTTACGAGCATTTGTCATGCAACAATACTTGACACCTAAAGGTGACAAACATGCAAAACTGAAATTCGCGCAAACTCCGTATATAATTTGCTATATATATATATATATATATATATATATATATATATATATATATATATATATATATATATATATATATATATATATATATATATAAGTATCATTTTCTGAAAATTTGTACCTTTATTTTTTACTCGCTACGAAGAAATTTATGAAAAACCGATCATCTCTCCCGATCCGTCTTGAATAAACTAACAAACTAACGCACTTCCGTCCCCCCCCTGAATAATTAGCGGATGTGACGTAATTTGAGAGACTACACGCTGGCATTGTTGATAATAGCACAGGAGTCAGCAGTTTTATCAATAAAGCACGACGAAATGTTTGACTACATGAAATCACTTAACGGTATTATAAAATAATTTCGTCGTGCTTTATTGAAAAAACTGCAGACTCCAATGATAATACAGTCAATCACTCTATGAGTTGGCTGTACTTGAATGTTTAAATTATGTCGACTGTCAGTGATGTGGATGATACAATCCAGAAGTAGAATATTTCATGAACATCCAACCTTATATGTATGAACCCGAGACAAATTCGAGTGACAAAGTTGTACAGGAATCGTCAGGTTCTGACAATGACGATGATTATAAACTACCTTTAATTTTAAATACCAAACTAAGTAGCAGAACAAAATTTAATCAATAAACCGGGTAGGGAGAGGGCTATAATTTTCTACCGATTACGATTTCTTTCACAATTCATTTTTTTTTTGTTTCATTAATTCTTCTTCTTTCTTTTCATTTTCTTTTAAGTCAAAACAATTTAATATTACAGATCAGAGTTTTTCTTGCCAGTTTTTTTTTTGGGGGGGGAGGCTGGAAATTGGTTTACACTTTCTATAGCCTGGATTAATCCAACAGCTATTGATATGGACTTGTACATGTCATAATTGGATGAATGCTCGTCAAAGAAATGAACATTTAAAATATAAAACAGGCAACATTTTTTTAAAAAATAATTTGAGCCTTTTTCCACACAGGTGCTTGTGTAGTAAATGTGTTCCAATGTCCAACCAAGAATGGAATATTTGTTGCCAATCTCAGTGGCTCTCGGAAGAGAAAGTGTGTGTGTGTGTGTGTGTGTGTGTGTGTGTGTGTGTGAGAGAGAGAGAGAGAGAGAGAGAGAGAGAGAGAGAGAGAGCACATGTTACACCCCCACCTCTTCCAAGGCTCCATAAACCAATCTGTTAAAAAAACAAATACCACGTAGCCATGTATAAAGTGATTGAATTGTTGTGAAATTATGTGTAAAAACTATACTATTCAGTAAATTATTTTGTCCTTTTAGACTCTACCGACACTTATCATATAGACGATTTTTCCGTAGGGTGTAGAATATACTAGGTAAAAAAATATAAAAATATTACCATCATGTGTACGATTCGCAAGACTTTCTCATCTGAAACCTTCACACATGATTCATGTATTCTCGCTTCTGACTGATGAATCTGAAAACTTATGACAGTTCAATAAATATGTGTGAATGTATGTATATAATGGCAAAATAAAATATCAGAACCTACTGAGGTTTTAAACTTTATTGGCTGAAATTACACGTTCGGGTATTGAAACGTTGACGGTGCTTCTGAATTATTGAGTCATTAATATTCCCACAGGAGTCTGCAGTTTTATCAATAAAGCACGACGAAATTTCATGTAGTCAGAAATTTCGTCGTGCTTTATTGATAAAACTGCAGACTCCTGTGATGCTCACTGGCATATGTCGACTACCACTCGCCGGCGTGCTTCCCATCTTCTGTCTTGTTATCAGAGTTAAAAAATATTTTTTAAAAAAAGAGTCGGCACTGCATCAGGCTTCAAACGCTAACGTTTTGGCTCAGACCCAATAGTTTGAAGAGTCTTTGGTCTTTTGAAATACTTTCATGCTCGAAATGTCTCGGTCATAAATCCCTTCTCTCTTTAATTTGATCGCCTATACAAATCACCCTTTAGGGTCCTATAGAAATGTGGAAAAAAAAAATATTTATCGGGAACTGCTTTTATTCACACAGTTCAGAGCTGCGCATTGAAACATCGTTTCTACTTGACACTGAGTATTTATATGCCTGTTGTACCGGAATCGTCTCAAGTGGTGTCACATACTGCTTGTATCAAAGGGAGATAACAACTTGAGGGGTAGGTTCTTTCCATTTGATCTCGGAATTCAACGCATTTTTTATTATTAAATGTTTGTGAAAATACACTATATGCAAAGAAAAAATAGTCAGGATAGATTATATACACAAACTACTACATATCCTTCTATTTACAATAAAATTTTACAGGTTAGGGTTTTTGTCCCCTTTAAAGGTATGTAGAATCGAATTTTAAAAGTGAACCTCATTACTGATATAGTCGGTATTGAATGCCTATTGTAAGCCGAGTCAGTTCTCGTTAGTTCAAAGATTCTAGTATAAAAATTGTTCACGTTAGTAACGCGGATAACCAGTGGCAAGCGAAGGAAAAATGTAACACTTGGTACAAATGCAGTTTAATACTGATAAATGTCTTCTCAAAATTGGATTCAAATAAAAATAGAAACTAAGCATGGAGACTATATCCACAACGCTTTTAGAGATATTTTAGTTCGCTAAAAACTGAAGGAATGCAATTCGGCGAAGGGAATGTTTCATCGCAAAAGTCAATGAATTATTGGAGAAAGAAAACACTGACAAATTCTCTTCTGGTTCATACAAAAAGACCATAAATAGTACTGGGCAAGAAAGCATAAATTAATCAGCGAGACAATATAGAATACTCTTTCAGAGATATCTTACAGAAGGATTAAATAGAACTTTGAATGAAAATTTATATAACAAAATCAATAAAAGAGTTGGATTTACTAAACCTAATTGAGGGAAACAATGCTGCCTATCAGATAACAGTATCTATGCCATCAATTGATGTCAGTAACATTAAAGATAGATCTATATTAAATATGTACTTATTTAGTTAACGGCTATCTTTGTAGTTTCACAGTAGAAATAGTCACAATCAGGCAAGTGGTTGCAGTGTTCTTACTACATACAGTCTGGAAGGTTGAAAATGAGCTCATTTAAATTGTATGAGCAGGACTTGTTTCTCATAAGAAGATGACATGTCGAAAGATCAAAAAATATTAAAGATCAAAGCAAAATGAACTATATAAAATGAAAGGAACAGGATGTGACGATTAGTTTAATGGTTGGGAGTGCAAGGAATGTATTATATCGCTAAATTAAAATTAATATATAAAATAAAAATAGAATCGAACATATTCTAAAGAATGAATATTGTGACTTATTTATGCCACTTAAAATTTTAAATATGTATACTGGTAGCAACACTGTCGACAATAAAACATTTTTCTTTTGCGACTAATACTACTTCATGGGTTTTTAATATAAATTTTCATGCAGAAAAATCATATACTCGGGGAACATTTGTAAATATTGATGAGGAAAACATGGTTCAGAATATTCCTAATATTTTGCAATAAGAGATTTATGCATAAATACACGTATACTAGAACTGATAGAAAACTATAAATATTAAAAATTAAGGCAATAATTTTTTTTTGTCCATGTCGGTTTGAGTCTTAGGCTCGGATAATAATGATATGTGAGAAAACTGCCAGTATCTTCCAGTCATTCGGTTCCAGGGATTTGGTCAACTTCCTCACCAATTTATACTAGCTGCCATTTACAGCGTATCTTGCGCGGAGAAACAGCTTTAAACCTCCAAGGCCCAAACAACATCAATAAAGGATTCTACTGTATGGCATAGACGCCATTATAAACCCATCCTAGCTGTAATCAATAATAAAGCTCAAATATATAACTTTAACAATTATACAAATCCTCGTGTAATAAATGTCCACGATATATACAAGAAGTAAAACATTCGTAATGAATTAAATATTATGGTGGTGACTACAGCGCAGTTATTACACTGGTAAAACCAATTAGAATAATAGCAAAGGAAAGAGACTGTCGCGTATGGATGGCGTTTGTATTTAATGGAATTAATTATCATTATTGTTGGAAAAACCATAGTATCAACATTGATATTAAATTAGTTATATCTTGGTTACAAGTGACTTAAAAAAAAAACTATAGCTGCACAGTATTGTAGCAACATTTAGAAGCACAACGATGTTTTTTTTAGTAGCGTTTGTTCGTACATCTAACATTGATGTAAGCAACAGGTCGTTTTTGGTGCGATCTGTTTAAATTTCTTCAAATTCTTTCACTTAGCTTTAAGATGTATAGATCACAGACTAGTGTAACGTGTTGAAAGTTACAACATTCCCTCCCAGTGATCTGATATGCAATATATATATATATATATATATATATATATATATATATATATATATATATATATATATATATATATTGTTACGCATCTGTCTCCTTAAACTAAGAAACAGAAAAGAGAAAACTAGCAAATTTTTTAAAAAATTCAACAATTTATTTCATATAATACACATTGGAAATTTCAAAAGATACTATTGTACTGGAAATTAAATTAAAAAGTCCTAAAAGTTCCATCACAGGTCCAAAAGTATAGAGTATTTTGAATAAATTTCAGTGGTGTTCCGAAATAATTCCAATCTTGAATGTGCTGATGTACCAAATAGCCTGGATGTGCTAACAGTCTTGATGTATTACAATCATTTAATGTCAAATGTCCTTAAATGAATGCATATGCTCCCAAAATAGTGATTTAGTCCGGACGTATTATTAATAAATTTGTAATTCCAGTCTAAAATTAAAATAAATAAATCATCTAAACAAGAACCGATTCCAGTAGTAAAATGGTAATATAGGAACGATTATATGTAAACAACCATAATACTGAAACCAACGACTAGAAGGAGCGTGAACAGTTCTTTTCCAGAACATTCTGTATCATAAACAAGATCAGTTCTATTACTAAAACTTTAGTAAAGAACGTGGCAAACTCTAACGTAGACCAGGAATTCTAGAGAAAAAAAAACCAATGTCCTGATTTCAAATCCAAGTAAATGGGTTTACCTACAAGTCATAATTATCTTAAAATAAAATCTAGTCATAGACAAGCATTATCTATGTAATATATTATTTACAATAAATGACATTTGTCATGTAGACTACATCTCTAATTATAAACAAATATCAAACACATGAAAGATTTGTCCTTTTATATCACTCATTATTCATTCGATGTGTTTTATCCAGAAACTTCTGTCCCTTTGGGCAAAGGATAACCATAGTATTAATTTATGGATTAGTTATACCGCTATTAATTGTAGATAATTACATTATCGTGTAATAAAATGATACTTGTGCTAAACTGTGTATTATCTACACGTCTATACATATGCATATGATTTTAGATTTGAGAAAATATTTGCACAGATCAAAAGGCTTTAAGGAATAAGACGACTTTAAAAAAGCAATCAATACTTTCAGATGGTTTTGTATTTCCATGTCAGGAATGGATATTGTAGACAGAACAATGTTTAATCTTTTCCCTATGGGACATCATTATCATTAAAAATACAACATTGATAATACCCAGTTTTAACCAATCCTTTGTATCCTGTTCTATGTATGCTTTCCGGGCATTTTTATATGTGCAGTTGCAGCCATGGTAACTGTTCCGCATCACAGCGCTGACAAAAACATTATTCATGTTTTATTCATATTCATGTTTTATTCAGAAGCTGAGAATATATGAATTAATATAAGGGACCGATAAAAAAAATCTGACAATCATTTACCGAACTTCAATACTTCTAATCTATTTGCTGGACTAGTTTCTAATAGCTGAAATTGCTACAGCGGCTGGTATTGGACTAAATGCTTCTGTTTTCAAATGTCCCCTTTCTTATTCATCTCCTTGAAGACGTGACTTCGTATTATATATTTGATTAAGACAAGATCATATATCTTGCGGAAATTATAGTATATATACAATTCATAGGAAAAGACATTTTTATATTTGGATTATAACATATATGCGAGAATAACTGATCAGGAGAACAAAAACAAAAAATCGGAACTAACGATGTCTGGGAAATTTAAAGAAGATAGGAATAAACTTGATATTGGGTTAGCAGACAATAGGAACAAGGATATGAACAAATATGATTTTAATATGTCCAACAGTCCGGTCAGTAAAGGATTCAGTGCTTACAAACCAGATGAGTCTCTCGAGATGACTCCAGTTAAGTACAAAAGAGGTCGCTCAAAAAATGCCGTACATGCTCTCGAATCTGAGTTTTCTAAAGCAGGTGAAATGAACGTATCTCATTGGAAGTCAGATGTGCTGCCCCGAATTCTGTCCAAACGCCCGGTTGAGGCCATTCCCGCTTCCAAACCAAATCACACCGAAGGCTCGTATATCCTGACTCTTTTTAAGAACAAAGAAAAAGACAAGGCACTAATACTAGCAGAGCTGAGAACACGTGTTGAAAACCCTTTTGAAGTAGAATTTTATTGTATAGATCATGAATTATTCTTAACCGCCAAGGATTGCATGAGTAGCCATCGCTACTGCAAGGATGTGATTCCAGTATTGGAGTGGGCTAAAAGAAATAGGGAGACACGTGAGCTGACGAAATTAGAAAAAGTAATGGAACAGTACGCCAATTTCGGAAGCCTCATGTCAGAAGAAAGGATTGAACAGAGGGACATTCTGGAGATGAAGAAGTCACTCTTCCTGGAGGAACTTTACCAGTACCAGGAAGATACCATCGCGCATCTCCTGACCCTCCAGGACGAATTTGTCAAGAAATTTGATGAGATGCATGAGAACAACATTCAAATATTGAGTGGTCAGATCAAGCGCACTTCACTAGTGCGCACTGGGGCATCCGCTGCACTCAATAAAATACAGGTAACGAGATTTGACAGAGGCAAGAACAAGTTAAGAAATCATTATTTTTTTTTCTATCTGTATTTGAATGACTTTTTATGTCTTCAAATACTATTTCCAACAGCAAATATATTTTTATTTTCAGACTATTGTATGCTAAGTTTTCGGAGAATTATAAGCGAAGGCATGTAAGGATGAAATGAGCAGAAAGCGCACGAAAACCCAACTAGAATATCTTGATATTTAACGAGATAAAATTGTTTGAGCGGAGAACCTGTCAGCTGAATGAGAGTTGGTCCTATTTAAATATACAAATGCAATTATTTCTATTCAATATTTCATATGAAAAAAAACTTATATACTTTTCTGATTATTTCGTAAACAAACAGTACTCTCTCTCAATATATATATATATATATATATATATATATATATATATATATATATATATATATATATATATATATATATATATATATATATATATATATATATATATATATATATATATATATATCCTGGGGCATCGAGAAAATGCGTTACAGTTTGGTATCGTTATTGTTAGGGTAACGTTCACAATGAAGATTGAAAAATCTTCGTGATATCGCTGTTTAATTTCTATATGAAGTCCAGAAGTAGGACTCCTTAGGTATGTTTAACAATCTCTTTGAAAGTTTCAGCAAATCACAACAAACCAACTTGATTCTTATCCATTTGCTTAATTGTAGACTCTAATAAAGCAAGTCGGAGACCGAAATGAAGAATACATTAAGACCAAGAGAGAGCTTCAGCTAAAAAGCCCAGTATACGAGGAAATATTACACAGAGACTTTCTGACATTTAAGCGTTTAGACTATGAGATGAAATATGATCCCGCCTTTGAGGCTATAACCGAGGATGTACAGAAACTAGCCTACATTGCTGAAAAACCACAGACATCCAAACTACCCCCATTCCTTTCCCAGTCTAAGGAAGTCAGCTTCGCTAAACGACACGTTAAAGATCTAGACCGGATGTTTTGCAAACATCCAAAGGATAACAGTGATTGCTGCATATCAGGGTGTTGCTACATTAATGACGGAAAGATTTTGCTTGCTGATTGGAACAACAGGTGTGTCAAGCTTTTGGACAAGTGTTGTAACGTTGTCAGCAGAGTCGCCCTTCCTCAAAGCCCCTGGGACGTGACGCAGATAGACGATAAAAAGGTGGCTGTAACTGTGCCTGGAGAAAAAACCGTCTTTGTCCTCACTTACACTAAGAATCTACAGATTTTCGGTTCATTTCAAACGCAGTGCGAGTGTTGGGGAATCACCTTTGTAGAGGACAAGTTTGTGGTTACGTGTGATCCGTCGAGCGCAACCCCTAATCTCAAATTCTTCTCTCTCAAAGGGGACGAAATGAAATGCATAATGAATGACACAAATGGCCCACCTCTCTTCAAATGCCCGAACTATGTAATAACCAACCAGATAAAAACTCTTATTTTGGTTTCAGATTGTGGGAGCAACGTAATTACTTGTCTGAACCTAGAGGGTGAGGTCAAGTTCCGGTATCGTCACGAAAAGCTGGATTACCCTACAGGGATGAGTACGGACTGTCAGGGAAACGTTTATATTTGCGGGAAGGAGTCGCATAACATCCACGTGATTACAGAGGAAGGAATGTTCTCGCGGATCCTGCTTTCGAACGATAATATCCTACATGGTCCTCGATGTATCAGCTTCGAGACTAATGGAGAGCGATTCATTGTATCAGATATTTCTGGGGACAACTATAACGAAATTATACAAGCAAAGATGCTGTGAAAGTCTTCACATTTTGACTATTTAGACAGTTTATCTGCTTTTTGATTGATCAGGATATTTTAAAACCATTTCTACAAAAGAAGGTAGTTCGGATAATTTAATTTGATTGGCAGACTTGTATTAAATGGAAATATTATTGGTTCATTCACATGCATATATTGGTTTATAATTAATTCATCAATTTTACCAGAGCGTCGTGAATAAAATATTAACCACCGTACTATATAGCAATAATAAAAATCTTAGCAGTGCCAGTTCTTTAGCGAGACAAAACTTTACTAAGGCAAGGAAAGGTGTAGAAGCCTTAAGGCATTTATGCTTTTTCATCACTAGCAGAGTACCATCTGCAATTCTGGATGATGAACTCCGCGATAACAGCAATAAATATTTTAAGAAGTCCGAATTCGCATCAAAGGCATTAGTTTTCGATATATATATCTATTCCAAGACATTAGTTTTCGATATATATCTATTCAATGCAAAAAATTAAAATACATGATGTACAAGATATATTGTTATTTCATAAAAGTTAAGCTCAATTAACGGAATCATTACTCGATACAAATATTCAATTCGTACTTCCGTATCGCACACCATGGGGAATATCATTTATATCTACGTGTCGATATTTCGCTGAACTAATCATTTAAGGGCACATTATGTTTTAAATTCGAATAATATCATACAGGTAAAATATATGCAAAACGACAATAAAATAAGGAGTATGTAATAATGTTTTTTTTTAAATTTGTGTTTTCATCCAAATTGGGAGAAAATAAGCCATTCGATATGGCGTGTGAATATGTCTCGTCGAAACAACCTCCATGAAAACATCAGTCTTATTGACTCGTTCTTTTCGCCGACTTAAAACAAAGCAAGCGTTTAGTTTTGCGTATTGAAACTTGAAATACTAAGAATGCAAATTTATTTATGTTATGTACATATAATTTGTATTGAGTGTTGTTTTTTTTTTGTCCGTGATTATATCTTATGTATATTTAATTTGTATTGTGTGATTAATCTTTGTTCTATAACTGAGTGTAGGAATTGGGCCAATCTCTATCAATAGCTATTTTTTTTTCTTCTCTATGATTTTAGTTTATAAATTAAGATTATCATTATTGTTAGGTAGCTTGTTCATGACGCTGGTGTTCCCCTCGGAAATATATGTATTATCTGTCCTTTTCCAAAAATGTAAGAGCTGAACTTGTTTACAAATTTGATGGAAAGTTATATTAAGATGACAGACTATGTTCAAAAGGTAGGGTCAGGTTTAGATGTATATAACGTTGTTTACTTCAGAATTATTTGTGGAATCAGTCTTCTACTTGTGTTGAGTTTTAAGTTGAGAGGATTTATTTATTTAAATTTTTTACTGCAATCGCAAAGTCCACAATAATGCTTTAGGACTAATTCACTATTTTGTAAGTATTGTGAATTTATTTTGATATATTTTGGATTATATCATTGTTGTAATCAATACTCTTAGAACATCAACACTTTCCAGGCTATTGGAATGAAAATACATTAAAAATTGGAATTTATTCGAAAGACTGCTCTAATTCAATCGGAATACTCTGTGCCTTTTGATTTCTAACAGATCTGTTAGGACTAACTGGGGTTTAATTTACAACACTGTAAGTTCTTTTTAAAGTTTCACTTTATTTTTAGTGAATTAACTTATTCGTTTATTTATTCCTAAAATTGCTAGTCATATTTCTTTTCTTAGTTAGGAACCAATGAGTCGTAGCAGAAAATTTCCAGATATAAAATGTCTGTGAAATTTTTGCAATTTTATATTACAAGTCAATTCTTGTTATGATGCTGACACTAACAAATATTCCTGATTATTTCTAAAACTTAAACTTAAATGGTACGAGTTTGTGCCAATTAGGATTCGGGTAAACGTTTGAGCCCTTGGTATAAAAGAGATAAGCAGTGAAGGAAATGATAAACAAACCGTACGTGTGATAGTGTAAACAGAATCTAAAGTCTTGTGTCTTTGCAAGGCATTCATTTTGAGTGCTGGTTTAAAATAACCTTTGCTGTTAATGATGATAAATAATCATGAGTCACATGATCAAAGACTGAGAATGCAGAAGTTAAAGGTAATATAACTTATCGCTAAATATCAAAACAACACAAATATTAGATCTAGCTGATTAAATGGTGCTTCCTGACACTGACAAACTTGCTAACGAAATTGTTCGGATCATTATGAGAAAAACTGATGCAGAATGAAGAAGACGATTCTATGTTTGTCCGTGTCATGAATTAATTGTATTTTTGTAGTTTATTGAATATCATAATTTACATTAAGAATATTGTATCTAAATTTACTCCAGGTTTTTTCTCTTGTAATTAGTCAATGTATTTAAAGCGAATATTATTTGTCATTATATCTTGCATTTTCCTTAGCTATAAACTTATTTATTTATATAATTATTTAAAACTTTTAATTGTATTATGTACACAAATACACACCCACAAGAGTCAACATAGTTTCGTTTTCACTTTAATTTTGTACTTTATTGTATCTAATAAGTTACATTAAATTATATTTCTTCTGTTGGAATCAGTTACCATGCTCTTTTTGCCATTATATCTTGTATTTGCTTTTTTCTTAATGTATTTATTTATCTGTTCAATAGTGTAAATCCTATTATCTACACAAATAAACAACAAACAGTCAATATGATTTTCTATTCGATGTTCTCATTGTTCAATGTTCCTTAGAAAACATGAGTAGAATAGTTATTTAGGCTCCGAACACAAGGCAACAAAGTGTCTTATTTTAAATTTTTTAATACACTCCCTAAACAAGATACAACCCAATTTAACAGACACAATTAATACAGTCTAGTACAAAATTATTTTGTTTTTCAAGCAGCAACGACTACTCGATCAAATAAAATTTAGGCAATATAAATAATAGCTTAAGTGACGGCATTTAATTTTAAAATATAAATGTCAATACCCTCAGATTTTTAACCCTTACTACATAAAATCTTTAAACCATATACCGTCAGTCGCTCTTTTCCATCTCTGTTATCAATCTGATTTGAAAATTATCTTTTTGTTTTCATCTCAAGCTGCCATTGTAAGACGATATAACTTTTATTTAAGGAGCATAAATTAAAATAATTACCGTTCAAACAACTAACAGTTCGGGATTTGTATCTTTAAATTGTGTCAATTTTAACATTGCGGTTTAAGAACATTCGTAATTTTTGTTATATTTCTCAGCCTAAATTTAATTTCCTTGTCTGTAAATGGTTATAGTCATTTTCTTCGCTTCGATCATTGCTGTTCCTAACTTGGTTGCCCCATATCATTTTTGGTTTGCTTTTTTGACAATTAATATAATCAGTTTTGAGACTGCTTCTGTATCTACTTTTGCTGGTGAATTTATTCACCTCTTAAACATCTCACGATGAAAGTTGAATTTAATGTTACAAGGTAAATATTTATTAACTACAAATCATGTATCAATTAATGCATTTTTAGAAATGCAGTTTTTTTTCTTTTCTTTTAGAACTTTTATTCTTTGTTACTCTTTCTGCGGCTCATCTCTAAAGAATCCAGTACATTATCTAGCAAGAAATACATTCTGATTGAGCTGCTTGTATCATATCCAGTTTCCCGTTATAATCTTAGTCTTATCATTTGAGCTTGTTCTTGATTGAACTGTTATGATTAGGCTTATTTTAAACTATTATGAACATTTTCTATGTTGTTTTCCATGTACAACTCTACTTAAATATTTCTTCTCTCGTGAAATTACCTTTTCGGTGATATTCCACAATCTTACACATTTCTTCAGTATTATTGTTCATGATTTGCAACAAATGTACCGTTAAACGTAAATATTATTTTAAAAGTAGTTCAAAATTATTCAATACGACTTTTTCATACCTTTTCAGCCTGGGCTCATTTATAATCATGTTGAAAGTTTACAGTAATACAAAAAATTCATAGTACAATTAAACTAAAAAAAAAACATTAGTGTGAAATAAATGGACTAAAATACAATACATGTCTCATAAAACAGCGATAGCACATATGTAAAAATGTAGAGACAAAATAATAAGAACCAGCTTAGATTTGCATACAACATATGTAATTAACGAACGGCAGCGAAACTAAAATAACCACAAAATATTTCGCTTACCAAGAGTTAGAACTATAAAATTGGAAACAGAATGTGCTCATTATTTCGAATATAATATTCTTCTGGAACTGTTGTGAATTATTCAAAGGAGTTTTGGACATCGCCATTCTGGATGTCACGATTCTTGGCAGGCCAGTCCATTTCCGGTTTTGAAAATTTATACGGAACTTTTCATAGAACTTTATCAGGATTATTTTTCGATTCACTCATAATACTCTAATTTCCTCTCACATTTTCATTTACAACACTGATAATTAAATTGTTTGTTAAGTTTTATAAAACGTTTTGGTTTTGCTCTTTTCTGTTTCTTAGTTTACGTCCAGAGTTGCAACAGTGAATGGTTTGAGTCACTTTTCAGGTTTCTGAAAGCTGCATTTTCATTGGCTAATTCAAAGGACACCCGAACATGAACCTTAAGCGGTAGCTGTCAGATTTTCACATAGGACAGTGGAAATATGATTATAAAGAGATTGATCTGAGGAGCGACGTGCTGCTTTCGCTTTTTACTTCGTGGCGGACAAACTCTGGCGCTTAGTATTTGTATAGCAAGAGTTATAAACCTCTTGTAATAATGTTTATCTTTACAATATGCTGCATGAGTAGTATAGAAAAATGGTATTTTATGCGCATTTCCTTAAAATTAGTCTTTATTTTCCCATGAAAAGGCTTAATTTTACAAAAATATCAGAGGAATCATATGGTAGCAAAAATCGAAAAAAAAATGAAAATAGAAGGTTCCAATCACCTTAAAACAGCTCTACTCGTTTTTATTTTACTTTTAAAATTTACCCATTTTTGGCTAAAATCTAAAACAGAGCTCTATGCAACGAACCTGTAACTATTTTTAATTAAAAATATAATTTAAAAATAGTAATGTTTGATAGGATTAGTATGTACTGCAGATTTGAAGAACCTTATAAACCAACAACGTCATTCACAACAAAAGCAGGTGAAGTCGTGTCATTTTTTCTGAAATGTATGACAGATAAGGTGATGGTTGAGTTTGCCTCAGTGTTGTACGCATCGCTCGGTTTAAAAGTAAAATAAAAAAGTAAATCAAAAACAAATTGGGGCAAATAAACTTATTTATCAATCAAAGGCTCATTATGGATTTGTTATATGATAAAAAACGCAGATGATAAAAATGTTAAATAATTGGATGAACGATCCAAAAACAGATGTATATACACATATTTTAAATAGTCTTAAACCAACATCTCTGAATATTATAAAAGAACAACATAAATACAAAATTGTAGATCAATTTATCATTAACAAGCGATGATGGACTCAATCTCAAACAGTTTCATGATGATCTAGCGCCTATGTTGCAATTCCGTCTTTACAATAACGTTTGTCATCGAAATTGGTTAACGCGTGTTTTGTTAACTTATGTCTTAAGCTGATGTTTATAGGACATTATTGTGTGCATAGTCACGTAATGTTGCGAGAAGTTATTAAGTACATCTATATAGTCGCTATGCTTAATTGTATTTTAACAACATATTTTTTTTACTCTTTTTAGCTTTTTAGTTTCTTTATTGTCATCAGTTTTTACCGAATACATTTTACTGCGTAAACCAACAAACTCCAAGTCGCTTGTAAAGCAAAACTCATTTTTTTTTTCATTTTGCCCATTACTTTCTGATTGATTGGATTATGGAAAGGTGAATCTTTAGTAACGTCTGTTAAATCAAACTCATCTTTATGCTCGAAATCTTTGCTATACTTGGTGGCGTTGATTTTTGTGCTTTATTTTTCAAATTTCTTTTTTTTTTTTCGTAATAAATCAACAGAGTGGCATAATCAGTTCCATCACATTTCCAGCAAAGTTGATATTTGCTCCAAGTCCGCATCGCAAGCATGACCGACAACCTCGTGATGCTGTATGAGCTATATATCCACGATGAAAGCCGCAGTATTCCTCATAGCAACTTTTACTACAAACTTGATCTGATCCTTGCAATAGCCACTTGCAGTTAAAGAGAGGAACTGGAAATGGCATTGCTGTATTACTATGTACATTATAATAATTTAAAACAAAACTCAGCTTAGATTGAAAACTTGATCAGGTGCTTGACCTAGATAAACATGTTTAAAAACAAAACAAAAGCTGGGCCGGATTAAAGCCTTTGGGAGCCCTGGGCACAACCAACATAGGGGCACATAGTACTAATATTAGTACCTTAGTCCTACCTGGTGGACACGCACAACAAAAAAAGCATTGCCCATAGATAAGGCAACAAGACTATTAATAACACTGGCAGTAAAATCAGACGATAATATACGGGGCCCCCTTGTGCCTCGGGGGCCTTGCCGGTGAAATCAGACAGTAATATACATGGCCACTTGAGCCTCAAGGGCCCCCGAGCACGTTGCCCACTTTGTCTTATAAATAATCTGGCCCTGCTGTATGATATTGCATCTGAAGCCGGCAACCAAAATTCTTGAACCAGGTCATTGACCTAGGTTAAGACTATGTTGTTAATTGGCAACCCCAACAGGTGCCTCATATGGTGATGGCATCAAATCGTAGTCGTTGACCTCATCAAATGATCCGGTATTCATCATTCATATTTATTTTATTTTTTTTTTATAAAAAAAAGGATTTTGAAAATGCTTTTATTAATTACTCATCAACATAAGTAAGTTAATCAGAACCGAAACAATTGGATTAAATTGCCTGCCCAAGCATACACTACAGTAGCAGGCCTGGTTGAACCGACGATACGATTAGAACTGTTACCCTTTTGTTTGCAAGTTCGGCCTGCTTAAACTAATCCTCTATTTGTTGCCTCTTAGATGATTCAGGAAAGCCTATGCTACCACAGGAGTCTGCAGTTTTATCAATAAAGCATGGTTCACATTCCCAGTGTTTGTGACCGTAATGGTGAAAATAAAGGTTAATTCGCCGGATTGCATTCATGCAATGGTCGTCCGAGAGTGATGAGACGGTACGTTACTGTTTTTTTTAATGGATATGTGTAGTTTTTCAGTCTTCGTGAGATTCTGAAGGGATAAAAGACGCGTGAGAAAATTCGAATCGAGCGGAGGGTTGTGGTCACTCTTGCATTCCTTTATTTATTGTATAATACCGTTAAGGTAATTTCATGTAGTCAAAAATTCCGTCGTACTTTATTGATAAAACTGCAGACTCCTGTGATGCTACTAAGGAATATTTTCCCCCTCCTATATGCATCTAATATGGGAAACATACCATTTCCATAAAATCTATTCAACATAGAAGTCCATAATCACCCCAAGATAATGAGCCATTTGATATTGTTAACTGTTATTTTTTTCATGAAATAAAACATGTGCGTATATATGATTTGTTATGTAAGTACATGGCGTGCGTCGATACGTGATATTTGCAGAGTAACTTCCCTGTATCATTTCTTATAAAAACAAAACTTCCCGGCAAATCTATCTGAGTGGCTTTGAATATTGATTCACTGTAACTGGTTGTGGTTGGCAACAAAATCGACAGTAACAAAACTATAACAATAGTTATTCTTTAATTTTTCATGCGTAAAGTGTAATACCGTTTGATGCGTAGGATTTGAACACGGAAGGCTCGGTAACAATATATTATTCATTGCAAATCAATACAATTCTTTTTACAAACCGCCCAACGAAATGTGTTTTTCTTCCAGTTTCATAGTTGGTTGTCATACAAGAGCATTGACATCTAAGCTTCATAAATAATTAGACGATGCACTGATTAAAGAAATCAATCGTATGCCTTTTTAAGGAAGGAAAATAAAAACATAAATAGACTGATGTATGGACAGACATATGTATCTACCCACCCTCGCATTATTTTAAACATTTTAAATGTAAATGACTAAATTCGAATTTATATTTCTTTTATATAATGTTTGCTTACCTCTCCACACCGCCTCTTCTTCTTTGTATCCATCTACCGATTTTAGAAACTAAAAGCATCCATTTTTCTGCATTATTTAGTATGCTAGCTGCAATACGTTTTTAAAATCGATAAGTAGGTGGAAACAACGAAACGGGTGGATAAAAGAATATTACATAAAAGACATTTGAATGTACATCTTCAAGTATTTATATACTGCAGTGTGTGTGTGTGTGTGTATATATATATATATATATATATATATATATATATATATATATATATATATATATATATATATAAAATCTTTTAATAAAATTTAATTCGCCATTCATTCCATCTATGAATTTTTATCGGATTACCTTTCAGTCATGCATTTGTCCTTTCCCATACCAGAGTTGTTTTGCTCATGTAAAAAAAAAAAAAAGTCGGCATTATGAAAGATCATGTTTTGCAGTAGTTTTAGTCAATATATTCGTATTGACGACAAGGATTAAGGCCGTTAGTGTACATGATGAGCGCCTGGAACAAGAGAACGATTGACGGAGTTTTATTGGACATCACCGGGGTCCTGTATGAGAGCGGAACGGGAGGAGGGACACCTATACCTGGCTCAATATCAGCTGTTAAAAAGTACTGCAGTTAAACTACCTTTGAGCAATACATTTTTGGGTAATACAAATAATAACGGCTTGGTTTGCAACCATTTTTTATTTTTTTTTCAAGGAAGGTCATTCCAGAAAGTATAGGTACACTCAAGTGTCCTCGGCCTTTTCCTTTATATGCTTTGGATATAACGCACAGGTACTTGATTCCGGAGTTAATTATGTAGCCGTAATCCCCATTACCCAGACATTTTTTAATAACATTATAACAAGAACATGTGCTATGTCTTACATTGTAGTACTACGAGGTTAACTAACGTGTCATCATCATCATCATCATCATCATCATCATCATCATCATCATCATCAAACCCTTAACTAAAGAGGTCGTTGGGACACCGAAGTTAACGTTGCAACCAATTCTCTCCACCTACCTTTTGGGATACTCTAAATCCCATGCCTGTCCACCTCTTAATGATTTCTTCCCACCTCTTTTTCTGTCTCCATATTTCTTCTGCACTCTTGCACTGTGCCTTGCAAGATTATTTTTTGCCAGTCCAGATGATCTTGAGACATGACCATACCACTTCAATTTCCACTTTATTACAGTGGTCAAAAGGTCTTCATAGAATTCAATGGCTCGTATCCTAGTGTTCTTTATTGGTTACATATGCATAGGTGCCAACCCCTTGTGATGAAAATATGTATGCAAGACCAATAAAAACCCTACAAAAACTTTCATTAAAAATGTATTCATAGATTATATAAGATCAACAGATTTTAAACAACAAATGCTATACACAAAGTATATTTAAATATATTTATTTAATTATTTACATTTCTGAAACTTTATTTCATTTTTTTCTACTTCTAACACTATCATTTTCCTGCTTTGGCTGAGCAAAGAAGCTTTTGAAGGATGCACTCTTCTTCATTTCAAAAATTTATTTATGCAGTTTTATTCTGAAGTGCTCCTACATATTATATCTGCCAGATGCCACCAATTTAATGTCTTTACTACATATTTTATAAAAAGCATGGGAAGATCCTAACTTAGATACATCTACAGTGCCATGGAAGACTTTAATCCAATCAGCCTGAAACTTACCATGACCTCCATCAGTGTCTTCAAGCTTGTGTTTCTTTGAGTTGGGCTCAGACATTTGATGGATAGAATATTTCAATTAGATAAAAGAAAAAAAAATTAAATTAAAAACTTAGATTTGACCTGTGATATAGGAATATTTCCCAATTACAAATATGTTACAAATGTATAATTTTCCCCATAAACCCCAAGATATTACACCAGGAGCTATCCAAAAACTGACTCTAATTATAACAATTGACAATGTAATGGTCCAGAAGTTTATACCACATAAACTATTGATCATTTCTATTAAAATTGCACATCTGGTGCTGGAATCGATATTAATTTGCTATATGGTGTGCCGATTTTGGTTTAAAACTTTTATTGGCAGTGTTAGATATTTTTAAGCCACATGAAAGATGTCACCCAGTATCTGTACTACTTCCATCATTATGGCAATGTATCTTCCTGTTTGCATCCCGACAAACTTAATTCAAAACTAAATTCAGCAGACTATTTATCTGTAATTTTGTTAATAAATCGACATTATTTCCACTCGGAAAAGTCAGACAAATTATGGTTACACCAACATGACTGCCACACTATGTATAGTATGAAAATTGGTGTAAACTTTATGCATTTGATAGTAATAAGTATAAAAAATAAAATAAATAATGTATAAAATAAGATAACATACTGCACAGGTAGTTAGTCAACATTAGAAATCTGAGTGAGTGTCAAATTCCAGAGCAATAAATGACATTATCTTCATACACAGGAATTGAACCATGAAATGAAATTCACTTCATTACCAAAGGAAAAGTGCTGTTTTGAGTATGGTTTGATCGGTTGTTTCAGTCCACCCTGATCTCATTAAAATTCTCGTTAAAAAAAAAAGTTATGCCTAGAGTCCCGATGCACACAAAATGAAAACAAAATTTTAAATTGTGCAAAAAAACCCATACAAAACAGTTGTATGGCTGTATACTGATGAAAATGAAAAAAAAACCATACAAGTTATATTATACAAGATGACACCTATGATTACATGGTCAATGTATGAAATGCTCAAGAACTTGTAGAATCATCTCATTTTAAAGGTTTGAATCCTTTATAGATCTGATATGAGCATCCATATTTTACAAGCATACAGAAAGATGGATATAATAATGGAGCACATCAGCCTTATTTTGGAATCAGAAGCAATATTGTTATCTTTCCATTTTGGTCTCAACCTTGTTATTGCTGCTGTTGTTTTGGCAATCCTGCAAAGTAGTTCTGGATTGAAGCCCTCGTCTGTAATAATAATTCATCCCAAGTGCATAAAGCTTGTGACTCTTTCCAGCTTCTGTCCTCTGACCTTTCTGCACTGATACATTGGTGTTGTTTGTCATCAGTTTGGTTTTTCATCACTAATGTATATACCATATGCTGTGGAGGTTGTGTTGAGGCACTCAACCAAGTCAGCCTTTTCATTTTCATCTCCTGCTAACCATCAGTACCATCTGCAAAGTGAAGGTGATTTTTTTTCTTCTAACTGCTGTTTGAAACCAATCTCCTTTGCTGTCATTGATAAGGACAACACTGGTGGCTTTGTCATAGAGGTGCTCAATAACCTGCACCAGGTTTGAGCTGATGTTGTACTTCCTCATAGTTGCCAATAAGGCTGCATGCCATACGCTATCAAAGCCGTTTTGAAATCTTCAAAGTCATGGTATAGATTTTGCTGATGCTGAAGGTATTTTTTTGCAAAGGAGTCTGAGATTGAAGATTTGTTCTGTGGTGCTTCTTCCTGCTCAAAAGCCTGCCTGCTCTTCAACAATAATTTTCTCTATTTGAGGCTTTAGTCTGTCGTGTATTACCTTTAGCATGACTTTGCTCGAGTGACTGATCAAACTGATGGTTCTTTAGTTTTGTCAGAGCTGTAGGTTTTCTTTCTTGGGGAGCACAGTGACCAAGGATTGAGTCCATATGGTTTAGCCATTGTACTGTCTGCTATATCTTATTACAGATTGTTGTTAGGACTGTGACTATTTTTTGTCCTGCTTGCATGAGCTCTGCCTGTATGTTGTCAATGCCAACTGACTTTCCTTTTTTTAAGAAACAATTGACAATTAATTGATGAGTGTACACATTAGTTCATTCCTTAAGAAAAGAACTAATGTGTATGTTCACCAATTAATAATTAATTGGTGAGTGTACAGATTTAGTTTACCTGGAATCAAGTGCTTGTGGTGCAATGGATGATTTTTATGCACAAAATTAGTGCTGCATCCACCTTCCTAATATAAAAATCATATTTAAAATCAAAATACACAATTGAGGTCAATAAGATCCATATTATTCACTTGGCCTGAGAAGTTGATGGCAATTGGTAGCAAATTAAGTTGATTATACCAACATTTGTTGCACATCCAAAGATCTTTTTTTCTCAAAGTCATGGTCACAGTGCAAAGATGCACCCTTTTCCAAAGTGATAATTCTGAAAAATAATGTGTACTAAACAGCTTGATGCAATTTAAAATGTTACCATCTGGGTAGGTGGGTGTTTATTGCTTTTTTTTTTAAATTGATATTCTACTTGCCTTGAACACAGATAAAGGCCTGTTTCTGACCTGGCTTGCCAGGCAAATGCTGGTTGATTAGGATTATATGAAATATTAAGTTTCATCTGATTCAATATATTTCTAATTAATTTCCAGATACACTGAGCAGTTCCAGTATGCATTTAAGGAAATGAAACCCAATTAGTATGCATGATATTTGGGGTTCTTATATATAATTATATGAAATTGTTTGTCTTGTTTAAAAAATTTAGTAGTGAAATATTTTCAATGGCGCTCATTCAAAATAGTTATGTTACTATTTGAAATAGTTATGTTGTTGAGAAACAATAAAATTACTTACACAAATGGTGGGATCATCTATGAATTGGCAAAACTAGATTAATCGACACTGCTATAATTATAGCACTTCTGATTTCATTTGCCTATTTACCAAAATTGATACTAATTTAATGCTGATTTAAAATAACTTTGAGATCATTGGTTACATGAAAGTGTTACTAGATATGCATTTATGTACAAAAATATATATTTAGAGATCAATTTAGATTTAATATATGCTTTAAAATTAAATATTTTCAGATGTTTCAAATGTTAAAATGAAAAGAAGTTGGTTTACTGGTTTGAAATTTTATTCAAAAGACAACAATTCAATGATAACAGTAAATAAAAATTGTATGGTAACAGTGATGTTACATTGTACAGTTGTTTTACAAATCAATAATGCCATACAATTGTTGTTTTATTTTGTAAGGCACAATTTGCATTAGAAATCATTAAATGCATTGGCTCACTTCATATGCATTACTGTTTTAGTGTGGATACTGGTCTGATTTATGAAAAGTAAATTTTTTGTTTCTTTATTGATATAATGGAATGTTATTTTGGTTAAAAATCTCAATACAGACCTTGTATTTTGTTTTTGATATGACAACGCATTTGCTGATAAATCTCTGATATAAATTTAAGATACCAACCTTTAAGTCAGCCTGTTCTTTAGGCTGAATCAACAACACTCCGAATTAGCCATGGTCCAAATCAGCCAGCATTCATCTACTGGTACATCAGTAAAGTAAATGCACGTATGTTTGTATGTATATGTTTGTATGTATGTTTTACAGTTGACCACAAAAATATTGTACACTGCAGTATACTACAATACATGCCAAGGTACTGTATATTTTTGGAATATACAATATTTTCCTGTGACCAACTTTCTAGGTGAGTTTCTTAAAAATGTTTGAAAGGGGATTATTAGGGAAAATTACTTATTGCTTTTGTGTGATTTGGATTTTTAATGTAGCTTTAAACATTTTGCAGTCATAATGCTATGGTGTCTGTAGTGTGTCAGTTTTTATTATCAACTGCCTGAATACATCTGTGTTTTCCCTCATTCAGTTGAGCATTATTTGGAGCCACTATTGTATAGATGCTTGAAACTATGATGTAAATACTGTGTCTTTTTGACCAATAGCTGATGTTAATAAAGTATATTCAGATGTTAGAATGACAAAACTCTAGCACTTCAATGATTTCTTTCCAAATGAAGAGATGACATCAAACTAATTGTTTAATATTTATTTAATTTGCTAATGAACACCAATTTTCAAACAACATTTCATGGATCTGCGTGATTAAGTGATACAAACCATTTATTAGGAAGAACTGCGTGTGTGTGAAGGGTGTTTGTGTTTTGGATTTTAAACATAGCTTTAACAGTTTCTCAGTCATATTGCTATGATGTCTGCAGTGTGGCATGATGTCCCACTCCATCACATTATCGTGTTTTTATAAGTCTTTGGTATGATTTGGCCATGGATTGAACACATGACCACCTGAATCCAAGGCAGACATTCTAACCACTAGCCTAATGGAGTGGTACTTATTACTGCTTATATAATTGTTGGAGGATTTTATTAAAACTTTGTAAGCTTGATATGTGGTTGGTGTAGATGTGCATTATGGTTTTACTTTATTACCTGGCCCAGTTTGGGATAAATATATTAAAATATTGCAAGAACAGGAATATTGGGGGAGTTTGGTTTGTCATCGTCTTTCCTCATATATTGGCTGAAAGACTCCATTGAAAGCTTGTAGGCGAGATATGTGGCTCTTGTAGACTTCAAATTTTTGTTACTATTTATGCATTGGACAAACAGACTGTAGACTTCAAATTTTTGTTACTGTTTTTGCATTGGACAGACAGCTTGGATATTATTGATACCCACATGGGACTTAATGTCTGTCTGCCTGCAAGATAATTCCTCTTGCACCATTTTGAGTTACTTGAAAGTTATAAATTGCATATATGGTTGGTTCATAAAAGTGTTAACTCTTCCAATGTCTCTTGTTATAAAATCCTCATGCAAGAAATATATTTTTCCCTTCAAACTTAATTAAACATTTACAGGATAAGCTCATGTAATAGACTTATTACAGTACAGGAGAAATGGTGTAACATGTTTTCACAATTTATTATTCATTAGCTTAATTTTGTCTGGTTTAAAGGTTGAAAGCTTCAGGCATTCCAGTGAGATTCTGCACAAATGAGACCACAACCACTCGCAGAAAGCTTGTTGAAAAATTGGAAAAGCTTGGCTTTAAGTTGGATGAGAATGAGATTTTTGCTCCAATTCCAGCTGTTTGCAGTATTCTGCGACAAAGAGGACTTAGACCCCATCTACTAGTACATCCAGGTATTAATTTACTATCTCACCTTAGGCCTCATCTAGTACAGCAGGTATCATTTACTATCTCACCTTAGGCCTCATCTAGTACAGCAGGTATCATTTACTATCTCACCTAAGGCCTCATCTACTTGTATACCCAGTTATAAATTTACTAGCTTACCATAGGCTCCATCTACTAATACATCCAGGTATAAATTTACTGTCTCACCTACTGATCAGAGAGTGACTAAAAGCTGTCTTCATACAGTGGAGATAGCAGTTTCACAAGGGAACTACGATACCAATAGAGAAAAAAATCAGACTCTTCCAATGTACACCACTCCCTCGATAACTCATGCACAATGGGGTCCAAAAACATTGACTGCTTTATAAGCAAGGGTGCGAGTTATTGAGGGACCTATAAAAAAATAACAAAGCTAATAAAGGGATTGATGTAGAGGCAAAAGGGTTAGGTGGGTTGGTTTGCTAGTCTTGAATACTTAATAATCGTACTAAAGATTAACTGTGAATAAATATCTCTACATAGCGGTGTACTTTGTTTACTTTTTTATTCACAGAATAACATTAATTTCAGGATAACCCTAAACCGATCTGTTAATTTTTTATTCTTTGATTTTTCTGCCATCTCTGTGTATTGTTCATGGATGATTATCTCAGAGCTGGTATTGATAATTATGTGCTGTTTCCTGATTCGCTGAACATATATCTCCTGACAATGAATTTTGTTTAATTCTATGTTGGTGCTGAAATCTCCAAAGCCACTCATGGCTTGCCCTAAAACGAGATTCATTCTTCATACTTTTTGGCATTTTTTTTTCTGCGTAGTCTTTGAGAACCATGCACACACAGCATCATCTATTTCAGTATCATTTGCAGTCTGTACTCGTTTTCATTTGATCCCATTATCTGAATCAACATCATGTAAATAATCCATAAGTTTCTGCTTATCCTTTAGAAAACCTCTACATGTCGAGTCAGCAATTGTTTAGTTCATTGCAAACGTTGGATCTCGCTTCGGCATTATGAACCCTATCTATGATGCACAGCTTTTCAGTCACTGAGTATACCTTTCTCTTAATTCCTTTGCTCTCCAGGGTTATATTTACAAATGATTAGGATATATTACTGATATTATATACTTTAGTAACGTTAAGTACATAAAAATGTGAAACCATTTTCTTTTGGTAAAATAAAATGAATTTTGAGAATGATAATAACCACAAGAACTTATGCTCCTATTGGCATTTATGCTCCTATTGGCATGCCTTTGAAAATTTTTTAATTGTACTTCCCTTGCTTGATTTGATACAAAAGATATATTCAAAGTGAAAAAACAACACATTTTCTTTTAATTAATTTTTTTGATGCAACAAACATGGCATGTAATTGGTTCTCACAGAAGTATTCATGGGTTTTGATGTGACGGTCGATTGACTCTTTTCATGTTTTCATATAAGAGAATTTGTTGTGAATATGGTGTTTATATTGAAGCGAAATTAAATGATTAGAACATGAATTTCACATAGCAAGACATTTAATTGATATTTATTTCATTCTCTGTTGCCACCTATTATCATTTACCACAATTTTTCATTGATTACTTTTTCACCAGACTGTTTATTTAGTGTATTGACAACTATTTCTCTAAAATACTACAAACATAATAGGTGATATCTTTTTATTACTTGCAAATTTCAAATATGAATTCTATTTTTATGGGCAATAATCACCATTTCTGATGATAAAATGATCTACCATATTTCATGTATTTTTTTTGTTCCCTTTAATGTTTTGTACGAAATCCAGTTATCATAATTTTTTAATGTATCATAATTTTTCATACATATCACTTGTATTACTTAAAAAATTCATTAAATTATCGGACATAAAATTTCCACTAAAAAGATTTTTGTCTCCAAAAAAGATCGAGAATACTGTGTTCCCATTTTGTTTTTACAAAAATTAATGATTAATAATTACTTTTTCGTGTATGAAACATGAAATAACAGTATGTATAAAGGTTTAATTTACCAATTCTTATCGCGATTTTTTTTATGCTAATCACATTTTAAAATATTTTTTCTTAGGGGAAAAAATTGGGAGCCATGGGGGACACTGTGTTATAAACGGGTTCGTGTGTTATCTGGACGCAAGTCATCTAGTGAGTGGTGTATTGTCTCTATACAGTTTGCTAATTTCAGAGAAAGATTGGTTGGTGGTATAATATATTCTGTACAGCAGAGTTAGAAAAATGCTTTTATTCACTAATTCACCAACACATTAAGGTAAAATTTCACAAAACAGGCAGTAAAGTTTTCATACATTGTTTACAGTTCAGTATGGATATTGTTAGCCAATAAAACACCATTCACAAGAGATTTCATAGTAGATTTGCATAAACTGAACACATGCATGATATCAGTGTTCTCCGAATTACTCTGTTTACACACTTAAAAGCTATGACCCACTTTACACACTCACACACACATACACACACACACACACACACAGATTCAAACATTTTCTACTATTTGTCTATGCCTGGTCAAGTCATTATAATGACCGATCTTTCTTACAGACTGTGTTCCAGACTTTGAGGGAGTGGACACTAGGAATCCAAACTGTGTGGTTATATCTGATGCTACCCATGAATTTTCATATGAAAACATGAACAGGGCCTTTCAGCTGCTTATGACACTAGACAAACCAATACTTTTCTCTCTTGGAGCAGGGTGAGACAGTAGCAGATCCAGGAGTTTTTGATAGGATAAGATAAAATTTGGTTATTTGTTTTACATACAAGTGACCAGTTTCTCGTTTTTATGGAACGTAAAACAAAATGCATTTTAGCTGATTCATTTTTAGCTGTGGTCAACAAATCTGATAGCCCAACACCCATTGTCATTTTAACAGATGTTTTTGAAATACTTACAAATGGGGATTCCGTAAATGTAACACAAAAATTTTGTTTGTCTCTATACAGTTTGCTAATTTCAGAGAAAGATTGGTTGGTGGTATAATATATTCTGTACAGCAGAGTTAGAAAAATGCTTTTATTCACTAATTCACCAACACATTAAGGTAAAATTTCACAAAACAGGCAGTAAAGTTTTCATACATTGTTTACAGCTCAGTATGGATATTGTTAGCCAATAAAACACCATTCACACTGCAGTATGGACATCTTGTGTAGGTCATAAGGACGGCTCAAAGGTATTTGTCTTTTTTATGCCCAGTAAGTATGCCCTTCATTAGGTGAGGTTCTTAATAATTTTTAAGTCCCCTAAAATAAGTCCCATGGAGGACAAGGATTAACCTCAATGCCAATGTCATTTGCATGTTCAAATGTCTTTTTATGACCACCATTAAGTATTAGGTGAGGATCTCAATAGCTTCCACTTTATGTAGTTAATTCATTGGGGATGGGAATGGACATGGATCCAGTGGCTAATTCCGTGGGAATGGATATGGAT
Organism: Potamilus streckersoni; assembly: GCA_016746295.1. Lineage (NCBI taxonomy): Eukaryota > Metazoa > Mollusca > Bivalvia > Unionida > Unionidae > Potamilus > Potamilus streckersoni. The sequence continues at coordinate 1,733,851 of JAEAOA010002130.1, read as the reverse complement.
TGAGTGGCAAAATCCTTGGTGATGGAAATGAACATGTTTCCTTTGGGTAAATCCTTGGGGATGGGAATAGACATGGATCCATGGGAATAGACATGGATCCATTGGATAAATCCATTGGGGATGGAATTGGACATGGAATTAATTGGGTAAATCCTTGGCATGGGAATGGACATGGAATCCATTGGATGTCATAGAAATAACACCTCATGCACAGAACAAGTGGAAACCAGAGGGTATAGAAAAAATGACATTCCAATATATATATATATGTTTGAGTACCTACAACCAAAAATGAATGATGTTATGTGTTCTCTATGTCAAGAATATAAGCAAGATAATCCATTTACTAAAGAAAATGGTTGTGTAGGTTTACATATGATCTTCAAAGGCTGCAGCTTGGTTGATTACAGCCTTGCAACAATTGTGATCCTTTAATAGAAGTATAGAGAATGATCAAGTTGTGAAATCTTGTTTGAATAATGTTTGAATATCTTGAAGATCAGCTCCATAAATTGTTTAAATTGACCAAAATTACATTGGTTCTCCCAATACAAATAGCAGATTTTGAGAGGGGATAGTTAATTCACGCTGCTCTTAACATCAGCAACAGTGAATGAACTTATGACTATTCAGATACAAGATGTCATATAAATGATTTCATGTTTTCAGAGGCTTTGAAGAAGTAGTGTTAAGAAACAGAAGAATAATACCAGTTCAGCAAACTAAGGCATGCAGACATGTTATATATTTGTTCTCAAAGAAGAGACAAAGTCATTAAATGCTTGTCTGAATTAGGTATGCATATACCTTATAATTTTGTTGTCAACTGTCAGCATTGTTCTGAATATCCTCCCACCTCTGAATCTAGCTATTGAAAATGTTCCTGGCAGCATCTCTGTATCAATCAATAACTGCCAATTTATGATCCAGCAGCTAGATAATTGGGAATGGGAATTTGCGTGGATCAGTAGCTTCTAATCTATTATCCAATGGCTAAATCCTCAGGGATGGGAATGGACATGGATCAATATAAATTTTATGTATAGATTTGTCTTTTCTGCATGTTTATCAGTTGGAGATTTCAGTATGTATAATCAGATGTCTTAATTTGTCATTTTGTCATGGACTTGGTTGGAAATTTGAAAGTCCACATACTGCAATTTTTAAGGTCCCATCATTGCACTTTCCTGAAAGACTTTTTTCACTTATTTGCAAGACTTTTTATGCTATCTAGTTTGTCCTAAATGCAAATTGTACCAGTCTTATCAAATATGGCTGCTACTTCAACCATCTTGATATTCTTATCCCAACTCCTGCCCAATATTGGCATTGCATTTTCACCACAAATTTTCTAATGATATTTAGTTTGTCCTTAATGAAAACTGTATCAGTGACTAATTTCAAAATGTGTTCACACAAATATGTCAGATAGTTTAAGTACTCAGCAATTAAAACAGAAGTGGTCTTATATTGAATTTCTAGAAATATTTTTAATACAGTTTAGCATCAATCACATTTTACATTTACATTATAAAAATGTTCAGCTCATTATAACAAACAGAGTTGGTTACCTGTGTTTGATGCAAAGTACTGTACAAAATAGGATAAAATTGACATGTTTATTTTTTTAAACAGAAATAAAAAGACATTTCATGTCAGAAAGCTTAAAAAATAAATAATCAAAATGTATAGTACACTAGATTGGCAATTAATTTTATAAGGACTAACTATTTAATCATTGTGGGTGTGTGTGTAGGTTTAGGCCTGTAATTTTCTTTGGAACCATGGGAAGTTTATTTATGTTTTCTTTCTATTAAGATTAATTATTTTTATAAGAATCAGAACAAGAGAATATTTTATCCAAATTAAATGATTAGCCCCCTAATGTATTTATACCTTGGAAATATGCTGGATTTATTTTACATATATCAGTATAAGGATATTGAAGCCAGAATTTGCTGATTTTATGTAGGAAGTTCTACAAAGAAGATGACAAGCTTGTGTTGGATGTTGGGGCATACATGAAGGCTTTAGAGGTAAGTTTGTAAATCAGAAATATTTGTACAGGTTCAGGGTTATAAATAGTCTGTGAATTAAATCCCACTCCACCCCCAATCCCACAAAATGTTATTTGCAAAGGTTAGATGTAAACTTTAGATCAGAGTACACTTTGTAAAGAAAGAATAAATAAAATGGACATAATTAGTTGATTAATACTCAGTGCATACAACCTTTTCCTGTTTGTCTTCCTTGTCATTAGAAATGGCATAATGCCATATTCAGCATAACAGTTTAACATAAAAAAATGGCAGCTTGCCATTTTAGCATAATACTCATACATCTAGAAATGGCAGCATGCCATATTCACCATAATACTAGCATATCTAGAAATGGCATCTTTGCTAGCCATGTTTCCCATGTGTTAACCCTATCTACACCTTGGCAGATCATTGAGATATTTTGGTCTGTGAATTTCATCTACATCCAACCAAAATAAAGTTCAAATTTAACTCTTGTCCTGCAAGATGGAGACAAGTGGAATGGAACAGACTTGTAAATAAGCAATTTTCCACTGCTGGTCCATGTTTGTACCAATGCATCATTTTCCTCAAAAACACCTGTAATGGCTTCTCTTCTGTTTATAGTCATATTTTCAATGTTAAACTGACATAGTATCCTTTTTTGAAATCAGTTGCCAGCACCATTTTCAGCCAACTTACAACACACCACTGTTACACGCTGTTTGTTAGTTGGCATTAATATGCTAAGGGAGACAACTAATGAAATTCAATAGATGTCACTAGGACAAAGCTCTAAAATATCTCTACAATCTGCCAAGGTTTAGATAGTTAACACATCGGAACCTTGGCCAGCAAATATGCTAGAAATCACAGCATGCTATATCCAACATAATGCTTGCATATCTAGAAATGACAGCATGCCATATTCAACATAATGCTTGCATATCTAGAAATGACAGCATGCCATATTCAACATAATGCTTGCATATCTAGAAATGACAGCATGCCATATTCAACATAATGCTTGCATATCTAGAAATGACAGCATGCCATATTCAACATAATGCTTGCATATCTAGAACTGACAGCATGCCATATTCAACATAATGCTTGCATATCTAGAACTGACAGCATGCCATATTCAACATAATGCTTGCATATCTAGGAATGACAGCATGCCATATTCAACATAATGCTTGCATATCTAGAAATGACAGCATGCCATATTCAACATAATGCTTGCATATCTAGAACTGACAGCATGCCATATTCAACATAATGCTTGCATATCTAGAACTGACAGCATGCCATATTCAACATAATGCTTGCATATCTAGAAATGACAGCATGCCATATTCAACATAATGCTTGCATATCTAGGACTGACAGCATGCCATATTCAACATAATGCTTGCATATCTAGAAATGACAGCATGCCATATTCAACATAATGCTTGCATATCTAGAAATGACAGCATGCCATATTCAACATAATGCTTGCATATCTAGGACTGACAGCATGTCATATTCAACATAATGCTTGCATATCTAGAAATGACAGCATGCCATATTCAACATAATGCTTGCATATCTAGAACTGACAGCATGCCATATTCAACATAATGCTTGCATATCTAGAACTGACAGCATGCCATATTCAACATAATGCTTGCATATCTAGAACTGACAGCATGCCATATTCAACATAATGCTTGCATATCTAGAAATGACAGCATGCCATATTCAACATAATGCTTGCATATCTAGAAATGACAGCATGCCATATTCAACATAATGCTTGCATATCTAGGACTGACAGCATGCCATATTCAACATAATGCTTGCATATCTAGAACTGTCAGCATGCCATATTCAACATGCTTGCATATCTAGAACTGTCAGCATGCCATATTCAACATAATGCTTGCATATCTAGAAATGACAGCATGCCATATTCAACATAATACTTGTATATCTAGGACTGACAGCATGCCATATTCAACATAATGCTTGCATATCTAGAAATGACAGCATGCCATATTCAACATAATGCTTGCATATCTAGAAATGACAGCATGCCATATTCAACATAATGCTTGCATATCTAGGACTGACAGCATGTCATATTCACCATAATGCTTGCATATCTAGGACTGACAGCATGCCATATTCAACATAATGCTTGCATATCTAGAAATGACAGCATGCCATATTCAACATAATGCTTGCATATCTAGAAATGACAGCATGCCATATTCAACATAATGCTTGTATATCTAGGACTGACAGCATGCCATATTCAACATAATGCTTGTATATCTAGGACTGACAGCATGCCTATGTACTTGCACATCCCTCATACTGAAAGCCCACACTGCCTTTAAGGCACAAGAGTAGACTAGAACAATGATGGTAGAACAGGACAAAAATTGATTTGCAGGGACTTTTGTTCTGAGATAAACAGGTTATTAGTGTGAGCCCACTCAAGAAGAACTGAAATCCAATGAGAACATGTACTTGTTGTTTGGGTAAAATCTCAGAAATGGTTACCCAAGAATGACCTGTATCTCTTTTATTATGTACATGCATATGACAGGGACATTCTTTTGGATATCATCGGTGTGTGCACACTAGGAGTATCCTGTTGGGGACGTTGTCTTGAAATCATCAGCAGTGGGAATATGATGTTGGGGACTTTCTCTGTGAAATCATCAGTGTGTATACACTGGGAGTATTCTTTTAGGGATATTGTTGGTGAAATTATCAGTGGTGCACACACTGAAAATATTAAGCTAGGGATATTGTCTATGAAATCACCAGCTTGTGCATACAGGCAGGGGAGTAGTATTGTGTTGAATGCAGTATTTGAATAATTTTTCACATTATTATCATATTGAGATCAGAAGTGGCAGTGTTCTTACTGCTATTGTGGCCTAGTGGTTTGAGCATCCACCTCGGATGCGGGAGGTTGTGGATTCAAACCCCAGCCGAGTCATATCAAAGACTTTAAAAAATGGTACTAATAGCTGCCTTGCTTGGTGCTCAGCATTAAGAAAGTGTTATGAATGGTTGGCCTGGTGTCAGGATAATGTGACTGGGCGGGACATCATGCTATATGTCTGCGGTATGATGCCCCAGTGCTAGACATATTAACTGTGACACTGCATACATTGCAGCGATATGACTGAAAAATTGTTAAAGCTATGTTAAAAATCTAAATCTCACACACACACACATTATGGGTAAATATTATAGTTATGGGATTTTGTTGAGTTCAGTTCATTGAGGATCTTACACAAGTGCTTATAATGATGAAGCGAGTTGAACAGTTTCAATCTTTTTCAAGTCTTGACAAGCATATGATTGAAATTATATACATGGGTTTCATACATTTCATGTGATTGAAATTGTTACCTGGATTTCATCAGTTTCATGTGTTATTTCCTGGGCTTTGCATGAACAATGTATTGTGATTGAAATTATTACATGGGTTTCGTCAATTTTATTTAATTGAAATCATGATTGAAATTATTTCCTGGGTTTCATCAATTTCATGTGATAGAATTATTGCCAGGTTTTGATCAGTTTCAGGTAAAATCAGTACAGAAGCACAAATATGTAGGTGCATAACAGAAAAGACCGATTTCATTTTGATCAAACTGCAAGTTAATACCTTTGTAATATGTTAGATGTATCAGTCTTTATGACTTTATATGGAATTATTTGTGATTATATGGTATTATTTGTGATGTATTGATGAGTTATTGCACATGTTGCATACATAAAAATGATAATACATGTATATTAATATAAAGAACATTAGAAATTTGATCAATTGTTTTTCTGAGACCAACAACAGTCAAGTAAAAAAATGAAATTAGTGACATATTAAACCAAAATTGTTTATTTTTTTAATATCATATGATCTTGAATGACAAACTAGTGGCCAACTATTGCAATAAGTAAAATAAAAAAATTATTTTTTTAATACCACATGATCTGAAAATATCCCCATGACACTATTCTATTGAGAGTAATAATATACAGTTATATATGAAGTTTTGCAAACCAGTAAACCTAATATTGACTGATGTGAAACATAGGTTAGTATGAGTTACTGGGTGATAAAATGTTTTGTTCAGTTAAGCAAAGGTGTGAAATTGTTGCATTACATTACATTTTATAAAAATATAGCAATTTAGTTTACTCTTTAGAATGATACAAATGATATGTAATCTACATATAATATAGTAATGCATGTTGTAATGTTGAGAAAAAGGCAGTGATGTCTCTGCAACATGACAGTATACAAGTATAGACCCTTTATTGAGATTAATATGAATTTTTATATACCTATAAATTATATTGATCTCCATGATTCATGGGCTTGAGGTTCACATTGACAATTTCACAGACTTTCTTTTCTCATCTTGACACAGACATTTTTTATGGACTCAGTAATATTTAACGAACTTTTGTTAGAAAGTCCTTTAACTTCAAAGAAGCTTTTGTCAGTTTCAGATAGGGTTGTTTTGAAATAAAATTTATGTACCATTCTTTAGGCATGTGTGAGAATGGAGACTACTTGCTCACATGCACAGCCTCCAATCTCTGTAATGTATAGGTAATGCTGTGTTTGAGAAAGGATTCAGAGTATGTATGGGAGGGTAAGGAAAGAGAGATAACAAAAAGTCAGTTTCTTGAAACTGGATTCATAAGAAAAAATACATTGGTTGTAAAACAATGTCATTAGCATTCATGAACCCTTGTACTAATAACATGAAAGATCCTTCAGTTTTGTAGACATTGTCCTGTGTATGTGACACAGATGCACAAATATGTGTTCCAATATGTAACACTTAAGATCAACTTCTATAAGACGTAGTGTTCTAGACAAATGTACATGAAAAATATTGAAATGTGTAAATAAAAAATATTTTCTGCAGGTTTGGTGACATAGAATAGATCTGATACTCACTCTTGCCCTGCCATGCCATAAGAGTGACTGATGGAGACCATAGCTGTTATGGTGCAGAAATTAGTCACACCAAGAGTGGGGATTTGAATCCTAACATCAAATTATCCATGGTTGGCTCCTGTGGTGTGTCCTTTGCCATGCACTTTACACTATTTGCTTTGGCACTGAATAACCAAAATTTAAATTTATTCCCAATGCTACACCCAATGCTACAGCATCACTATCTAAGTGGGTAAGGGTGATAATCACAAGTTATGAAAGGTTGTTGTATAAACAACATGAAGTAAATGAAATTTAAACCTCAGAATAATTAATGTTGTTGAATTCATGTCAGTAAATTATGGGTAACTGTATGCAAATTGAATTATATATATATATATATATATATATATATATATATATATATATATATATATATATATATATATATATATATGAAACTTTGAGATGTTTCTTGAATTTAAACTTATTCTTCCACAGTATGCCACTGACGTGAAGGCTGAAATTGTAGGCAAGCCCTCCCCTGCTTTCTTTAACACAGCAGTCCATGACATGGAGGTTTTACCAGATAGGGTAAGATATTTCCACTGGATATTTAGTCAACTCATGTTTGCAGAACTTACTGGGTGTTTTATTGATATTGATGATGTTTTGGGGCCTAACTTATCTAGTGTTTTTTTGACATTGATGGTGTTACAGGCCTAACCTATTGGGTGTTTTATTTACATTGGTGGTGCTATAGATCGTCTCTTATTCTCTTTGTTATTGACATTGATGGTGTTAGAACTTAATGGCTTAAGTGGTATTTTCATGTTTTAGGTAGTGATGGTTGGAGATGATATTGTCAACGATGTGGGAGGTGCTCAGGCATGTGGTATGAGAGGGGTTCAAGTCCGCACGGGAAAGTACAGGTATTTAGACATGCAGGCATCGAGTGTCATTCTTTTAGCTTGTTCTCTGGTCATCAGTAAATGCACAAGCCATTTTGTAGAAACATAGCAGCATATAAAGGAAATGTTTTTGAGCCTTGTAATTATTTAATGACTTTTTCTGGTGATGATACACAATTTGTACAACTTAAGGCTACCATATCAATACATAATCATTTTTTAATGGGTTTGTTCAGAGCCTTCACAACCTTGAAAGTGTTTGAATTTTACGATGGCAAAATCAAGCTTTGAAAGTGCTCAAAAATTATCATGGTAAAAACTGCTTGAAATTCCTTGAAGTTTTAGAAGAAAGTCAAAGTCCATTGCTAGCATAATTTTCTGCAATGGTTCCTTCATGTGATTATTTGCATTGATTCAAATAAAAATACTGTGTATTTTAACCATAAAGGCTTTGCTTATAGTGCAACCAATGAAAGCTGATGATAGCTGATCCATACTTTGTTGTTTTTGAAAATGTAAAATGTAATAACATGATACTCTATAAGCATCTTCATGAATTACCTCCCTGAAAATTATTACATGTCCCTGAAAATTATAACATATCCCAGAAAATTATTACATGTCCTTGAGAATTTTGTATGAAGCAAGACATATGGATCTGAAAGCACACTATGAAGTTCTGATGGAATGATGAGGTGTTCATCCTATCTGCTGGAGTGTTCTGGTCATTCCTGGTCCTTGACCAGTTTCATTAAACTCATCAGAGGGATTAATTTGTTCAGCTGATCACCACGTCTTGTTGATGTGAAAGTTTATTTACATCCAAACTGCTGGTGTCACCAGCACAGACACTGTTTAAATTATGTTACATTAGATCTCTCCCTTCCATGTATATTGTGAGCTACAGTATCATAACAATGAATTTACAGTTGGTGCATTTTTTTTTTGAATGGCATTCACATTTAATGCAGCCAGAATTTGAATGGTTAAATTATTTTATGCATGAGGTTCAACTTAATTAGCAGTCGAACATAAAAACCAAGATAAGTTTTATAAACAGGAAAGGGGGAAGGGAGTAAACACATTCAAAAATATGTTTGCCATTGGATATCAAAGTCCTTTATAAACTATGTGCTAAGTACAGACTTCTGTCATTTTAGTGATACTTAATTAAGATATCTCTCTGTATTTTTTTAAACCCAAATCCATCTCCACAATCACTGAAACTTAATACAGGAACATACATTTTCAGGATACATCTGTACTTCCATTTTTACTGCTCTGCTAATTCAAGGATGTTCTTAGAAGAGTTACTTCCACTTCTTAGTCTTAGCTTCTAAGCACTGACAATGAATTAAATCAAAGGCAGGTCTTTGTCTTCTGAGTATTATGGAAAACAATATTTAACTTTTAATTTTTGAAAAATTTCAGATTTGGAGGTTCGTCCCTCTTTTTTTTAAATTTCAGACAGCTGGATGAGAATCACCCAACAGTAAAACCAGATGGATATGTGGAAAACTTAGCAGAGGCAGTGGACTTGATACTTTGCAAGAAATAAGGGGAATGTGTTGATGTCCGAATGTTTTCACCATACTGAAGTCTACTAGAATTCCACCTCTTACTTTGAATATTCCAACATTTTATAATACTGTAGTATCATTTATTACCATGGGTCTCAATTTTTGTGGTTTCATGGGTACTCAGATTCATAGTTTTGCCTGAGTCTTCATATTAGTAGGTTTTACTTTTGTTATTTAACCTTTACAAACATTCAAAATAAAAATACAAAAAGCTATGCCAAAGTAAACGGCAGTCACTTGATCATACCAAACAGTTCTACCACATGCATGAGCATAAAAAAAAGTTCTGACAAACTTATGCTGTGTTGTTGCATGAATGGATACAGTCATTTGAATTGGACACAGCCAACAACATTAAAACAATACTGGCACCTAAATGAGTACAAATACAACACTTGTCAACATCAATCACTAGCAGCACTTTTTTATTTAAATGCCCACCATCAAAGGAAGCTGACACCACCCAAGTAAGAAATCCTAGCTAAATTGAAACACAGTATAATCGTTTCTGCATTTGTCTTGCCTTATGTACAGACCAGCATCAACCACTCAACTTGATAATAAACACAGCACGAAAAAGAAATTAAAATAACTTGTATGCTAAACATGTCATGGAGGACATCACAGAAAAGATCTTACTGGTGACAATCAGTACACGTTATTAAATTAATTTAATTTTTCTACAACAGTTGTACTCGAATGATCAGTTTGAATAAGTACTAGTGTTTGAATACTTTTTTGTTTTTCCTTGTTTGTCCCTATTCTTACTTATTTCACATAACGATTTCAGGCAGATATTTCATTACCAGGTTACAGTGTTGACATTGATTGATCAACATCAACCACTCAACTTGATAATAAACACAGCACGAAAAAGAAATTAAAATAACTTGTATGCTAAACATGTCATGGAGGACATCACAGAAAAGATCTTACTGGTGACAGTCAGTACACGTTATTAAATTAATTTAATTTTTCTACAACAGTTGTACTCGAATGATCAGTTTGAATAAGTACTAGTGTTTGAATACTTTTTTGTTTTTCCTTGTTTGTCCCTATTCTTACTTATTTCACATAACGATTTCAGGCAGCGAGTGAAGCATGCAGTGCCTTGGTAGCCTATTAGTGTCTGTATTGAAGAGATATAGAATACTTTATAATTCTTAGTTTATTGTAAAGATGTGTAAAACCAGATATTTCATTACCAGGTTACAGTGTTGACATTGATTGACATTGTTGACATTGATTGATCAAATACTAATAGCCTTGTTAGTCTCTAGAAACAAAACATGGTTATAGGGGTGGATCATCATAATATGAGGAAAATTTTTCATTTTCTCTTTAACGTTTTGGGTGCAACAATGAAAACCATGAAAATTGGTTCCCCATGAAAATTTCTTATAGTACAGTATGTTGTGGATCTCTAACAGATAAAATCTTGTTTTCATTGATGATAGGCACTGAAGAAAGTTCAGTTTATAAGTTAATAACTCAGAACAAATATACTGCATTATCCATCAAACTTACAGAAATATTTGTCACATAAACACAAATGGGAAATACCTATCATCACAAAAGCATTCTGATGTATAGTAGCATGAACTGTTAATGTAAATTTCAATTACAAATGTTTCAAATACAAATCATATTAAATTCAGAGACAATATGTTGGCAACAACCTATAGTGTCGAATGATTTATTGTTATTTTTTGTTCTGTATCACAGTACATGAAAATGAAACAGTTTACTGTGAACTTTATTCAGAACTGTTTTTCTGTACAGTCTCTTTAAAGACTCTTTGCTGAATATAGTGAAATAAATACAGTGGTCCCCCTCTTATAAGACCACCCCTTCTGCACTGCGAAAGTGGTCTCATAAGACGGGTAGCCTTACCGGGTGGAGGGGGGCTAAAAAAAATTTGTGAGAGTATATGTAATGTACATAGTAAGAAAGCTACAAATAACTTATAACCTTTAATATCTTCATTTAAAAATAAGATTAATTATTTTAGAGCTTTTCTTGTCTTTTGAATATTTATTTCAACTGAACATACATTAATAGTTTTTGTTTTTTGAAGTAAGCATGAAATACAAGTGTGGTACTGTTATCATGCACATTGCAAAACCACAGAAAAACATTTAAATCTTGGTACATACATAATTCTCCATTTGCTCCATTTTTCCATGCTGCTGAATATTCTCCTTATCTATTATGAAGTTTTTTATATGTCCTTTCAACATACAATTGCATGGCAAATCCTTCCCCATATGTCGAGTCGAATAACTTTGAATTTTTTAAAAAGAAAATAATACATTTCCATTCATGTGAGGATATGTTAAAATTTTGTAATAATTTATTCCTATGTTGTTGTTTACTGCAATTTAATTAATTTAATTATGTAGTCGAAACTTTTAGGGAATTACACAACGTTTTCAGTTTCCGCAACTAGTCTATACAAGCTGGTTGTATTTATAGTGTTAGCACATGTGAAGACAGAAATGTAGAGGTTTACAAACACAACGTTTTTGTGTTTATTTGTTTGTCGTAACTATGTTTTGTATTTGCCTTTGAAAAAGACTCATTAAGAGTCGAAAGCGCTTAGGCTAGTTAGTTACTAGTTTCGTACTGTTCGTCGTCAGTTTATTGCATCTATTTTAATTAATCCCTGACAAACGTGATCCCTTGGTGGATCCAGTACGCTTGAGAGGGTTGTTATTCGCCATATGATTTGTATTCTCTATATATATATATATATATATATATATATATATATATATATATATATATATATATATACACACACACACAGTCACATGATCACATGATTTGTTTGGTCTTCCTCTGATACCCTGTTTTGTTCAAGGTAATTTCTCTGTTTTTTAATCCACAAAATCTATGTTAAGCCTACCCTGACCAAATTATGATTTTAGCAATTAGGTCTGGTTGTAATCATTAAAGAGAAAATCTCAACACTTATTTGAAGCCAAAACCTTGAACACAACATTGTTGAGTTCCATTTCCTGTAAACATCAGCTTTTATAGATAATGATATAATAGTAATTATTACTCTTAATGTTAAATGAACTTTAGCCAACACTTCTTTCAGTAATGGAAACCTGACATTGTAAGATAGGTATTAGTAGAGATAATCTAATTACTCAACCTGAATTAATTTTTGGCACTGGACACATTTAAAATAAAATCTGGCAGCTTGTGAGGGGAACATTTTACATTTTTGTACTAATATGCTGGCACCTGGTCATGTTAGAGGGGTGGCCATTCTTAAGAGGTACATTTGAATACAAACTCATAGGTGCTAATGGATTCTGACAGTAAAAAGCCAGTGGGGGGGGGGCCTGTTAAAGACGGGGACCACTGTTTAAAAATAGAATTTGCAGGGTAAAATTCTTATGATTGTTTTTAATGCCAGGTTATGATTGTTTCAGTGCCAGACAGTTGTAGTTTGTGTCATTTTTTAATTAAATATATTTCATATTTTAATTTATGATGCGAAATTTTTTACTAATGTTTCTGTATAGACTTACATGTCTCAAATTAATGCATGCAGAACAGCATCAAGGACATTATCAAGAGATAATGGCACCAGAAGTTCTGCATTTCTCTATAGAATTTTCTTGAGCAAATATGATTTTCCATCAGTTATACATTTTTCTCACCAGTTATCAGCACAGGTAGTGGTTTGAAACTGAGATTTCTTTCACATTGAAATTAAATAATAAAAAAGTGATTTTAATCTGGGTTGGGGGGGGTATGCATAAAATCTTGTACTTCTTACATAGACAAGTATCTAACAATGTATAGATAAATATCAAATGTGCTTACATTAATTGGAAAGTTGATTTTTAATGGCTGTATTGTGCAGAGTAAATAAGATCTGTTTATACCATGCGGCACACTAAGGGATCTGTTTTTACCATGGGGCATGCAAAGGGAGCTGCTAACCTTGGATACTGAACTTGTGGCTTTTAAATTGCTTGATACTCTACCCATTAAGCACAGGTAATGGTTTTCAAACTGAGATGTCATTCACATTGAAAAGTCAAGATCAGTGATTTTAATAGCTTTTATTAACCATGGTTACCTTGCTGATAGCAAGTTCCTTAATATGTTAGGTACATGCATTGTATAGTATTTAAAAGGCATTCCATATTTTAAGTGCTATTATTTAGAGATTACTTTAAAGGTATACTTTGTATATTTGTAAATAAAAAGAATAAGGACCTTGTGAAACACTTCTCAATTTAATTACTACAAGCAAAGAAACTCATGACCTTAAAATTGGTACTTAAGACTGCATCCTTCTTGTCACATATCCTATTGCCTTAACCTAATGGTTCACAACCTTTTTTTTGCAGTGAAACCCACCCCCTACAATTGTTTTACTTTTAGTCTCACAACCCCATTTCTACATTTTGATAAACTTTGCTACCCTTAAAAAAAAAAATCCTGTAAACCTCCAGAACGTCCTTGCAGCCTGGGTGTTTGGAATTACTACCTTAATCAGTGAGCTACCACAGCTCCATTAGATGCAGTTCTGTCATTTCCCAAAGTATGACTCGAGAGGGAGTAACATGGTGACTGCACCGATAAAATCCCCTTGTAATACCAAGCAAATGAATGTACTTTAAATGTGGTGCTGTAAATATATAAGCATTTAGGGGCTGAGAGAAATACATGAGACATTGCTGGTTGTATGAATAGTCAGTCATTTTTATGCAGAGAAATTGATTCCCTAAATACAAGTCAGAAAGATTATTCTTCAAGGGAAGCAACTCTGCATTTTCCAAAAGCACATCTTTTTACAGCTTTCTTACCTTGTTGTACTTTAGCAAAAATCTTGGCAAGTAGGATGCTTTTTGTTGGAATTTATTCTAATTCAGTTGAGTGCTTGTTATGAAAAATGTTGGAAGGTTTCTATGGTTTTTGTATTGACAGCCAACATCTGATCATTATTTATCCAATATTAAAAATCCCTTGTATATTCAGGTTAGTCAAATTCTGTTCAGCTAGGATTATTTTTATTAATCAAGTTTTCAGGTTTTTCAACTTTTACTAATGATAGCCATATCTGATGGCAGAAAAGAGTAATTAATATAAATCTGAAAGTATTTCAAACTAGGACACTGTCAACTTCAGTGGTATTATAGAAAATCAATTTTTAAATGTTTTTTATGTTTATCAACAGCATCCATAAATATCAAATTCTGTGCAAAGAATTTTTTTATTTTTAGTAATGGTGGCCATAATTGATTTCAAATCAGTATCCAGTATTTTGCTTTAAATCTTCATCTTGTATTCTGGAATGGTACAATTTTTTATCTGGAAAATTTTGCATCTCTGGCTAGTCACACTATAATTAAGACACTTTGTTGACAGCTCAAGAGTTCAAGGCATAGCCTTTAAAGTAACAATATGCATCTTGCCAAATTGTTTTCTTTCTTTTAAAGTTGGTGAAGCTTTCAGGTGAGAAATGTTTTAAAGTGAGCAAGATAGAGTAAACTTGTGTGGAACATAAATTTGGAGGAGAATAGCACATAAAATTATAATTTTGTCCTGCAGCATAAATAAAACAATATTAACAAAGTAATAATAATACTAATAGTAATAATCAGTGCATTTTAAAGGTGATGTGTTGCTAGTGATGGGTTTGTTTCATTGTATAAAATTGTTTGCACATCTTTCATACTTTAGATGGTCATTATTCTCTTCTCTATTATCTCTCTAGAAAGGCCACCCTTCTTATAAAGCAGCATCTATAAAAGGGGTGGTCTTTTCAGAGTACCACAGTATGGGAAGCACCAGATTCCAGGGTTGGGGGCTGAAGTTTTGGGAAAATCTCTTGTGTTCACTCCCTCTGGGGAAGATACAATGAGGTTGAATGGAAACCTTGTAAACGTGTGGGAGAGGAACAGGATTTTCTACACAGTACCTCTCTTTGATGGGTTATCAATATTTGGAGCCCATTCACCAAAGGAATTAAATGGCAACATAGGTAAAATGGGTTATCAACCTGATTTCTTTCTCTAATTGCCATAACTCCTGTTGGTAATTGACAGCAGATACCTGGTAACTGGTACCAATTATTTTACCTGGTGAACAGTGACTAAGACCTAGCCAGCCACATTACCTGCTGAAGACCAGTCAGACAATAGATAGTGGAGCAAAGAATTTCTATTCTGTAAACTCTAGTGTGAAGAATTGCCTGGTTTCCTTGTACTTTGAAAGCAAACTTCAATATGAACAATATTGATGACTTCCCTGTGCTGATAAGTAATGAGGAACCCTCATCATGGCAGTTACAAAATCACACCCCAGTGTGATGGTGATCCTTCCCTTGTTAACATTTTTTTTGTACTGTAGAAAGAGCTACCCCCACCTGTTATGAAAACTGTCAATTTCTGGTACTTGAGAAAATTTCCTGGATTTGAAAAGTAGTTTTCCAGTGATGAGGAAACAGCAACAATATTCCTACACATGCAGTGGTTTTTAATCCCACAGCTCACCAATGAGTATAAAAAGAACATCCATCCATGCATGTACACCAAGTACATGCCAAAGAGTATGGCTAAATTTAACAAACCAATGGAATGAAATGTTTAAAAATAAGCAGAACAAGAAATGAGAGGGTAATAATTACCAGGATACCCGTTACAAAGTTAATAATTACCCTAAATAGGAACAAACCTGGTTCTCATGACCAAAGAATTTCCAGGAATTCAATGAATTTCTTCTTGATGAATGTTGAAACTATGTCATATTCTTCAGAGATACAAGTTTGAAATTAGCTACTATAGCAACCATACTGGATGCGGGATCATCACCACTTTCATTTGGAAGAAACTAAATACTATTAAAATAATTTTGGTAGAAGTACAATTTTGATATGACCATCCAGTCATGAGAATTTTGTGACACGAGTATGGAAAGCCATATCTAAGGTTAGAGCAGCACTATTTTCATTCAATACTAAGCATCACAATTATTCTGGTTTAAACCTTGTGTCAACAGGACTTACTAACTGGAAGTAAAAATAAGATTTTCAAGATGGCTGCCCTCGATATGTTGGACATCACACTGGCACCAAGTTCACAAAATACCAATCTGATTCAACTAACCCAGTGGAAACCCAATACAGTGAAACCCCGCTATAACACGATGATCGGGGTCCATAAAATTGGATCGTGTTAAAAGCGGGGTCGCGTTAATGGGAGGTTTACAATATTTAACTTTTTTTCCGAGAACATATACATGTACGTGTATACATGTACAATGATCAAAAAGTCTGCTTATCATCAGATGAATATTAACTGGATTGCATTAATTAAGATATATTCAAGATAATCGATGGCTAAGATATTTATAGGTTTTTACTGTGCATTAAAAACATTTACTAATTTTTATTTGTTTGAACGATAATACAGATTGACCGATAATGCCAGACTATCGCTAATTCATGAAAAGTGTATCAACACTGTATGCTACCGTACCGTCGTGGCATACAGTTCATCCGAAATGGATGTAATTTCATTGAAAATTGTACAGATTTAAATATTCAATAATTTTGTAATAGTCTGAATTCATCGTGTAAAATATAGGATGAACAAACTATTGAAACAATTTGCTTGCCGTCTGGTATCGTACGGTCATTGCATGCAGCTTTTCCCGGGCCTACATACGGTGTCTGTACAAATTTCATACCGCCAAAATTTTATCTTATGCGACAACTGCAAGAATAATTAACAATCAAAGCATGATTTCAGCGTGCAAATAACTTTTATTTCAGATTTTGTGAACATCAAAAGAAGCATGTGAAAACTGCTAAATTAATCGTTGCCCAAAGTGCAAAGTCAGTGTGGTCCCAAATTTAAATTTCATCATTTCTTGAAAAATATATTCAATGACGTTTGCTTCTTTGCCGCGAACTGTTGGGTTCTAGCAAAGTCAAGAGTGTTTCTTGATTGAATGACTTTGACGCTGTCAACATCTTGTGTTTCCAGACACCTTAAACTTGCTTCTAAATATACTACTGCTTCAGACACTTTTGTGTGTGTGGGGGGGAGTTGGTGTGCCCTCGTCATCGTTATCATTATCGTCACTGGTTTCAGGTTTTGATTGTGCAGCTTCATTCTTCCTCCTGACATTTGTAAAAATTTCGTCATCTGATATGTGTTCATATATAGGGCAGATGTCATCTACTGAATACAAGTTAAGGATATCATGTCTGTGCTCGTATTTTTTTTTTTTTGAAGTGCTTCTTTTGCTAAACGTACGTCGTCTTAAAGCTGAGTCTTTTGTTTGCCCTTCTTTAGTTGATCTAGGGCATACGGTTTCTCTTTAGCAGAAAACGACTTGCATTTTTGAACCTGCTTTTCCATAACAGTAAAAAAAAATTTATATATAAGCAAACAACATACACAGATAAAGCTCGATAACTAAGTAATGTAGGCCTGCAATGGTTATGAATCACTTTTTATTTAAAACAAAATTAAGCCGAATGGAGGTACAATTTCAAGCCCTTTTAATTTACAAATAATAAAGTGGATATTATTTACTTTGAACTGTTTGTTATTTGACCACAATGCCAAGCACAGTTTACATGTCGGCGGCTTTCGTCCTTTGATATTTATTAAATTGTGCGACTCTTGTATCAACCACCGCTTGGTCTGCGGCTTGGCCGTGATTGCAGCTAAATAAGAAGCCCATGTCGGCTATTGTTTGAGCAACGACTGTCTACGGAAGACAATCACAAAGACGATTACTGGCTTTACTCAGGGATCCGTAATAAGTAACACTTCCGATAATGTTTACTTTGGCTTAACAATTTAAAAACCTACTGAAACCAGTTTTCTCTTCTAGAGTGGAATACGGAGCTTCACCACAACCTGTTCAAATTGATAAATTTCAGAAGCCAAGCATTGTACACTATTTCTCGTACGTTATATATATCGTATTATTTTAGAATTCATACACGATCACTTCTCCAAAATCACTTAAAGAACCTGGATAAATTGTTAAGTTCCGATCGTTTATTATTGAAAGCAATACGCAAATTCTTCCACCAAATTATAATAAACGTTTTACACACTATTTCTCGTACGTTAAACCAATATTTTCACGGTCCCATAAAAATACACGTAAATTAATTTCAAATTTCAGGCAGCAAGCCACGATAATATTATTCTAAAAGTCACAACTAATCTCATACCCAAAATAAAGTTAATTTCTTGTTGTTGTTTGTTGTTTGTTTTTTTTTTACTTTTCTCTAAAAAAAATTTCCATGTGTGAATGAATATACGAAATTTCGGGAGCCATGCTACGATCGCGTTATATCCGAATTCGCGTTAATGCGGGGCGCGTTGTAGCGGGGTTCCACTGTACTTACGAGACTTTTCCCATTCGGGTATGGTAGCATTGCCAATTTTCAAAATGTTTGCCATGTTGACCATACACGGCATCTGATTGACCTTTTCATGATAAACAGTGACATTATTGTTTAGATGGTAACTCTTTGCATCATATAGGATGACTAGATGGAAATATTTTCATTTAGGAGCAACAAGACCTCATAAGAAGTGAATACCACATGTTGATATGACTAAATTAGTGGAAGTATCTGGATATTATATTGGATGTCCACCATTTTCTTTTTAGGTCCAGTTAGATGTAATAAGTAGTCCTCTGGTAAAATCCCCATGTCAGTATCACTATCCATTCAAAACAATGCCAACAAGATTTTCAAGATGGCAGCTATAGTGGCCATATTTGACATAAGGTCGGCACCACTGTCATTGAAACAAATTAGAATTATAAGTGAAAACCTCATGGTGATAGGATTAACAATAGGAAGATCCCTATGACCAGCCCTTGGGATGAACATGTGATGTGATTTAAGATTTTTAACTGAACTTTTAACAATTTTTCAGTCATATCTCTACATTGTCTCCAGTGTGGCAGTTTATAGTGATATATAGCACTGGGGAATCATGCCGCAATCATGTAGCATGATGTCCCACACAGTCACATTATCGTGACACTAGGCCAACCAGTCCTAATACTAACTTCTTAATGCTAAGCGTCAAGCGAGGCAGCTGTAAATACCATTTTTCTAAGTCTTTGGTATGACTCGACCGGAGATCGAACTCACGACCTCTCGCATCTGAGGCAGACACTTTAACCACTAAGCCACCAGAGCGGTCTGGGATGAACATGCCTGGCAATGTCCCAAGTAGTTTAAAAGGGATAGCATTAACAAGCTTGTTATAATGGATGGAAGGAAAAACAATAGGCCATCTCATAAGGGTCTCAAAGTAAATGAAATGTAAAACGTGTAATCAAAGACTGCAACTTACATACAATTTCTTTTATTCATCACAAAACTTGACAAGCAGAATGTTATTACAGAGAAAATAATGGAGCTTAACTATAAATCAAATCAAATTGCAAAAACAGTCTTAGTATAACAAATTATTTCTTTCACAATAGAATAAAACAAGTTTTCTTTTCAAATGACACCAATATTAGATATGCAAAACTTGTCTGAACCCAAAAGTGATTTCTGAAAGTTATAACCGACAGTAACTGATATCAGGAAAGAATGATTATTTGACATTGATGAATCCAGCAAAAAAAACTACATTATAAAGTTTTCTTTAATTATCCTAAAGAATAATGAAGTAAAAAATTCAGTAATACCAGTCTGCTAGACAATGATCACATTTTCCCCCTAAAATCCATTTAAAATAAAATAAAATTTAGAAAATTCAGTAATATGACAATAAGATTAGCTTCTCTTTAAATTCATAAACAGCACAAATATACTTGAAATGATGCAAGAGCATTGTTGTTTTCTGTGGATTTAAATCCCAATTTTTAGTACACAAGGAGTTGAGGGAAAAAAAAAATTCTTGCCAACAGCAAGATGGCAGTGATGAAGCTACCCAGGGCCCTGAAGAGCATCATAATCACGAGTATAATGCACAGCCCAAATCAAAAAACACATTGGTGGTACCCGCATCTATCAGTTAAATACAGCAAGTAATATCAAAAACTACATATTTAATGACGTTTTATTTAATGCATACTTGTTCAAACAGACTCAGAACTCTGCAAGAGTTCATCAAACGAGTGAAACAACAAAGACATTTCTCCAGATCTCAAAATTTTTCAAAGCATTTTTGCATAATCATTTAAACTAAAAAAAATATATGAAACTTTTAATTATGTCATTTAACTCCAATACTGTTGTAGGAAGTACGTCTCAATTGCCCAATGAAATTGTGTGTATGACATAACCATGACTAATGCATCAACTCCTCTAGCAGCGAACAATATTTTTAAAACGAGCTTTGGTATGACAAAGATCTCATGGAGCCCCTCAGCTGAGTCTGTTTGAACACTAAAACTAGCTATAAATTAAAAATTTTATATTTCATGCCTCTTACAGTTGTTGTACATGAAATATGACAATTCTGCCAATAAATATTGCAACCCTGGCAAAAAGACCATTCTCTTCAGGAACATTCTTCTAACAAATCAATATCAATAATTAGTAATCAAATTCAAAGTGTCGAGGATACTAATAGCTTGCAGGTATCACATGATGATAATTTACACAAAATACGATGGAAGGATACAACTAACTCCCAATATATTATGGTTTACTCATGCAATATAAACACTATTAATAATCTTACCATTTTTCCAAATTTTCTTGTTTTTATATCAATACTGACATCTGAAACATTTCTGGTGCAACTGACATTTCCAGAATTAATAACAAGTCGAAAAGTATCAAAGGGAAACAACATACAGATCTTTACATTTATATAAAATTGAGTTGTCTTCCTCGAGATAAAAAAAATGTTACTAAGACCAAAATATTTTTTTTCAATACTAGTGACAGCATATAGAGTTGGAACAGGAAAATAGACACCATGCCATAAGGTTTTATGGGACTGAAATCCTCTAAGCAATAACAGTATTGCTGTGTATTCTTTAAAGAAAAAAGAAATTATCTGTATATATGGTACATGCAAGGATATATTGTACATTTGATTATTTGAACATGAAAATATAAATCCACTGTACATCAATCACCAAGCTAAACATGTCAACACATCAAAACTAGAACAAACACTATACCTACAATACATCTTAAGTTACTTCAAGTGCCAAAATGTCATTATGTAAATTCAGAATTTCCTGATCACATTTGGGAGATTTATTCTAAATAAACCAATTAAATTGTTTAAGTTATCATGCACTTTTAGGAATTAAGAATAAAACTGATTCTTACAATGAATTACAGCATAAAATCTTAATACCATGATCTGTGTAATGCTATAAATTTTTTTAAAAATGCATCGAGTTATTCAAAAGAATTTACAACAATGCCATTGGGCCTTGTTCAGAGCAAATAATCTAGGGTATACTAGATCAATCACAAGAAATTATCATGATGTCTTGCCTCTACAAGTAGACTTGGTACCTAAAAATTCTAAAGCATCAAAAAGCTTTCTCTTGAATACATCTGAGAACCTCCTTTTCAAGAAAAAGAGGACACTCCTTATTTGTCATGCCTGCTTTCAAATTTGTGACAGAAGCTTCCACCAATGCAAGCTCAATAAAATCTGTACACAATATTGTACACAACCTACAATATTGTACACAACATGCAAGTGTTAAAAATGTGAATTGTACATCTTATGAAAAAAAATAACTCTTATAATCTTTACATACAAATAATAAGCATATGACTATATGCAGCATACACCAAATGTCATTTTATACTGAACTGGCAGATAAAGGTCAATGTGTTTCATTCCGAGTAAACAGCATGGATCCCATTCAAATCAACCTGGATATAACAAATTGGCAGATCAAGGTCAATGCTTTCCACACAAGGTAAGAAGCTTTACTATAATCCAAATGAACAAAATGAACCTTTATATCTGGGTCTATCCTGTTTTGTGCAGCTGGCTGCATGTTATACAGCCATGAACAAGCTCAATAAAAAAACAAGACTTTTACAGGAAAATTACCTGGACTAAAAAAAACAAAAAAAAAAAACGGGGCAAATTTACCAAAATATACATTTTTAGCTCATTTCTCAACGTAAAATATGAAAAAAGATCTCCCATCACCATAATAGAGATCAGTCACGTTTTAAACTAGGAAGTAGCACATGATAACTGGAATAAAAATTTACATACAAGATTTAATAGCTTTAGTAATATCAATCAATGCTGTTTAGTTATCAATAGTTAAGTGGAAGTTAATTTATCAACACGGAACACTTTAATGGAAATACAAAGCTCCTTATAATGTACAAAGATCACAACACTGCAAAACACTATTAGAACAAATACAAATGCACAACTTAGTAACTCAAAATATTTCTTATGAAAAGAAAAGCACACATTTGCAAATGGTCAGGCTTAGATTAAACCAAATGCATTTCAACAAAATTCTCCCTATTCTTGAAGATGGGTCCCCAACTTCCATTTGGACTCTTCATGACCTCGGTCTCTTTCATGGCATCCTTGGAACTGTACTCAGTAGAATCATCTGAACCACTCGTTCCACGGCGAGCCCTGGTGGTGCTGCAAAAATTAATATACATTACAAATTACATTAATAATAAATTAATATACATTACAAATTACTACTGGCTTAGAATTTTCATAAATACCTATTACTAGAGAAACAAATACAACACATTTTATACACAATTGCACTCAGTTTTGAAACGTAAAATTTTTGTTTGGCAGAAATAAAATCCCAAGCCATTTCCTTATGAGATGGGTTGAATGTCATCATCTGGTTTCTAAATAAATAAAGACTGGGGCCCCGAGTGAAAGAGTGGTCTGCCATCTCACCTCTGTCTGCGTGAGTTTGAGTCCAGACTCTGCTAGCGTGGGTAAGTGAGAAAGCCTGCCAGTAGCTTCTTATGGGTCAGTGGTTCTTCCATAGGTTTTTCTGGGTTCTTCCTTCACCATTAATATTGGCCGCCATGTATAGCCTACCTTGTGCCGAAAAATGGTGTCTAACCCTATAACAACAAATAAAGACTTGAATTCTTATCTTTTGAACTTACAATATTCAAATTGCAAACGTAAAATTTCAAAGGAAACATGGTTTTTTTATTTACCAACATGGTATATTTATTTACCATCATATACAATTCCTTATAAACTGTTGCCATATGTAAACAATAAAAATTTTCTGTCCATTCAAGTCAAACTTCATTAATTCTGGATATAAGTAGTGTAATTATACTTTCTTTATACCTGAGGGATCTACTTTCACTCTCCTGAGAATATAAAGGACAGTTTTGTTCACCTTTGTTGCAGATTAATTTGCTGTAAAAAAAAAAAAGGTGCAAATGTAAAAAGGTATACCTTGCCACTACCTGTACAGACTGCTGACCTACTTCCTTCATTCTAAATCCTAGCCTTCAGCTGTGCTCTATGTGCAGCTTGTAAAACCAAGCTAAATATGTCCAATATTTTAGACTGTCTCTTGTTAAACCAAGATACCTCAAATCTCAGTAACTACCTGGCTTACCTGAAATTAAAAATATGCAAGCAAAATGTTAGATCATGGTTTCAGCACATATTACAACTTTGTTGATAGTGTGTATAGTTTTATTTACTTATCATTTAAACAAAAATGTCTATACACATTTATATACATGTATATCAAGTCCTCAGCACTGCCTTGTTACACAATACATGCAACAGATATCAGTTATTTTTCTTTCTTTTGTTTTGACATTTTATTTTAGATCATTCTGCTTCTCTGTACAAATGGTGTTCATTCCAGAAATGGAAAATGTGGAACACCAATAACAACTACGAGCTTTTAAAGTGGGAATTTTTTTTTTAAAATGTTGGCAGTTACAAATACCTTACCTTTATATTATTTTTTGCAAGAATTTCTAACACATTGCAGGCATCCATATGATGAATTAATAATTTTTTGCAATAAAAAATTTACATTTTTATTATTTTATACTTTGAAACTGAATTTAGCACCCAACTAGAGCTCAGCTCTTTACAATATCCTTGTCACCTAAAACAACCTTGTCCAATGTTAAAGCTGATTATTTTTGCTGAGGAGGCCATTAGCAAGTGGTGCTATAGTCCAACCCAAGAACAACTGATTCATCATATACACAACAACTGATTCAAGGAATGTAATGCTCCAATGCCAACATTAAGAAACCCATGACCACAGTGCCTCTAATCATTATCAGCCTTTCTGGAAATGAGCCTTCCAAATTGGAACTCGACTTTTAATTCCTTTATCCTTAAGTAACAGTTCCTCCAAAGAATTTTGAAGAAGTCCACTTTTTTCTTTCTTTCTTGTACACTATTGTACTTTCAAAATACAGCATTGTTTTTGACAAGACTTCATCTTAATTTCCCTACAATTTCTATTACTGATAATCTCCACTCCATTGATGCCCAAGCTAATCAATATTAATAAATCATATGTGTCAACCAATACTTTTTTTGGCATCAAGTGCACTCTAAACTTGGGATGTACTAATTTTTGTCCAAAGAAAAACTGCAACAATCTATTCCATCTCCTTGATACACTATATGGGTGTCCATTGATTAAACTCTAGTTATTGTTTTGCATCTACATCAATTGCAACTGAGCCTAATTTGGAAAAGTCTGAAATAAATGATGTAATCAAAATGGAGTGCTGTGAAAATTTATGGATCAATTGGAAATCACATCAAGACCTAGATAATGAAACGAGAAGGTAATTATTTTCTGGTTGTATCAGCTTTTTGTCAAGGTGATGCATGCTCAAATATGACATGTAAAACAAAAAGAAATTTTAATCACACTGGAGTGAAAAATATCCATGGGTTGAATTGAATTCATCCACTCATTAGGAAAGGTGTTTTGCAGCTATTACAAACAATATCCCAAAATTGCATGGGTTGGGTATTCAACAAGTGTATATGTTTGTGGAACTGAGATTAGTAATTTAATATCTTGTGAGTTTCCTAACTAGCAAAGCAATCCTGATTATGCATCACTGTAGCCACTATATGCTGAAAATCCCTAATGATGGAGTTACCAACAATGCTATTTAAGGCAGTTTTAACAGTATGAGAATGAAATGAAAAACATCTTTAAAACATCCTACACCTAAGCCTAATAATATGGAAAACCATAAACAATATGGAAATGATGTGCACAATCCAGATATGTTAAACACTGTCATATTATGGGAACAGTGTGTGGGCAAGAGACTGTCATTTTAATTGTAAAGCATTAAAAGTTGGGGAAAGTCTGAATTCCAGTAAATTAAGTTTCCATTATTGCTGAAAAAAGTATAGATTCTGCCATATCTGGAGTACCCATATATAAAAGCTATTGAATAAAAAGATACACCATTTGAATAACAAAAATCTGATGCAAGTTATTTTCGTTTGTTTGTTTTAGAAATTGATTCAAATGTGTGAATCTCATCAAATCAAGGCCAGAGAGGGAGTAGTAGGCCTTGTGGATGAGAATAAACAAAACAAGATCACCCGTGCACAGGTAAATTAATTTATAATACTGTTGATTTCATGTTTTAAGAAATTTCGTCTTGCTTTAATTGATAAACTGCACTCTGCCACCCGTGCTCCACTTTGGGTGAACTTGTATGCCTTTGATTGCCACAGCCTTCATTTTCTAATTCGTCCTTCATAGGGTTCTCCATCTTAAACCTTAGGAAAAACCGTCAGATTTTCCTCTGACCCTTCCAACCCCATTTTCGATATATCCCTCAACATGAATGTCAGAAAATTTAAAATTGGGTGTGAATTTCAGAAAGGTCCGTGAGCACTTTAACTATATGACAGACCGACGCCTTTAAAGAACGAAACTTTCTGGGGTCAAACTTAAAAATTGCAGATATACTTGGCAATCAAGGTTCCAAATATTGTATACGTACCTATATTCGCTAAATCAGTTCTGACTAACAGATAATTACACACACTGTTAATTAGTCTCCGAGTGCAATGGAGATGGGAATGTACAAATTTCACTTTTCAACGATCGGCTGACAATCTCCTGGTGTTTCTGATGGTCTGAAATAGTTCTTTCTTTGTAACGTGTCGGTTTTCGTGAATTTTGCTGGAATACATCAGCTACAATGTTCTTAAAAGTCCAAAATTATCAAACACAAACACTAAATATGTTGAGCTCTGCAGGTTGAACTTGTGACAATTCTTTTGACTTCCCAAGTTAAACTGGTTTAAAACGCTTGCAGACTGTCTCGTTGTTTATAGCACTCGGTACATTGAACCAATCAAACAATCACGCGCTAGCCGCATGATAAGGGTTAATAGGTCACAATGTGTCATAATATAGAGTGA
Organism: Potamilus streckersoni; assembly: GCA_016746295.1. NCBI lineage: Eukaryota > Metazoa > Mollusca > Bivalvia > Unionida > Unionidae > Potamilus > Potamilus streckersoni. The sequence continues at coordinate 1,706,977 of JAEAOA010002130.1, read as the reverse complement.
CGGAGTCAAGGAAATATCAGTTGTAAAGTGCGTGGTCAGAGATCACGTATAACCTCGTTCGTTCGTTAGCCATTATAGTCGTATATGCACGTGCGGTTGCTCGACGACTCTTAAAGCCTCGTATTTTCATAAGAGACAAGAGATACCACCGAAAGGGTGGGTCTCCATTACCCTCCTCCGTGGTTAGCCATCAACCCGGATCCACGTGAAGGTCCTTGGCCCAGGGCTGGGCCTTATCGCTTCGTACCAGACCTCAAGACCTTGACATTCAACACTGTTCATACAGCCCAAAACACCACCCAACCTAGCAGCAGGACAAGAACGCCAGGAGAACCACCCCCAAAGCCCCGCCCGTAGAGTTCGACATGTGTGTTGATCTAGTTGTTGATGTGATTGCCCCAGAAACATGGCTCACCATTTTATCATGTATAACCTAAAGCATAAGGACTTTATATCAACGTAAACAAGGTCAGATATGGATTCTCAGACCCATGACTTTCTAATTTAATAATAGAGAAATTTTGTTTGAACTAGGACAAGCACGGGTGATTCTTACCTTCATACCACCGGTCTCTCTCTCTCTCTCTCTCTCTCTCTCTCTCTCTCTCTCTCTCTCTCTCTCTCTCTCTCTCTCACACACACACACACACACACACGCACCGGCCCTGGTATGCTGTGTGTGTATGTATATGTATATATATATATATATATATATATATATATATATATATATATATATATGTGTGTGTGTGTGTGTGTGTGTGTGTATTGGAGTGAGTTGAACGTCTATTTTGGAACAGAAGAAAGGCTTTACAATGCAGTTCGCAATTCTGATGCAGGAAGAACCCGGAAAAGCCCTTCAAACCCAGGGGAATGTATTTGCAGGCATTCTCGCGTATCCACGTTTCCTTAGATGTTTTGTTTGAAGGCCGTGTGTGATTACATCAGAGAAAGATGTAGCACATAGGTGGTTCATGATTGATAGTTATTAGTTGCTGTAACTAGTGGCTCTCAATGGCGTTTGTACTTGATTCAACCTTGTGCTAAAAATAAGCCATAACACCCTCACCCCACCCCGCTGAGACCATATTGATTTCGGTCGAAGTCGCTAGCGACGCGTAGTGACACTGGTGCTGGCAGCATTTTGAAATCTATAAATAAGATATGTTCTTTTGGAAAAATAATTATTTAATATAGTGACCACAAAGTTTTGTTGCTATGGTTCATTTACAAAAGATGGTGTTTGGTTCATTGGATTTGAAAACGGTTTTTAAAAGCCTGATACGGAGAGAGATAAGTGTATGCGATAGGTACACCGATTGTGGTCTACGTGATTTTGCCATTTAAAAAAATGTGACGAAAGATACGTATATATGTAGTTTGCACTTTGTTGGTGGAAATGGACCCACCAAGGAACATACAGAGAAATCCACCATCTTGGACTCATATAACGGTAACTTTTGTTACATACCCATGCAATTATAAAAAAAATATTACCGGGATTATTTAATAATAATAATAATAATAATAATAATAATAATAATAATAATAATAATAATAATGAGTAGAAGATTTACAAGAGTAAAAAATCCGCCAGATAACAGTAACTTATTACATACCGTAAAATATCGATTATAATATGCAGTTTTTTAACGAAAAGTTTTTCTAAACTAAAGGTGCGTATTATACTTAGATGTAACTCTATTGAAGTTTTATTGAACGGTAAGTCAAGGACGGCACCGCATGTCAATTACCATCTGATTGAACTTTCTGCACCATATACATTATTAAATAAGTAATATATTATTAAATATAAGAATGAAGTTTACTTTAGTGATAAATACCGGTATTGTTCCGTTCACCAAAAGATCATCAAAATGATTTTTATGACCGTTCCGTAGGTTATAGCGCTGACTCTGAACGCACGAGTCTGCAGTTTTATCAATAAAGCACGACGAAATTTCTGACATAAAATCACTTTAACGGTTACTTCCTGTAATGACCGTGCTGTTCAGGGTTTGTGACCGTAATGGTGAAAATAAAGGTTAATTCGCCGGATTGGGTTTCTGCGTTGGTCATCCGAGAGTGATGCTTTGGTATGTTACTGTTTTATGATTGGATAGATGTAGTTTGTCAGTCTTCTTACGATTCTGGAGCGATACAATACGTGTGAGAAAAGTCGAATCGAGCGTTGTGGTCCCCGTTGCATTCCTTGTGTTAATTTATAATACACTTAATGTGATTTCATGATATTATAAATTGTGTCGTGCTTTATTGATAAAACTGCATATCCCTATGCTTTGATCAATTATTCGCCGATTAAGGGCTGGCATTCACACGTATCTACACATGCAACACATAGGTGTCAAGATTTTTGCATTACAGTGAAAAGAGAAAATCTGGGGGTATATTATACCCGAAATTTTACGGTATATATCCATTTAATTAGGACAAAATTACCGGGATGATTTGCGATACTACTACTACTACTACTACTACTACTACTACTAATTGTAGGGGCCCCGAGTGGCCGAGTGGTCTAAAGAGCTATCCGTTACGGATCACTGCCATCTCACCTCTGTCTGCGTGGGTTCGAGTCTGGGATTCGGCGAATGTGGATATGTGAGAAAGCTTGCCAGTAGCTTCTAGTGGGTCGGTGTTTCTTTCCGGTGATTTCCCGGTTTCTTCCTCCACCATTAATACTGGCCGCCATGAATAGCCTATCGTGTGCTGAAAAATGGCGTTAAGCCCAACCAACAACAACAACAACAACAACAACTACTACTACTACTACTACTACTACTAATAATAATAATAATAATAATAATAATGAGTAGAAGATTAACAATAACAAAAAACCCACCAGATAACAGAACTTTTATTACTTACATATCCATTCAATTATGACAAAATTACCGGGATGATTTGCGATAATAATAATAATAATAATAATAATAATAATAATAATAATAATAATAATACTGAAAGGATAATAAGCACTGAAAAATAATAATAACAACAACAATAAATTGTACTTGTAAATTTGAATATCAACGTAATGGTAGGTGTTACAAGAATGTACAGTTATAAATCAAACACATGTCAAAATGACTTCTGCTATGTGTGATTAATGTATTCATAAATTATACTGCAGATAGGGGAAAAATCGACATTTCTGCTATTTATAACACTATGCATATAGAAGAGTATTGTAAATTCAAGATACAAAATGAACCATTCAAGAAACGATCCAAGTCAAGAAAACTTAAATACACTAAGTCCTGACGTGTATAGTATTTGATTTGATGCACCTTTATAGCAGTTTGCTTTTCTTTTTCTTTTTCTTTCTTTTTTTCCGTTTTGGGGTAGGCATCGACATTCTAACCATCGCTGTAACTGAATATATGAATGCTCATCTTTATTCGAAAGAACAAATTTAGCGTCTGGTACATCATTTTCAGTAAGAACCGAAATATCACTAGTCGCCATTAGGCTGGTACGCCTATTTTTAGAAACTGACGTCACTGCGTGTGACGTGTAAAAGAGGTAAAAAGTACAAGCGCCATGGGTAAAAGAACTTAGTTATCTTTGTGACAAGGGCATTATCTGATGGAGTTATTGTTGGGATCACTTTAGTGCAGTAGAACGTAATAATGTTTGACTTTTGACTTGGATGACAGACAAGCAATCTGCTTCTAATGAAAAAAAAAAAAGAAAAGAAAAAGAAAGAAGCGCTTGAAGTAGGTGGAGCACATCGTTAGTAAAGATACATGATATATATATATATATATATATATATATATATATATATATATATATATATATATATATATATATATATATATATATATATATATATATATATATATATATAACTTCACCTTTGTCACTGAGATATTAACATAAAACATATACTATCAGCCTTACAGTATTTGAAAAAAAATATATATATTTTCCAGATATTTTATAATAGTTTGTAACAAATAAGAGTATATACTGTACATGTACTAAAAATATAACTACGTTGTTGTAATTGTCACTACTAACGCCAAAGATCATTATTGACTGATTATATTTGAGGCCACGGAAAGTAAAGCAATTTAGCAACAACAAAACAAGGTTTAATTTGCTTAAGATACGTGTTTAAAAAGTAATTAGAGACTGAAACCAAACTTTTACCACTGTACCTTTTTCAAGGTTATTTTTCCTGTCAATGATTAATTCTTTTTTAAAAAAATATCAGTATCTCAGTATTATATGGTTGTTTTTAACATTTGCATGTAAGACTTGAGTTCAGGGGTCTTAAACACGGTATCAACAAATGGCTACCGACTGGTTCCTGGGCAGTGCCCTATTGTCAGTTTCCATACATAACCATAACTTGAACTCTAAACTAAACCCTTAATTATAAATTAATAACTCCTTACTTTGGCGGAACCAATCCGTACATTATGGCGTTCTAAAATGCATCCATTCCCCTATAAATCTTGTACATGTTAAATAAATATGTTCTACCACAATTAACAATAAGAAAACAAAGATCGACCTAAAAATTTGTTCCTTTGCAAATGCCAAGACACACATTTATCCAGGAAATAAACGCTGTCGCATTTGTCACCAAATCGTGGACTCGGAACACGAATGCTACATTGAAAAATACCATTCGAAACAAGTGGAGGAGAAACTTTTCAGACAATATCAGTTTATTAACTTGCTAGATTTGCATACATTTATATGTCTCAATTTATTCTGAAATTTAACTTGTTAAATTTCGTAAATAAAAGATGAATAAATCTAGACATATTCTCTGAGTTACTTGGCCCTTACACAGTTGTGTTTCCTTCCAAATGCAGACATCTGCGTTTATGTTTACTGGTTTCTTTTTGTTGTAAAAAAAAAAAGCCCTCTTCACTAGAAGTTTTATTTCTGGCATAGAATGTGAACCATCAGCTTGAATGGGGTCTGGGTAATTCTCAGTTGGTCTATTTTCTCCAACAAAGTGCTGCAAAATATGTATATTTACAAAACAATGTATTACAAATATATGACAATCAAAAATGCAGAGTAAATCTGACATTTTATATTAATATCAGCAAAGAAACATTTTATATCGATTTTTTATTTTAGATGTATGGACAATGTAGTCTGAAAAAAAAGAATTCCTAGTCTTATTTGTGACTTAGTCATAACATAAATATATGTTCCAATACACATGCACTGATAATATGCAGATATGTATTGACCTGTTAATTCTTGAAATGCAAGATAAAATATCAAGGGGGCTGGTAGGGGATAAATGTATGCTTATAATTAAAGCAGAACTATTAAAAGGTGACCTGGATGCCCGAGTGGTCAAAGGCTCTCAACATTTCTGGTCAGTAACATCTCAACTACGTTCACATAGGTAACTATATCGGGCTCAGCCAGAGTGGGTATGAGAAAAAGCTTTTTAGTAGCTTCCCTTGAGTTTGTGGCTTTTCCAGAGTTTTTCATCCACCAGATAAACCTGGCCGCCATGTATCGTGTACTGAAAAAATGTAGTTGACCAATGATAACAACAACAATTACATAAACCAGCCTTACGAAATGTGTATTTGATCTTTTCTCATTAAAATTATTTGCTAGAATACTACTTATACTTATTTAACATAGTGAAATCTAAACTGAACTGAATTACCTTTGAGCAACTGGCCTTGTGTTGGTTTATCCTGGCGATGTTAAGCTGTTCTTGCGGTCGACCACACGCTTCGGTCCATCATTTTACCTTTTCCAAATCACATTTTGGAGTCGGAAAACGTATAAAACGGCCTCCTTCCATCCTTTCCGGGTATCTCTCATCTGCAGTGCACGTTCCCAATGCTCATCGAAGCACTATTTTGTCAATATATCGCAAAAATCACCAGCTGTATTTTCACCACACGTTTGTTTTTGGGTAAAATGTGGCGGCTGTTACCGTAGCAATGGACACTGTTATCCAATTAGTCAATATTTGTGGTTTTGATTGAGTTAGGATCTATGTATTGACTTGAGAAGGATACTTTGCAAGTTTATCATCGAAAGTATGACTACGTACTAGATGAAAGCCATTACAGGTGTAGTGTGAAAGGTATTTGTACAACTAGGACCGGCAGTGGAAAATTGCTTATTCATCAGTCCATTTGTGTGTTCCCTGGTCTCGATCATGTACGAACAATTTTCAAATATGCAGAACTTCATTTTGGTTGGATGCGGTGGCTTCAATTTTACAGACCCGAAGCAACAGAAAAAAATATCTGCTCGATACGCCAAGATGTAGATAGAGTTATCATATCAGAACCTTGGCTAGCGAAAATGTCGCGTCTGGATGAAATGTTCTTGATGTTTTGCATAGAAGTGTAGATTAGCGTTGGAAAGTCTATATAATATCACATCATCTATTAGTGTCCGTCTTTTAAAAGACTAATGTTAGATGCAAACCTTTGTTATGTATATTTAATTTGCATTGTTTGTTTGTTAGTTTTGTTACTTTTTTATTTTATGATATACGGTAAAATCATAGTGTAACTGACCTCCAAAATCAATGACAGTGTTGTAAACAACATGGTTAAATTTTGTCTGACTGAATTATTTAAGTCAAGGACATTCATGATTGTCGCATGTTTTATTGTATACAGGCTTTGCAGTAATATGTTTCTTCGGTTAGGATATACTTTTGATCCTCCTCCTGGTTTTCGTTTTATGTCTTAGTCATTTTTTTAAAATATAAATCTTGTTTACGGACAGAATATGTTGAATAGATCACATCATTATTTCTACCGCGATCTGGGGGAAAATAATTTATTGAAATTACCAGTAACTTCGTTGGCAGAATTGTTAGGTGGCACCTCTTAATTGTAAACTAAATATTTGAAGGTCGTTTATACCTTATATCTTTATTATTTCAAAGAACGGTTTATGTCAGCTGTTGTTTTTTGTTTTTTACGTCCTTCCTTCCAAACTTATACTGAAAGAATGGTGAAATTTATGATAAAAAGAGGATTTGGGGCAAGGGAAAAATAATCGCAGGTAAACAGCCTCCATTTTCATTGTCTTTCATTCAATGCTGTAACCCTCAGTTTGAATAATTTTGTACTGTGATTTTAGAAAGATCTCACATAAAGCAAGGACATGAAAGCAGAGCAGACGGTCGAGGGGGGGGGGAGAAGGGAAGAAACTCTGGATATTTCCCCAGGATCCGAGCCGAATATTTTATAATTTTATGAAAGTAAAATTTAGTTTCAACAAGAGCTTGGAAAGGCCTGGTGTGTTTCTTACCCCAGGACCCGTGATCGCTCGCCACGGCTCTGCATGAAAGATATCTGTTGGATATGTACAAAATTCATTACATTTGCTGATGACTGCATTCGGGAACTACCTATAAGCCAGTTGATTTGTGGTTAAAGATACTGCCTGAAGGATTGTGGAGGCATTAGCTCCCATCTATTGGGGTGTTGAATCTCGCCTCCTCAAGGGACCTGAATAGTTTCATTATCTTTGTAACTCATCAACAGAAAATAGGTCGTGTTGATTAATTGGTTCATCAGATTGCTGGGTACATGTGCATGCGACCCGATGACTCAAGTTTTAAATAATGTGCATGAGACAAGAAGTAAACATTTTGCCTGAACCTGATTTTGCAGGAAGGAAAAAAAAAAAAACGTTTTCCTGTGTGTCACAACCTTATAATTGTTTGAAAACTACAAGCCGTAAAATGTTCTCACCCTCAATATTTAATATAATAATTTGTTTAAATATATATTATTTTGCATCAACATTTTTCAAAGCTGACTGAGCCTTGGGATCCAAGAGAATTCATTGAATTGTGATGGTTATTTTCATGTTTTTACAAGTCTTCCTTTGTTTATATATTTGACAATATTTGCAGTACACATTTTAGCTTGTTTTATATTTGTACGTCGATTCAATGATTAGCGATGTTTAAACGCCGGTGCACATTGATGGGTCCTTTTAATCTGGAGCGTTTGTGACGCATAAAGATCACGTCATAGTATGTGATGTAAGCATAATAACACAACGACGGTAATTAGAGGAATGTTGCCCCTCGTGAAGAGTGGGTATAATTCCAGCAGAGGACAATGGGTTCAAAGCATTGGAGTTCTCATGGAAAGAAATTTTAAAAAAAATAAAAAATTTAAAAATTCTGTATTTTTCCGATGTTTTGTGTATTTGAGAGTTCTTGGTCAGACTATGGTTTCTATTATCAGATGCTGAGCAAAGTATACAGACAGGTACTACACTGCTATATACTAATTTTTACATAGTCCAAAGAGATTTTCTCCAACGTGCAATGAAACCCGACTCTGCCAGATATGTTACAATCTCCTTCACAGTTTTGCACAGAGAACTAATTCAAAATTAAAAGCTATTATTTAACATGAGCTAAATTTTTAAGTGAAAACCTGGGTTTCATGGGTAACTTGTTGTCAAAGTACTAGATTGCAAAACAGTAAAGTGCATGAAAATGGATAGACCCAAACTAGTAATAAGCACGTTTCATAACCTTTAAACAAGCTCCAAGCTGTGAGGATGCTGTACTGCACATTGCATTATTTACATACTCATCTGCCAATTCTTTTAACAACAGAAAGTAGGTGAGACTAGAAAAGAATTTAAAGTGAGAATAATCTTAGGGGATGGACTCAAGCATTTAAATGCTTTAACCTAGATGACATCAATTGTGTTCAGTATCAAATATATTATACAATCTGACGTGCAAGAAGCAACAATATTCTGAAAAATTGAGAAATTTATTGGATACACCAAACTACATACTCTACAACCAGGAGAGATCATGTTCTGTTTAAACAGGAGTCCAGGCAATTTTAGTTTAATTTTTAAATTTCAATACTGGGAATTTACATTATCTGCCCAGCTGCATGTTTGCTTAACAACTTGCTATTTTTACCAACCAGGTACTTTGAAAGATAATCAACACTTAATACAGTTATCCTGTCTCGGCTATCGGTACATTGGATACAGTGATCCTGTAGAGGCAATCGGTACACTTGATACAGTAATCCTGTCTGGGCTATTGGTACATTTTATACAATGATCTTGTCTAGGCTATCACTTGATATAGCAATCGCATCTAGTCTTTTGGTACACAGGATGCAGTGATCCTGTCTAGATTATCAATACACTTGATATAGTGATCCTGTCCAGACTATCAATACACTTGACACAGCAATCCTGTCTGAACAATCAATACACTTGAGACAGCAATCCTGTCTGAACAATCAATACACTTAATAGTGATCCTGTCAGGACTATCAATACACTTGATACAGTGATCCTGTCTAGGCTATTAATACACTTGATGCAGTGATCCTGTCTAGACTATCAATACATTTGATACAGTGAATTTTTCTGGAGTATCAGTACACTTGATACAGTGATCTTGTCTAGACTATCAGTACACTTGATACAGTGATCCTGTCTAGACTATCACTAAACTTGATACAGTGATACTGTCTAGACTATCAGTACACTGATACAGTGATCCTGTCTAGGCTTTAAATACACTTGATACAGTGATCCTGTCTAGACTATTAATACACTTGATGCAGTGATCCTGTCTAGACTATTAATACAGTGATACTGTCTAGACTATTAATACACTTGATACAGTGATCCTGTCTAGACTATCAGTACACTCGATACAGTGATCCTGTCTAGGCTTTAAATACACTTGATACAGTGATCCTGTCTAGACTATTAATACACTTGATGCAGTGATCCTGTCTAGACTATTAATACAGTGATACTGTCTAGACTATTAATACACTTGATACAGTGATCCTGTCTAGACTATCAGTACACTTGATACAGTGATACTGTCTAGGCTTTAAATACACTTGATACAGTGATACTGTGTAGGCTTTAAATACACTAGATACAGTGATCCTGTCTAGACTATTAATACACTTGATACAGTGATACTATACTGTCTAGACTATTAATACACTTGATACAGTGATCCTGTCTAGACTATTAATACACTTGATACAGTGATCCTGTCTAGACTATTAATACACTTGATACAGTGATACTGTCTAGACCATCACTACACTTGATACAGTGATACTGTCTAGACTATCACTACACTTGATGTTTATTCTATCAGTACACTTGATACTGAACCACCCCAGTAGCCTAATGGTTAGAGCATCTGTCTCAGATGCGGGAGGTCATGGGTTCAACCCCTGGTCTGGTAGAGTCATACCAAAGACTTATAAAAATGGTACTAACAGCTGCGTCGCTTGATGCTCAGCACTAAGAGGTTAGTGTTAGGACTGGTCGGCCTGGTGTCAGGATAATGTGACTGGGTGGGACATCATGCTACATGTCTGCAGCATGATGCCCCAGTGCTAGACATCACTAAAAACTGTCACTCTGCAGAAATCATAGCAATATGACTGAAAAATTGTTAAAGCTATGTTAAAAATCTAAATCTCACACACTTGATACAGTGATCCTGTCTAGACTATCAGTACACTTGATACAGTGATTCTGTCTAGACTATCAGTACACTTGATACAGTGATCCTGTCTAGACTATCATTACACTAGTTTGGCTACAGTCATGTTCTTTTATACATGAATACTTAGAATTTAATTTAGTCACAACCACATCAGAGATCATAACAAATTAACTGCACTAATAAATGTCAATCTATTACAGGTTTATCTGCTTACTGGCTTCTAATTGAACCTACAGTCACAATATGAATGTCCAAGATGTCCACAAATCCCTGAATGAATATCCCCCTCTGAGTAGACTGTTTACTTATGAAATTTCTAGACAGGTTTAATACTTATGTATGGGGTCTGTATGGGCCTATACAACTGGATTTTAAAATCAAATCAAAGTTAATTTGTTAATGATTCAGCAATTTTGCAGTTCCAAAATTAGTAACAGGGCAGGTATTTTATTTGGCATATCAGCAGTAATATTGGAAAACAGGCTCGGCTAATCTTAAGTTGCATCCTGATGATAAACACTAGTGCTTATTTAACATGGATACATCATAGCACATTATGCATACTGAATATAACAGTAAGAAAAGAAAAAACAAAACAAAAAGGAAGGAAAATGCAATATTTTTAATTGATTTCTCAAACAATTCCTATCAGTCCAATTTATGACTAAACATTGACGAGAGTAGTTCATTAAGTACCATTAACTTAAAAAATTTTTTGTAATGTTATGATCGATAGAATATGACAATTGGTATGCTGGGTAGAAAATGATCAAGGTGTCAAAAAATTCAAAATATGTGAAAAAATTACTAATTACATGTAATAGGGTCCCAAGATCTCTTTTCATTAGAGCATATTTTCTCTTTTGATTCAGATTTTTCAAGTTCAAAGTTTTTGCTGCAGCTTCCCCTCCCCCCAAGACAATACTTTGATAAACTGATATGATGCAAACAGCACAACACAACTTCATGGCTTAAATATTTTAGGAAAATCAGTTTAAATTGTATTCCTGTGCACAATACATTTTCCTTTTGCAGTGGCATGCAACATATCTGGCAATTTTGGAACAAATCAGTACCAATATCATTCCCTGAATAATTCTGAATATTACATGTGACATACAGCACTTTTATCTGATATTAAAACAACGGTCTCTACAAAAGATGCCCATTAAATGAAGCTCTTACAACGAAGCTAATAACTTGACTTTTAAGATCATTTTTAGGATAATGAACAACGATCACTTGAAGACCCCTACAAGAGCTGGACGAATTGTCCTATCTTGAAGTTTGTAGCCTGTTTTTGTTATCAAGGCAATCGTTCCAGTCTCCTTGTTTCCTGTATTTGGAACTTCAAATAGAGCTTCATGAATAAATGGATCAAATTTATCTCCCTCTTTGGGATCAATCTTGACCAGCCCATGTTTGATAAATACTTTTTGAAGTTCCGAATCAGTCATTGTCAGACCCTCGAACAAATTTTTTAAGTGAATGTTCTGATCAGTAAGCTGTTCTTTTGGAACACTTTCAGTAGCCTTGCCCAAAATATCTGCTACACTAATCAGGTCTTTACAAAAACCTTGTATCCCATATATTTTAGCATCATCCACCTGTTTCTTCATACGATGACGTACATTTTCTGTCTCTGCTAATGCCCGCATATATTTATCCTGAAAAAAGACAAAGGAACATCCGTAAAGATTTTGTCTCATTTGAAAACAAATTCATGTGCAATCATAATATGTTCAATTCAGGTACATGGTTATTATTGTTTCTCCACCTATTATGATATGGAAGTGAATTTTCACCAAGCTTAGAGCTCATGGTTAATACCAATTGCAAGACTTTCAAAAAGTTTAGTCCTTGTATATGACCTAGAATTAACGTTTCTGTGCACAAACCAATTTTTCTAGCAAAATTCTTCTTATATAAAATGGGATAATAATACCTTTGTAATTTGACCACTGTTATGCACATCCTGCATTCCCAAGCAAAATTTTGGCTACGGAAGTTAAATATTGTCATACCACATATGCAGCAGTCACACAGAGCGATCTCCCCTTGACCAGTGCCAAATCCTATGTATGCTGTAACTGCAAGGAGGCTGGATCCATTTTTAAGATTGGGCAAGTATTATTGAAGAAACATATTGTTCTAAAAAAAATTTAGATTCTTCTTCAAATATGTTATTGGATGATACTACCTATAGAAAATAGGTAGGCGGTAGAGAGGGTTACATCACCTTTCCATAAGGTGTGTTAGACAGCTTCTAGACTAAAACCTTGGCTAAAACAAAGATTCTGTATGCAACAACATAGCTTTTGGGAAAATCAAAATTTCCCTCACAAATATCCAACAGAAGTTGTCATGCTGTGTCCTTATGTATATTTAATTTGTATCAGGTGGTTGATCTTGGTCAGTAACTTATATTAAAGGCCTACCTGTTACGACCCTGTAGTTAAATTACATGTGTGTTAAAATTTGAATTCTTTTATTTCTATATCATTTCATTTTTATATCTTTAAATATAAGTATTATGATGATAACTAGGTTCGTAGGGTCTGATATTTTGTTAGAAACCTTGTATTTATTTAAAACATGTGATTTGCATAAGCATGATTTTTGTATGACAGTTTTTCGTATTCAGTAAAGTCGGAAAGTACTTTGTAAATGATTGGCTGTGACCAATGTCATTTCTAATTATAGTCATAGTTGAGAGTGACATCATAACATCTTACAGAGTTTCTAATACCTTAAGAAGGTATTCCTGTACCGGAAAGAGTTATTCATTTGTACATATGAGGAACAACATGTGTTCTGTTATTGATAAATTGTTGTACTTCATCTACCTGTTAAAGAATAATTATTTTCCCTGGAGAACTACATAACTGGCTTTTGGACAAAGGCATTTGCTGAAATAATTTCTAAATTGGAAAAGAACAATACAATTTGTGATTCACAGAGAAAATTTTGGACATTTTGTGTTAACCTTCGTCTAATGACATCATCCCCCATCTTGGAACAGAACTGAGATTCAGACTAAGTCAATTTAAAACTGTTTAGTCACAACACTTATGTAATTTCACAATTTTTTGACAAATCTTTGGATCTTCTTTGTAAATCGTAAATTGTTTAATATATTTTTACCATTTCAGTGTTTCATAGAAAAAATTATTTTTGTTAAAATTTACAAATCTTGTTGAAGTCACTCTTTTCTTTGTATTACTTTAAACAAGCCAATACATAATACTACCCGATTACTCTTTTTGGGGGGAGGGTGTTGGCTGTTGGATAAGCAGCACAGTACATAGCTTATACCGGCCTATGATTTCAGATTATATTTTAATATCATTGTTATTTGAAAGTAAACATGTTTACAACTGTAGTGTTCAAGGTCTTTAGTAGCACCCTATGGAATAATGTGTTAAACGCATGTATATGGATCAAAGTCATTCCAATCAATCCATTTACTCTGCCCATAATTTGACAAATGCATAACATGTAAATGGATTTGTCTTGAAAGACACCACATTAAAAAGAAAATGTCATAAAATTAACGATAGTGGCATTGTGAGATGAGATGTGAATTCGATTTCATTGCAGCTTCTACCACACATGAAAAGCTTTCTGTACGTTTTTCATATATAGGCCGTTACTATGTAATATGTCAATCCTGAGTGACCCAGAATGATGGAAGAACACAACAATGCCAACATGAGATCTGCTACTTTTTTAACATTTAAATACATTGATATAACTGGCATTTACTTTAGATTCCTTTAACTCTGTCTGTAAGACCTCTTTTTCTGCAAGGAGAGCTTTTTCTGCCTCAGTTGGTCCTTCTACTTTTTTCTCTGCTGATGCTGCTACAGCTGGTTCTTCTGGTTTGTTGTTTGTTTCAGCTGCTGTTGTTGATAACCTATAAGCACCACATCTGTAATTTATAAAATATACATCACTATCACATAAATTCCCTAATTTATATTGAGCTCTGAACTTCCAGTAACATTTTTTTAAAAATTAAAAGTGTTTTATTGCACTGGGTTTCAAGATTTTAAAGGGAAATCATAAAAAATACTTGGACAATAACATACTACTATTACAATAGTTTCAAACATATTTTCCTACAACACACTCATTCACCCTATGTAATGAGTGACCCAGCGATAATATGGTTGTTGAGGTCAATAGAACCCAATTGTGTTATAGACCAAACCATACTGTAACCAATCAAGTCATTTAGCTGAAGAAAATGATGCAAACAAAATTGGAAAAAAGAGGGTGAAAGTAATAACAGCCAGCACAAACAAATGTGCTGCTGATTAAATGAAGACAAAACTAGTGTGAAATAAACTTGTATATTGACAGCTTACATTTGTGTAGTACAGTCCATAATGCATTATGTACTGTACATTTTGAAAAATCTATGAATTCAAATAGAAATCATATTGTAAAGTTCATGTATCAGTCACATCAAGTTTGAAAACACATAATGTATAAAAAATGGTAGTCCACTTTTGATCTATATTACAATTTCAGTAAACACATACCCCTAAACAATTCACCATGACATTATCGAAAGTATAATGAAGCTATTGTTGTTTACATGCTATGTGCACATGTGCTTAAACTGGCCTTAAATCTGGTCAGCTGGAGACAGCTATCATCTTGACAGGGCTACCTAGGGGATGAGGCAATTCATAAGGAAATGAAAAGATGTGAACAAATTAGAGAGTAACTTAACAGCCAGATACCCACGCTTTAAAAAGACTGGAAATTTAATTTGCCTTTTATGCCACAACTGGTAGTGATCAGGATCACAATGCAAAAGAATCTGAATAGACTGAACAGCATAGGAGATCCACACAATAGTGAAGACAGATGCAATGTATAGGAACCATTTGTTTTATGACTAGTTGCAATTTGCAACAGCTACTGATATTTTATCAAAGATCTAACAACTTGACTTGTAACAAAAAAAACCCCCATATTCCTCCAGTGTGTGCAAGCAAATATGTTTACTTTTAACTAATATATGTCCTACAAAACTGGAGTGGACAGGTATTCTTTTAAAAGACATGTTTAATTACATGGATTCTTTAAGGAAACATTTGTCTTCTCAATCCATTTCTTATAAAAAAAACTTTTCATTTTGAGTTTATTTAATCTAAACACACAATTAGCTAATAGGTTACTGCATCCAATGGTAGACCTATCACTATCAAGGGAGACAACTCTTCCTAGCTTCCCAAATATTTCTTGGGTTCTTGAACAATGGTCTCCTTTTATCCTGTTTCTTTGATACATTTGATTGCAAAAATGTTAGAACCAGACATCATAAACATCCACATACATTTATAATGTTAAGTGGTTAGTGAATTTAAACAATATTTCTTTTTATCAAATTCAAAATTTCACTTTTAATTCAACATCTTAAGAGAAAATAATAATATAAACATAGTAAGTCTTGAAGCTGCAAACCTAATGAAGGGCCTTCCATTCTATCCTGAGAAGCAATTATAAATACACTGTGGTAAAACGGAGCATCAAACAGCAGCAACAGAATAAATTTTGATGACCTTCACCATGTTTACAAAAAATGTAGTAACATTGTTATTTATTTTTTAAAGTATATAAAACTATGTATCTCTGAAAAGGTAATACAATTGGCAACACTGATATGTTTTGTTAAAATTTACCACTTTACAAGCTCACAACTGTATTTTGAAATAGGGCTTAAAAAAAGAAAAAAAAACTTAAATCACCTGGCTCCCGGCTAGGGCTGTCAAAAAACTTTGCGCACTCACTTTAATGGGTAACCGGGTACTCTTTTATAACATGAAAGGCATGTACAAACCTGGTTACTCCACTGTCAAATTTTCACAGATCTTGATTGCTGTAGATTCACAAAACAAACGGCTTATTTTCCCTTTCATCTCAAGGTATCACGTTACCAATTGTTTTTTCCATAGACCACAATGCCAATGTTTTGCAAAATAAATAAACTTTCTATCCTACTTCAGCATGCATGTCACAGAGAACAATGTTAGATTGTCAATTTGATAACAATGAAAACAGGTACTCAATTGCATATGAGAGATAACTCTGCTGGAACTAGACAAGGGTAAGAGTTATCTAGTTACACCAAACACATTTTCAGTCATGTGTACCACATTTTAAAAAAAATTTAAAAAATGCAAAATGTGATGAATTAACATATCACATGTTGCCAAAAGGCTCAACTTTGAGGTACCAAGCTGAGTTTTGTATTAATGTGTATGTAATTGTCTTTGAACTTTTTCAGCTGCTGTTTTCATATTTGTGCTTTACTAATAAACCATATTTTTGGAATAAAATGACTTGTTTTAACTATGAGTTGTGTTTTATTCACATTAACACTTACTGAACTTCACAAGGGTGATATGGGATAAATCACATTATATCATATTATGTAATAATTAGGTCCAAGGTCAATGTACTGAACAGTATATCCCTCTTCTACTTCAGAAAGTACAAGTCACCTAAACTAAGGGACTTTATCTTTGTTTGGTAGATGCAGAACTTAACACCAGAGACAAGTGGACATGACCAAATCTTATTATAAAGTATAAGTAATCAACACTTAACAATGTCTGCAGATACATGAGGTCACTAACCTCCAGTCCTCATACAAAATTCAAACTACCCATCCTCTTCGTAATACAAATAGAAACCTTCCCTCCTTAGTGTAGTGAATAAAATTATTGCAATAAGCCAATCTATCATCAAATATAGTATATTCACAACTTCTAATTAGTTATGCTGCATTAGGGGTGAAATTTGGGGAATAAAATATAGAAAAATGCCAAAGATAAACAATAAGTATAGCAAGTCAAATGGAATTTAAACAGGAGGAAGGTGTGTATCCAAAAGGGAGATTTAATTTATGATAAAGGAATTAAAGGAGACAAAAGCAACAAAGAGGAAAATGAGAAGTGAAAGTTTCATGACCTTACCTTGGACAAATATATGGAGACAGTGCCCCAAAGGTCCAAGGACAGTCTGAAGGCACCTGTGCGATAACATCCCTAATAGGCACTTAAATTTCAAGTGCAGTGGTGTCCAATCTCATCTAATATAAAAGGGTGAATAATTTAAATAATATAGATGCATATAATTTATATTTCTTTTACATAAGAAATTAACAGACACTGGCTCTAATTATGCAGAAAAATACCTAAACCAAACCAAACATCTTTTATCAGGGTTTAAACTTGTAATTTTTACTTTGAGAAATTATTAAATTGGTTTTACTTATATTTTCATCAAGACTGAGGGCTAATATAGTACTTCAAAGACCTTCTCTCTATTTTCATAACCAATCACTGAAAATGTGAGTTCTATTTTCTTGAAATGTTGTCTTGTGTAAGGGAGATAACTGATTTAGATACATAAGTTGTGGTCATTTTATTTCCTCCAATATATTATCTATGCAATATAGATGACATTATGAACAGATGTATTAACTTCAACGCAATTAGATTATCAAAAAATACATCATTGATAAGTGGGAACCTAATATTCAGGCTTCTGTATGTAATGGAGTCCTCAAGAGTAATGTAATATTGTTCTATGAGGTGAGGCAGCTTGTTTGATTTCGCATAGTTCATGTTGACTACAATGCCAACATGTGGAGTACAGCCTTCCATAGACATGCCAATTTGGATTCTTGTGATGGGATACAAAGTTTGAATAACAGCGATTACTTGAATGGAAGGAATGGGCAATATGTGACTAATATGGTTATCACTCAATAATGTTGGACCTGTTGTTTAATTTGCATGATTTATCATATTTGGCAGGTAAAATAGTCAATATTTGGCCAAAATCTACTATATTATGTTTACATAACTTACTTTGTTGCATCTCTGCCAATCTTGGAGCTGACAACACAAAAATGAAACCATCAGGCAATACAAGTCTCTCACATCAAAAGCCACAATCCTAAGTCAATCTGTGTCCTAAGATTTCATACATTTTATTCTAAAAAGATTGTCAAAATTTGACCAGAAATGTTCAGCATACATTAGTTTTCCTACAACAAATTAGTACAGTTCATAAATGCTGCCAACATGTATACATTTCTATGGATACAATGAGAGGCTGTTCTTCCCTTTAAGTATCACGGTACCAATTGTTTTTCCATAGACCGCAATGCTAATGTTTTGCAAAATAAATATACTTTCTATCCTACCTCAGCATGCATGTCACACACTGTCACAGAGAACAATGTTAGATTGTCAATTTGATAACAACGAAAACAGGTACTCCATTGCATTTAAGAGAGATAACTCTGCTGGAACTAGACAGGGGTAAGAGTTATCTAGTTACACCAGGCACATTTTCAGTCACGTGTACCACATTTGAAAAAAAAAAATCTTAAAAAATGCAAAATGTGATCTAAATATGAATTAACATAATCTCATGTGGCCAAGAGGCTCAACTTTTTTTAAAGCCTAACAGAAAGAACAACTCTTACATAATGCACCAAACACAGCTAGTTTTGTTGTTTTTTTCTGAATGCAATGTTCCTTACACCTAAGGTTGTACAATTGGTACCATTATACCTTAAACATGCATCTCTTGCTGGAAGCCATTTTTAAAAATTCAATATGCAACAATTTAATCATGCAGATGCTTAACATGAACAAATAAGGGCAGGTTAAAGCATCTGAGGTGCTGCTGTAAAATTAGTGTGGTACCCTGACTAATTTCACTAATGTCTGAGTTCTGAGTCATACCAACGTACTGCTGATGATATATTATATTTTGATAGTGTTGTCAACAAATTATTTTTGTGAACAGATACTCATCATTAATTTACAATGCCCGGGTTTTTCACTAGTCGGGTACAAAGTTACCCACTGCCAGTTTTACTCCTGGCTGATAAGGAAAGCCCTGCACTGGAATAAATATAAATATGAGCTGCCTAACTACCCTCACATTACTATAAATTCAAAGGCATGTCAACAGAATATGAAAATGCGTACATTTGCTAGTTTCATATTTTGATTTCACCAGGATAAAGACAGCACAGTAAGTATATAAATTGCACATAAATTAGTGGAAAATAGTTTGCCAAGTGGGATATTCCTGAAACATTGACTACTTGTTCCAATTTCAATGACATCAAAACACGCTAGGCAAGGCCATTATTTGGGATCTTAGATGCAGCACTAAAACAAAAACGTCTTTCATGTAGGACTGTCGCTATGATGTCATAGCCTCAACTTGTTTTGTGGTTGAGGCTACGAACTGATCCCATATCAAGTAATGGAGCAAAAAAAATTCCTCACCAAAGTCAGAAACACAAATAGTTTATAAATTTACTAAATAAGTACAATCATTTTGTCAAAGAGTTTGGCTTATTTTGAATTTATTAAGCCCTTATACGGTAAAATAAATTGGCATAGTTATGCTAACCTCACTGTGTCCACCATGACAGATAACGCAAGGCTCTTGTTGTAATCCCTTTTCTACATAAGGCTTGCCAGACTATATATGGATATTCTATGCATTGGTATTAGTTGTTAAATGACATAACGCAAGAAGATGGAGAATGTATACTTGCATAAATTGCAGAATAGAGTTTTTGTTGAGAAAATAATTGCTTTTTGGTGGAATTTCAAAGTCACCTGTAAACTTTATTTACTTTTAATGCACTGAATTTCCAACTCAAACCGCGCCTTATCTTTTTACTACGATCTGTTTTTGTTTCCAAAAAAGGCCTTAACATCCTTATAAGGCACACAAGTGAGGCTGAGAACGGAAGTAGGAAATATTTGAACTAATAGGAATATTTGAACTAATATGGCGGATGATCAAAACTAAAATATTGGATAAGGTAAACGAGATTTTACCATTATTTCTACAATGATTTGCGATAATTCCTGTATTAAATATGAGGACTACTCAATCTATTTCATTATATATCAAAGAACATATTCAAAATTTTTTTATATTAGACTAAAAAAGAGCCAGGTGTGCATCACACACGGCTGCCCCAGTAACACACATAGACTCATGTTGGTACCCTGTCCACAACGTAGGACTAGGGTACTAATATTAGTACTAGAAGGACTGGGTTACTGACCTTGTCTCTTATATACTATATATACTAATACAGTACGATAAGAAGGTCCAATTTCAGAACGGGTCATGGAGGTAATCTGAGGTATTTTGTCACTCTGCATATTTTTCCTTCGGATTATTTTTTTCCTCCACTCGATATCCAGCACGCGTTAAGCACCCGTGTCACAACCCACCACCAACAGACCACAGGGGCTCTGTATCTGTATGACCGGTAAATTGTCAGCAACGATACGAGCCCTTGTCACTTGTGCAACAGACGAAAATTATGAAGCTCCGTAGTTCTAATCAAACTCTTGTACACGTGTCTGCACAACACTGGAGACAAACCTGTGCATAAATAGTTGAATTACATCTTAGCTTACCGATATATTGAAGAATTAAAAAATACAGAACGAGTACAGTGTGAGAGTCCTCTCAAGGACCTCACGCACATGCTTCCGATGACGGCCATTACCACTTGCATCAGTTTGATACACTCGGAACACCTCGGCTATTTCTGCTGGACAAATTTTGTGTAAGTCTTTAATGCGCAGTTGACGAACGGCGCGAAATGGAACAGTTTTATGGAATTATAAAATTTGCATTCTATAATACATATTTGAAATTACCGATTTAATTAAAAGTAATGAGTATCGTTCGCTTGATACATTTATTGTTAATATTTTGAAAAGAATTATTACAAATAATACGACCTTTAATCACATTATGTCTAGATTTTCAAGAATTGTTGAGCGATATAAACGAATCGTAATCGATTTTTAATCATAATTCATCTCTTCATTTATTTCTAGGAAAGAAAAAAACTTGTTAAAATATACTGCTTAATTAATTTATTAACAAAAGATACAAAATACAAAATTTTGAGACAAGTCAAAACTTATTATTGTCAGTTTTTGCACAAATTTTAAATAGTCAAGCGATCTTGAATCTTAAAATGCATATTTTACAAATATCATACTATTTCATGCTAGGTTACCTGAAACGTATTACAAAGTTATCACTTTCAGCCCTTTTGCATATTAATTTGTGTAGCAAACTGGAAAACTGGCATGAATAGATGAAGTATTGACGATTGATAGCTACTAATTTTATTTAGTTATTCGATCAGTAAAATCGTTTTCGTTATTTCCATTAAAGTTCTATATTTTGCAACATTTCCTAATTGCTGAAATGTTAATTCGTAATGCAAAATAGAATTTCGAGTTTTGATATTTCATCGTATTGGTGAATGGTATACCTCAAGTTCTTGCTGTATGTGGCTCGTCTTCGCTAGTCAAGGTTCCGATGTTATAACACCATCTGCACCTTGGCATAATGAGCAGATATTTATGTATTTCGGCTCTGTCAATTTCACTGGATGTGGTGGCTTCAAATTAAGTTGTTCAAATTTGGACACTATTCATACATGATCGAGATAGGAGAGCATACAATTTCAATGGATTGATACATAAGCAATTTTCCAGCGTTGGTCCGTGTTTGCACAAATACCTACACCTTTAATGGCTTCCCTCTGGTACATAGTTATTTTTTTATGTTAAACTTCTAAAGTATCCTTTTTAAGTCAACTACCTCTGACATTTTCGGCAGATGTTCAGTGCACAATGCACAATGCACCGCACTATTGATTAGTTGGCATTACATAATAAAGGAAACAATTTATTAAATCCAATAGACGTCGCTAGGAAGAATCACCAATACATCTGTTCGATCCGCTAAGGTGTAAATAGGGTTATCATATCGGAACCTTGGCTAGTGAAGATGACTGTGTCTACCCTCCTGGATTTTTATCCCATCTGCGCGCATACCTTCAGCAGATTCGTACCGAAGACGTCTTCGAAACGATTTCTCGTTTGAGTATTTAACCCGGCAGAAAACCTTCGCAAGGAGACTTCCTCCATACACGCACGTCGTCTTGTTTTTTTTTTTTTAGTATTGGTGATCAGTGTCTTGTGCGTAGTGGAAACGGCGTTTCCGTTAGAGCTGGGCTTCCATAAACTCATCAAAGCAACGTAAGTGGTCTTCAGTGAGTAAAGTCTTTTGCAGCAAATCCTACGACTAAAAACTCGTTCTATCCAGGCCGTGGCAGTCTTACACTTTTGGTGATAGATCTCACTCGTTCGTCCTGGTTTCAACATACAACCACAGCGCGCGAACCTGGGCACACCGTGCTTATGCCCTGGAAGAAAGCCTTTCTGCCTCTTGGTAGACCGTTGGGTAGTTCTTGTGGCAGGTACACAAGCGTATAAGTTACACAGAAACATTTTGGATACATGATATCTTCATATCTTAGGAATGGCATTTTCCGATATGAATGCGTTCATAGTGTTGAACGATTCAACGAATGTTTTGTTAATCACTAAACAATTCAAACATATATTACAACTCTATGGTCTTAAACTATGTGACTGAAAAAAAGAGCGAAAATCGATATTTTTTGTAAAATTCAACAACAATAAATTATTTCCTTAGAAAACAGGAATAGACAAATTTGATATAAACCACTTAATATAAAAACCGAATACACAACAAGAGGACCAGCATGCGGTCAGACGGTCTTTACTGAGGCATTCTAAATTGTCAATAAGATCAGGCTTATTATGCGTTTTGCTAATGAATTTGGCGTTAATACGAATGCTAATGAATAGGGCGTTATTACGAATGTTAAT
Organism: Potamilus streckersoni; assembly: GCA_016746295.1. Lineage (NCBI taxonomy): Eukaryota > Metazoa > Mollusca > Bivalvia > Unionida > Unionidae > Potamilus > Potamilus streckersoni. Next base: position 1,683,664 of record JAEAOA010002130.1, on the reverse strand, counting down.
GATTATGGCCATATTATTAATGTTAATGCATAGGGCGTTCTTACGATTCCTAATGATTAGGGCCATATTACTAATGTTAATGCATAGGGGGTTCTTACGAATGCTAAAGCATAGGGCGTTATTACGAATGCTAATGCATAGGGCGTTATTACGAATGCTAATGCATAGGGCGTTATTACGAATTTAAAGATTAGGGCCATATTACTAATGTTAATGCATAGGGGGTTCTTACGAATGCTAAAGCATAGGGCGTTATTACGAATGCTAAAGCATAGGGCGTTATTACGAATGCTAATGCATAGGGCGTTCTTACGAATGCTAATGATTACGGCGTTATTACGAATGCTAATGCATAGGGCGTTATTACGAATGATAATGCATAGGGCATTATTTCGAATGCTAATGCAAAGGGCGTTATTACGAATGTTAAAGATTAGGGCCATAGTACTAATGTTAATGCGTAGGGGGTTCTTACGAATGCTAAAGCATAGGGCGTTATTACGAATGCTAATGCATAGGGCGTTATTACGAATGCTAATGCATAGGGCGTTATTACGAATGTTAAAGATTAGGGCCATATTACTAATGTTAATGCATAGGGGGTTCTTACGAATGCTAAAGCATAGGGCGTTATTACGAATGCTAAAGCATAGGGCGTTATTACGAATGCTAATGCATAGGGCGTTCTTACGAATGGTAATGATTATGGCGTTATTACGAATGCTAATGCTAGGGCGTTATTACGAATGATAATGCATAGGGCATTATTTCGAATGCTAATGCAAAGGGCGTTATTACGAATGTTAAAGATTAGGGCCATAGTACTAATGTTAATGCGTAGGGGGTTCTTACGAATGCTAAAGCATAGGGCGTTATTACGAATGCTAATGCATAGGGCGTTATTACGAATGCTAATGCATAGGGCGTTCTTACGAATGCTAATGATTACGGCGTTATTACGAATGCTAATGATTAGGGCGTTGTTACAAATGCTAATGAATATTTAGGGCGTAGTTATCTCAGCTCTAGCGTAGCGGTAAGTCAGTTTTAAGGACCTTGTGAACTGGTTGTTTTAAATTGTATATTTGTGTTGTGGAGTTTTTGTGTAATGGTCTTGCAATGCTCATTTCTGTATCGTAGAGATATTTCAAGTGTATGTTTGTATCGCTTTAAGTGTATGTTTATATCGGTTTAAGTGTATGTTTGTAATGTAGAGGTCTTGTGTTATGGTCTCTTTAAGTTTATAATTCTGATTCTGATTCAACAAATCATCCACAGACACATCATCGCCTTCAGTTTTTGGATTTATTCTGGACTTTCTACTTAATTTTATTCAGGACTTTAGCTTACTAGGACCTGCATTCGTAATTTTTTTTTTATTATTTTGGGATTTAATTCACAAGATCGGTAAGTTCTTTTGAGGTTGTATTATGGGGAAATAAATTATTTGCTGATTTTTACAAAGCTCGTTACCTTCAATATTTTCTGTTATTTATTTTAAGAGCATAAACTCGTAACATGTGGTATAACAACTTCATCTAATCTTTCAAATCTATTAATGAATTCGTAATGATCAATATCACTCACAAATATTTAAATTTATATTCTTAAATTTCATGTTCTGTAATAATTTGAATATTTATCTAAATTTAAATTTAAATTTGAATTTAATATATCTAAAGCCACCTGCAAACCTATTAACTTTGACATAATATATATTTCTCATTCTTGTTCGACACGATTATGACATCTTTCGTCTAGATTATCTTTAACCGATCTCTTGCTGTATAATGTGACGCAATTTTTAGTAGTGTTGAGAGAGAGAGAGAGAGAGAGAGAGAGAGAGAGAGAGAGAGAGAGAGAGAGAGAGAGAGAGAGAGAGAGAGAGAGAGAGAGAGAGAGAGAGAGAGAGAGAGAGATCAGTCCTCTTAAATGAATTTCAATACTTAATCTTCCTCGGATATTATATTGTAATATTCCATCCAAGGGGTTAATGACCGAGCGATGGCAAACCCTGGCGCGATTCCGATAGAAGTCATAAATTTATGTCCGACACATGTCAGACTTTTTATTGTATGAACAGCAACAGACGTGTATTTAAAAATAAAACAACTAAAAAATCATGAAATTGTCCTTCTTGCCTACCTCGGCTGGAACGAAACTGTTACAATAATGTAATTCTCCTCTTCTCCTCGTCTACCTATGCTGGCGTGTAAACTGTTACAGTAAAGTAATTCTCCTCGTCTACCTATGCTGGCGTGTAAACTGTTACAGTAAAGTAATTCTCCTCGTCTACCTATGCTGGCGTGTAAACTGTTACAGTAAAGTAATTCTCCTCGTCTACCTATGCTGGCGTGTAAACTTTTACAATAATGTAATTCTCCTCGTCTACCTATGTTGGCGTGTAAACTGTTACAATAATGTAATTCTCCTCGTCTATCTATGCTGGCGTGTAAACTGTTACAATAATGCAAATCTCCTCGTCTACCTATGCTGGCGTGTAAACTGTTACAATAATGTAATTATTCTCCTCGTCTACCTATGCTGTCGTGTAAACTGTTACAATAATGTAATTCTCCTCGTCTACATATGCTGGCGTGTAAACTGTTACAATAATGTAATTCTCCTCGTCTACCTATGCTGGCGTGCAAACTGTTACAGTAATGTAATTCACCTCGTCTACCTATGCTGGCGTGTAAACTTTTACAATAATGTAATTCTCCTCGTCTACCTATGTTGGCGTGTAAACTGTTACAATAATGTAATTCTTCTCGTCTACCTATGCTGGCGTGTAAACTGTTACAGTAAAGTAATTCTCCTCGTCTACCTATGCTGGCGTGTAAACTGTTACAGTAAAGTAATTCTCCTCGTCTACCTATGCTGGCGTGTAAACTGTTACAGTAAAGTAATTCTCCTCGTCTACCTATGCTGGCGTGTAAACTTTTACAATAATGTAATTCTCCTCGTCTACCTATGTTGGCGTGTAAACTGTTACAATAATGTAATTCTCCTCGTCTATCTATGCTGGCGTGTAAACTGTTACAATAATGTAAATCTCCTCGTCTACCTATGCTGGCGTGTAAACTGTTACAATAATGTAATTATTCTCCTCGTCTACCTATGCTGTCGTGTAAACTGTTACAATAATGTAATTCTCCTCGTCTACATATGCTGGCGTGTAAACTGTTACAATAATGTAATTCTCCTCGTCTACCTATGCTGGCGTGTAAACTGTTACAGTAAAGTAATTCTCCTCGTCTACCTATGCTGGCGTGTAAACTGTTACAGTAAAGTAATTCTCCTCGTCTACCTATGCTGGCGTGTAAACTTTTACAATAATGTAATTCTCCTCGTCTACCTATGTTGGCGTGTAAACTGTTACAATAATGTAATTCTCCTCGTCTATCTATGCTGGCGTGTAAACTGTTACAATAATGTAAATCTCCTCGTCTACCTATGCTGGCGTGTAAACTGTTACAATAATGTAATTATTCTCCTCGTCTACCTATGCTGTCGTGTAAACTGTTACAATAATGTAATTCTCCTCGTCTACATATGCTGGCGTGTAAACTGTTACAATAATGTAATTCTCCTCGTCTACCTATGCTGGCGTGCAAACTGTTACAGTAATGTAATTCTCCTCGTGTACCTATGTTGGCGTGTAAACTGTTAAAATAATGTAAATCTCCTCGTCTACCTATGCTGGCGTGTAAACTGTTACAATAATGTAATTATTCTCCTCGTCTACCTATGCTGTCGTGTAAACTGTTACAATAATGTAATTCTCCTCGTCTACATATGCTGGCGTGTAAACTGCTACAATAATGTAATTCTCCTCGTCTACCTATGCTGTCGTGTAAACTTTTACAATAATGTAATTCTCTTCGTGTACCTATGTTGGCGTGTAAACTGTTACAATAATGTAATTCTCCTCGTCTACCTTTGCTGTCGTGTAAACTGTTACAATAATGTAAGTCTCCTCGTCTACCTATGCTGTCGTGTAAACTGTTACAATAATGTAATTCTCCTCGTCTACATATGCTGGCGTGTAAACTGCTACACTAATTTAATTCTCCTCGTCTACCTATGCTGTCGTGTAAACTGTTAAAATATGATTAGGATGGTTTTAGATGCACTGTTGTGAACAAATATGTATAATTTTCACAAACACAAAAATATTGCGAATGTAGTTATCATTATGAACAATAGTTAACTGTAAATATATGTGCATCAGTATATGTATGTATGTATGTATGTATGTATGTATGTATGTATGTATGTATGTATGTATGTATGTATGTATGTATGTATGTATGTATGTATGTATGTATGTATGTATGTATGTATGTATGCATGCATGCATGCATGCATGCATGCATGCATGCATGTAAGTATGTGTGAGTATGTGTGTGTCTCTGTGTGGAGTAATATTAGGAAGAAAATGTTCATGTTACTGCCGTGCGCTTACGTGAAATTGGAGAAATACTCTAAGGGAGAAAACTTGTTCAAGACTCTCAACAGTCTGTCAGAGAATCGACATTGTTGTCTACCATAAGATAAGACGTGAGGGATAACCGAGTAACGATAACCATGCAAAGTACAGAATGATGCAACGAACACAGGCTTATAGTCTCCACTTTCGATATCATGATTAAGCTTAGCAGATGACCACAGCGCAAAAACTTTCCCCAGAAGATTAATGTCTCTAAATTTAAACAAGAGAATACGAAACAGGTATTTTTTTAAGAACTGTGCAGCCTGCACGATACAATCGATATGAAATCCAAGAAAGTCAAGGAAAACTGGGCATCCTTCAGAAAGTGTGTGAACCTAACTGCGTCAAAAAGACATCGGTCCGACTATATTCAAAATTGACTAGGTGAGAACTAGGTTGCTATACAAAAAGTTATTTTTGAGAAACACCGGCCAGTTTAGATGACAGCAGATCATCATCTCAGAGGCAGCCTTCAACAACATCAAGAGGATTGACCAGTGCAAATTCAGAGAGTTTCCAAACTCATGGCTGAGCAATAGACAGACAGAAATGACATGAAAAACTTTTATGATCTTTTGAATGCAATCTACTGGTCACAATCATCAAGAACAGCTCCAATACCGAGTACTGACAGCGCAAAAGTTCTCACAAAAGATAGTTTCTTCAACAATATCCTCAATCAACAATCATCTATCAGTGAGGAAGAAATTTTATTGACTGCCTCAGATTGATATTTTACTTTCAACACTGATTGAAATTACGAAGGCAATTAACTTGTTTGCATAGATGCAAAAATTAAAAAACTTCACGGCGTAAATCCGCTACGCTCCTTTATTACCAAGTTTTTACATTTGTGCAGTGATAAAGCCTCATTTCAGAATATAATATTTGTAACAATAACTCTCTTTAATAAGAAAGTAACCCTTTATATGATAGGTTACTAAAAATAAACGGGCGGGGAATTCCAAAGTTTTCTAAAACATAATCATTTATCGGTATCTGTCCGATCTGCTTATTTTAAGCAGATCTTTGTTTTAATCAGATTATTAGAAAACTGACTGAATTTTCCTTGCGATGCGAGAATGAGGGTATTTCAAAATTTGCAAAAGAGATTGGATTGGTTGATAAGACTAAGTGACGCAAAAATCATTCTGAGAATGAGTTTCATTGTTAGGTTGAAGCAAGCCTCCTGTAGCTGTGTCTGTAATAACATATGTTTCATGATGACATTGTAAGTTAATGATAAAAGATTTAGCATGAGTGGTCCAAGAACATTAAGTCTAAATAAGTTTTGAGCTAGCGAGAAATGTTCTTGTAGTTTTACTCGTGCAGAGTTTGACCAAAATACTGTCTGCTGGTAGCAGCAATCAATTAAGCACTGTAATCAGGCTATTATTGATGAAGGAGATATCACAGAGCCACACGAGAGCCTAGTTGGCCGAGTTTAATATACAGGATTCCATTATTCACCTCCTAAATATGAAGCGATGGAGAACATTGTTCACAATGTTGCATGGTAGCACGAGGAAGAGATCACACTTTACCGGCAACGTAACAATGAAGCGAATCTTAACGGTTATATACAGCCTGAGTCACACATTGGGGACAACATCGATCTAAAATGGCTAAATGACGTGATGCTGACCCAAACGTAAATGTATTCGTTGCCATCCAATACCCGACAATATACATTGCTAAACCAACGTCAGTCAAAGTTATAATACTTTTAATGACATATCAAGCCAACGTTGGGCCGGCACGTCGGCCTAATAGATGATCCATGGGCAAAATGACGTTGAGAAAACGTCATTCAATCAAGTTGGGCCAAAATTTTTTTTATATAAAACTTGGTATCCAATGGAAGGCCATTGAGTTAAATGATGTATGACAACCATGTGGGGACACAGGTCGCTGAGTGATATCAGATGCTCGTTGTTTATTTTATTTTTTGAAGATCATTCACAGATCTCACTTCTGTTCGAGTAACTTTTTCCCCGGGTCTTGCAGGGTTTAAAATCGATCAAAGATACTGGCCACCATATATAGCCTATAATGTGCCGAAAATGACGTTAAACCACACAAAACTAAATAACGAAAGTCATCGTGATATCCCGTGACACATTTTACATGGATTGATGTATGCTATGTTCTAAACAGAATTTTGACCATGATTCGTAACACATCTAATTACAAGATTATTATATTACCGGTATAGCTTAACTCCTCCCCCCCAGTCATACCATACTTGAATAAAACCATACCGTCTATTTCTATGATCATTTTTGCAACTTCTTTGCCAAATATATAATTCTTATGTCATTATAGCAATCCAAAAATTCATTGAAAACATCCCCTTTACCATAACTTGATAAAGAATGAAAAATATTTCAATAAGGTTTGTGCAACATTTAAAGAAATAAGACGATAAAACTCTGAACTGTTCAAACATGTACTAAGATTAACATCCGGGTTATATAGATTTAACTGCAAGAGGTGTCAGGGGATTTATTTTATAATTAGGAAATATTAACTTGAAAAAAAAAGCTAATGATATGTATTACAACCAAGAACAAACTAGTGTTTTCCCCACGTCTAAATTAAAAACAGCTGAAAAACGTTGGCCCGACTAGTGTTTGTCGAACGTCGGCAACAGACGATTCACATATGTATAAAGACAACAAGTACGGTCGTAATATAGATCACAATGACTTATTCCTATTCATTTATATAATCCTCACAAGTTTCTCTAATATAATACTGAGATTTAAAGAAATTAACAATTCATTAAAATCATTTATATTTTTAATTTTGATGTGATAAAGTTAGTTAAAAAGTTTTGCAAACGTGCTTCGGTCTTCCACATATTTGTAATTCAATATTACACAAAATTATTTTTTTTAAAAGAGATATGTTTTAGTCGGAAGTTCAAAATATATTTTGTTACATCGACAAAACTTATGATCACATTTATTTTTAGGAGATTTATTTTACAATGTCGTTTATTTTATATACATTCACAAAATATGTACATAATAAGCTTTATCTTTTACTTCGATAAACATTTTACAGAATTTGTATATATTTAAGTTTTATCTTTCATCTTGTAGCATTTCATGGTTACTATTATTTGGAAGGGTTTATCTTATTAATATTACTGTGCAATTTTTAAATCTACATTTTTTAAAATAAATTTAGTCCGCATCATATATCCATTACTGACGTACCGTTAAACACTAAAACGCACATAAATTGCGAAATGATCAACCTTACAAATGTAATGTCCCATAATAGTTTGAGCCGATGTCACTTTATTTGCTGCAGAACAAAACCTTTATACTTTTATAATGTCAAATTTTCGGGTGAATAGTTCAGATTCCAGAGTCACTCATAAACCGGAAAAATATAATTTTTGTAAAATGCATTTAATTTATAGGGAATGATGATGATGATGATAATGATGATGATGATGATGATGATGATGATGATGATGATGATGATGATGATGATGATGATGATGATGATGATGATTTCCTTAAGTGACAAAAACCATCATGGATCTTCGAGACAGTTTGCTGCAAAATGACTAGGATTCATTGCACCTAAGCCACTGATGCGCAGTAATTTCCACAGTAAAATTAATTCCAACATAACATTATAGGTTAATCTAAAATTCTACCTCACTGTTTCGTATAAAACCGTACGCATTAGAATCAAAGGTTTACGTGCAAGAGATATGATTTTAATACGACCGTGTATTGAACAGGGGTTATTGTTCTAGCACTGATGGAAAAGTCTAGTCAAACTCCTGAGAATCAATAATTTTTCTTGAAACGATTGAATTAGCTGGAAAATCTTACAGTTCGTGAAAGACATTTTAAATCAGGTGTTGAAGCTATCGAAGTGAGCAATCTCTAGATTGTACAAAGACTGCGCAATATGAATATTACTGATTTGGTCAATATTTAGCAAAACTATAATAATATCGGAGGTGGGTGGAATTTGTAATGTTTTGCTAACTAAACTGATCACTTTAGACTATAAATGTTGTTGTTGTTGTTGTTGTTGTTGTTGTTGTTGGGCTTAACGCCATTTTCAGCACTTGATAAGCTATACAAGGCGGCCAGTATTAACATTGGAGGAAGAAACCGGGAAATCCGCGTGAAGAACCACCGACCCACGAGAAGTTACTGGCAAGCTTTCTCACATATCCACATTCGCCGAATCTTAGACTCGAACCCATGCAGACAGAGGTGAGATGACAGTGATCCGTAATGGCCAGTGCTTTAGACCACTCGGGGCCCCAGACTCTGAATGTATCTCGATAAAAGGCAAATACAAAACAGAGACCAGACAAAAAAAATCCATCAAAATCAATAAGGTTATAAAACTTGATATGACTACACTGCAGTAAGTACAAGGATGCCATTCCCCCACCCCCACCCCCATATGCAGATGTTTTCATGGGTCAACTTAAAGGCAGGCTTTTACACTCATTTCCATTTCAGTGTTTGCCTTTCACTGACGATAATGGATAAAATAGACGCTTTTCTTAATAAAGCAAACGAATTCAATCATTCATCAAAGTTCATTGTAACATTGTAAATAGGACCAATATAATTTTGACACCAGCAATAAAAGACATTAAAAGCAAACTGCATTTACAATAGTCTTTTAGCCAGGCATTATGAGTGAGATAAACATTACATTTACAACAGCCAATTATCCAGTCACTATGAGTGAGATAAAACATTGCATTTACAATATCCAAATAGCCAGGCACAATGAGTGAGATAAATATTACATTTACAACAGCCAATTAGCCTGGCACTATGAGTGAGATAAAACATTGCATTTACAATATCCAATTAGCCAGACACTATGAGTGAGATAAAACATTGCATTTACAATATCCAGTTAGTTAGGCACTATGGGTAAGATAAAACATTGCATTTACAAAAGCCTATTAGCCAGGCACTACGAGTGAGAAAAACATTACATTTACATCAGCCAATTAACCAGGCACTAAGAGTGAGATAAACATTACATTTACAATAGCCTATTAGCCAGGCACTATGAATGAGATAAACATTACATTTACAACAGCCAATTTGCCAGGCGCTATGCATGAGTAAAACACTGCATTTACAATAGCCAATTAGCCAGGCACTGTGAATGAGATGAAACATTGCATTTACAATATCCAGTAAGCCAGGCACTATGGGTAAGATAAAACATTGCATTTACAACAGCCTATTAGCCAGGCACTATGAGTGAGATAAACATTACCATTGCATCAGCCAATTAGCCAGGCACTAAGAGTGAGATAAACATAACATTTACAATAGCCTATTAGCCACGCACTATGAGTGAGATAAACATTACATTTACAACAGCCAATTTGCCAGGCACTATGCATGAGATAAAACATGGCATTTACAATATCCAATTAGTGAGATATATCCAATGAGTGAGATAAAATATTGCATTTACAATATCCAAATAGCCAGGCACTATGAGTGAGCTAAATATTACATTTACAACAGCCAATTAGCCAGGCGCTATGCATGAGTAAAACATTGCATTTACAATAGCCAATTAGCCAAGCACTGTGAGTGAGATGAAACATTGCATTTACAATATCCAGTAAGCCAGGCACTATGGGTAAGATTAAACATTGCATTTACAACAGCCTATTAGCCAGGCACTATGAGTGAGATAAACATTACCATTGCATCAGCCAATTAGCCAGGCACTAAGAGTGAGATAAACATAACATTTACAATAGCCTATTAGCCACGCACTATGAGTGAGATAAACATTACATTTACAACAGCCAATTTGCCAGGCACTATGCATGAGATAAAACATGGCATTTACAATATCCAATTAGTGAGATATATCCAATGAGGGAGATAAAATATTGCATTTACAATATCCAAATAGCCAGGCACTATGAGTGAGCTAAATATTACATTTACAACAGCCAATTAGCCAGGCACTATGTGTGAGATAAAACATTGCATTTACAATATCCAATTAGCCAGGCACTATGAGTGAGATAAACATTGCATTTACAACAGCCAGTTAGCCAGGCACTATGAGTAAGATAAAACTTTGCATTTACATCAGCCAATTAGCCAGGCACTAAGAGTGAGATAAAACATTACCTTTACGAAAGCCTATTAGCCAGGCACTATGAATGAGATAAACATTACATTTACAACAGCCAATTTGCCAGGCACTATGCAAGAGATAAAACATTGCATTTACAATAGCCAATTATTCAGGCACTATGAGTGAGATAAAACATTGCATTTACAACAGCTATTTAACCAGGCACTGAGACTTAGAAGGATGTAATCCGAGGAAGAGACATATGAAGGACATTCTTGAAAACGTTCTGAGGAGTTGGCTCAACCTATAAGAGCTATGAAGAACAAATTAGATAACGGCATTGAAAAGGCGACAATAAAAACTTAGGACCATTGTTTGCAGTACAAAACAGACTTCCACATCCAGATTGTCATCTAGTGGGCAAAGTTATTGAATAAATACTGTCTACCAATAAAGTCGTCTGAAATGCCCAAATCAATTCTTTTCCTCAAACAGGCAAGTCATAGCAAGCGACTGAAACTGATAAATCTGTCTGTTAACCTTGTCCGAGAAAAATTAAAACCCTTGTACAAACCAAACTACAAATATATGAAAGATGCAAAACATGCCAAAATAAAGATAAAACTAGTGAGTTACGGCGAAAACCTTCACTGAAGCACCCTCACACACTAAAATTTGATATCTTAATAGCGTGTAAAATGCCTTCAATCCATTATATGGAAGAGACTTGTAACATAAAATAATGGAACATTTTCAAATGGCATCATAAAGCTATTTAAGTTCTGAAGTGTATTTAAATTTGTTCTTAATAAAATTCGTTTTGTACTCATCAATTCGTTGTAGAGAAAGGATGACAGTAAACAATAACTAAAGCGAAAGGTGATATTTATTTTATGGCTATGTTTAGGAACAGTACGATTATTCGCTTTAGCAGATATTACATTGTTCTCCTTCAATACATACAAGGAAATTCAATTTAAATCGACAGCCTATATATATATATATATATATATATATATATATATATATATATATATATATATATATATATATATATATATATATATATATATATATATATATATGAGAGAGAGAGAGAGAGAGAGAGAGAGAGAGAGAGAGAGAGAGAGAGAGAGAGAGAGAGAGAGAGAGAGAGAGTTACAAATATCGGCTTATTCAATATCGGCTCGTTCAAAGTAAACAAAGAAAGAAGAAAGATGCCAAACAAGCTTTGTAACCTTTGACAAAAAATAAATGATATCCCTAGAAAACAGAATAAAATATGAAAAAGACTTACAGTTTGTGAATATAATCCAAAAATTATTCACGGAATCTAAAAATATAAGTCCTGTTACTAAAATGTCCTAAATGAATCCGAGTTCTAATCCGGGCGAAGTTCATAGATGGCGGTTAATGACGTCAGATGAATGAAATATTGATGTGTCAGAGGTTCCACGCTGAATTTGTGAATCAAGAATAATATTCCAACTTTAGAATTCCAAAGAATTTGCACCGAGTTTCTTTCTCCCAGAACTTTTTATAAAAAGTATACTTGTTTAGTCTTCTAGAGAACAAATTATTAAATATAAAAAACAGGTAAAAAAACACAAACAAACTGGCAATAACAATTAGAAACACCTTGTTCCCTCTGGGTGTTTAGAACGACTGACCCAAAATCACTAAAACGTTAATCTTAAACATAATTTTTAGATCACACCACAGGGCACATGGTCACTTAATACAAGCCATTTGTCACATATATCAATGAAGAACCAATAAATGAAAAACGTTGTTTGCACATGGGTAACACGTGGGCCGATATGATCTTGGAAATAACCAATCGTTATTAACCGATGTTTACAAACTATGAACCAGACTGAGCTAAAATAATGATTCTGCAATAGATTTACTTGAATAAATATCGAATTCCAATGAAAATAATCATTGCAATAAAATGTAATGAAATAAAATTAAAATAAATTTTACAACTAACACACAAGCAACTAAATACATGAGAGAGAGAGAGAGAGAGAGAGAGAGAGAGAGAGAGAGAGAGAGAGAGAGAGAGAGAGAGAGAGAGAGAGAGAGAGAGAGAGAGAGAGAGAGAGAGAGAGAGAGAGTAGTAGTAGTGGCCTTAGCGAGCTGGGGTGGAGTTGACTATACTTTTGGAGTTTATGTAAAACAGATTATACTTAAAAACAGAATATTTAATAATAAATTTGATTTGAAAAGAAACCTGTATATTTCAATGAAAATTTCACAGAATTTCATCAGTGATTTAGAAAATTGATTTTGGGGGCCATAATCGCCCATTGTTCTCTTTCGCACAGGGCCAGCCCGTTCAGCCCTAAAACAGCTGCTGATATGTTTATATAAATTATTAACGGAACAGTTTTATGTGGTTTCATCAAAGAGTCGGGTTATTATTTCAGTAATGAGTTTTCCAAGTTCAAGTCTGTAAAAGGATTGTAATTCCATCAATAAAGTATTGTCTCTATTTTTTTATAGTTAACAACTATTTCAAAATCCAACTATGATTAGTTCTCAAAAGTGTTTATTAACTTAAATATTAATTTCAATATCAACCAACCCTGACCAGCCAAAACCATATACTCTATTTCATATCTGTTAGACTGCTTCCCATTCTTCCATAGCATTGCTACCATGAGTCGTGAACTATTTACATTTTAATGACGAGACATGCCTACAAATCAAGAGCTAAAAAATGAACAAAAATCAGTATCAAAGCATGTAAAATATGTATGTTTTGTGTTTTGGTCAGAATAACAAAATTAAGAAAAATAATCATTTATGACGTGATCAGTGTAAATGCATGATATCCGAACGAAGAACCAAGTTTATTTGACTTAACAATAGGCTAAATACAAAGGATAGAAACGATATAACGAAAAACAACTATATGTACTAAAAATTATATCCAGGTACAATTATTCACGAAGAAGATAATAAATAAACCATATAATCATAACGGGGATAATTAATAAGCATTTAGATGATTTTAACCATGAGTTCTTACGTGGACAATTCTAGAAGCATTCATTACTTGTGCATTTGTTATCAGTCCCTTTGAGTTAGACTCCATTAGTAGCATCTCAACGAATTCCATTTAAGTTGTTGTGGAGAGCTAGTTATGTAAGCCATTTTTATTGCCAATGAGACTAATGTGGGTTATTTATTAGTTTTCTTAAGCCGGTGATTTATCCAGAATATTGGACAGTGCTGATTTTGCAAGTCAGGATTTGATCATGTGCCAATTCTTCCGAAAGAGATTTTTTTGAGGTTTCATGTATTGGAGTGGTGTGTGTGCGATAAGTAACCAACCTACGTGCGTACGTTGACTTTTTATAATAATTAATTCATCTAGAAACTGTTCAGACAAATAAAAATAGTGTGTTTATTACTTGTTAATTTAAAAAATTTGACGCAAATGTAATGAAGTTTTGAATAAAATAAGTAAATAAATAAATAAAAATAAACATCCTTTCATTATCGATAAATGTAATGAAACTGCAGTTAGAAATACTGAGTTAAAATAAATCTGACCAAACTAAATTAAATCTAAACACTTAAAGTATAAGAAAAAGTTATTCAAGAGATACATATTATGGACTTTCAATATTTGTAAAACATTTTTTAATAATATTTTGGGTGAGTATTGTTGAAAGAATATTGTATTTTCCACTCCACAATGCCATGTTGTGCATAGATTGAATTTAAGAAAATAAGACGAAAGAGATAGGTTCGACATTTGGCCAATTAGATGAGACGTTTTACTTTTTGGATAATTCATTTTTTGAAAGATTAATCAGACACGATTATATTGTCAGTATTTGGGTTTCTTTAAGCATTCCATATTTTCAACATAATATGACTGTATTTCTAAATGCCATCAACACGGGCAAGTATGAGAAACTGGAATTCAATTCAAACTTCATACATTTGGATTTGTGATAGAACTTTTAGTACTGTTTAGGATTTACTTCGAAATAGTGAGATCTCTTTTGAAACTTTAATTTGGTATTCAAGGGAAATAAAATATTTGTTGAATTTTACAAAACGTGTTAGTTTTAGTTCTTTTCTGTTTTTTAGTTTAAGACCATATAGTCGTAAAACTTCACTTTAACTCGCGTTACATATTTCTAATTTATCCTAAGAAGTATCGCAAACTGATCGGCTGCTGTGAGTAGCTGTATTTACAATGTGGGGAGGGGATATGGTAGCGTTGGGGAGGCTGTAATCGGCTTAAATTTCCGATTTTCTGATTTTGACTTTTGTAAAATTTAATAAGTTTTCTTGACTAGTTCTTTATCTACACTCTGGCTTAAACTCAAATTCTGTCAATGAAAAGGAAGCACTAGACCACTATTAGCCAAATACAAAGACGGGCTTAGATGTGAGGAAAGACGGTATATTGAACCCAATATTAGGAATAATAGGAAGTTGTACCGGATACAGGATTCAATTCAACAAGTCTTTGTAAAGTCCCTAATAAGATTACACTATCTTCAACCTTATTCTGTCGTCAATTAAGGCTATATGTTCGTTTAGATTTTCCTCTAGATGCCGAGAACAGATGATTTAGAGAGGTTCTTGAGATACAAGTTTAGTCATCATATGTCGTCTGCAGCACACGACCAATCAGTATGATTGGCATACGGGCGCATTAGGATCAAACTGTACATATGGGAACAATTACTAGAAATTTGCTCAATTGAAGAAAAAAAAAAACACATCAACCGATCTCTAATTTCAGGATTTGTTTGTATTAGACGAGTGTTTTCTCATGTCACAAGTTTGCTCAACTAGTTAATATCTAATTTAGTACTGTTCTCAACACTTTGTTTTCAAATGTAAATTGAAAGTAAAACACAGAAGCACCCCAACAAAATCATCTTTATCGTTATCATCACCTACGTCAATGCCATCATCAATATCGTCACAGCAATGTCAACAATGACAACGTAATAATAGGAATTGTAATTAGCATTATTACTCGGCTTAACGAAGTTGGTTATATTACATTTAATGCAGATACGTCTTGTGATAAATATAAGTGGCACACAACATTCTTCGCTGTGACCTACATTCTTAGTTTTATTTTGATACTGCTAGCGGCCTCAATTCTGATTCGATTGCCTTTGCATTTATTGATTCTCAGACAAAATATTCCTTAAATTACAAACCATATCAAAAACTGCTATAGATACATACAATTTTGTTTAAGTTAAATTTTGGATTAAAATGAATTAAGGAATTTATTTTTATATTGCTGTTATTTTTGTTTACATTCCATCATTACATCATTTAAATAAATTGTTTTGTCACCTTTGTTCAAGGTCTCTTGCGATTAACGATGATATTTCTTGAGCTTTTAAATATTTGTTTTTAAACAATTGGCCGTTCTGTGATATGTTTGTCTAATTTTTATATTTCTAAGAGAGAAGAACAACAACTATATGGTTTTATGAGACTGAAGTTCAATGTTTGTTTTTGTATATAGATGGAATGGTTTGAATGCATGTTGGTAATTTTATTCGAGTGTGTTTTAGAAGTTTATTAATGACGTAACTATTGGACCAATCCATTAGATAAACAATTTTTGTAATTACACCTCGTAACAAGTATGCTTTACAAATGGATGAACTGTTGGGGGCGTTTTGATTACCTTCGAAATATTACTGCCAAACAATTTTCATTAACATTTTGCGTGTTTACTGGGGGAAAAATTGTTAAGTAAATATTTTTTAATTGATGACATGCACACGAATAAGAATCTGTTTTGCAGATTTCCAGGAACCAAATTTGAACGCTTATAAAAAGCGCTGTTGTCGCACTTCTTAGGGCAGCATTATGCAGTTTGCTTTAAAAAATGCATATCCATATAAAATGAGGAGATGGAACGATCACTTTGCATGGAAATAAGGCTGGAAATATTCATAGCTTCTGACGTTCTGGCCTTGTGTCATTGATGAAAATCGTTATAGAGCGATCTCGATGTCATTAAAACAACCATCGATCTAGCCTGGAATTAACGTATTCATCCCAAACCCGTCCACTCAGCGATATGCGATGTATCTATCTTACTCAGGAGGCATCGTTTCAACATACAATACCGATAGTTTACCAGTCTAACTTTGACCCTAATACTTTCGTAATTTGTGGCATCTAACTGAGTAAAATTTTGGTAGCCAATCATTGTCGACTGTTATTCATTTTATAGCGCTCGTTTATGGCGGCCTAAAGGGCAATGTTATCCCCTTGAATAAATATGTTATTTTTTGTTTAAATGCCTCCACATTGTCAATGACATCAATCTAATTCAAACCTCAGCGGCCTAAAATCTGAAATGGTTGGCTTTCACAGCAATCTGTTTATGCAAATATTTATCTTATGTGTCCGATTGATTCCAAATGTGTACTCTTTGAATGGGTTGTCGTTTCTATAATTTGCAATCCAATAGATCTAGTTTTAAGGCATTCCGGGATTGCCATCCGGGAGATTCTACAATCAGAATTCATCCCATTTCCTGAAGCATCCGTTATTTGTTTGCGTGGGATGCAAGTGCTCTGTGTAGCTTTTATATCTAACTATACTTTGATCCAGACAAACAAACGAACGTACTTGTCAGTATCTATTATAATTTATAAACAGTCCCCAGTATAAGCCATACATACATACATACATACATACATACATACATACATACATACATACATACATACATACATACATACATACATACATACATACATACATACATACATACATAAATACATACATACATACATACATACATACATACATACATACATACATACATACATACATACATACATACATACATACATACATACACTTTTTTAAAAAGTCTAATGTCTTTTCAGTTTGAATAGCATCACATGATCACATGATCACATGATAACATAACGCATCACAGGGCTAAAATGAGTCCTTCAGTAATAGTCTCCTTAACAATAGATGATTGTTTTTCTGATAGTAGGCAATAGGCGATTGTCTTCATGAGAGTAGGTACCTTAGCAGTACTTGATTTAGGCATAAGCTAAACAAGCTACAGCATAGAGCCCCAAAGTCTCATCTCAGTCTGAAGGGCCCCCTCAAATTTATTTTATACAAAATATGGCCTTTATAGCTTCCCATAGCTTATTAGGGCCTCGCTTTGTCTAAATCCGGCACTGTTCTTTAGAGAAGATGAAGAGGAATAAACTTTATTTTCCTTGCTAAATTATATTCTAATATATTAAACTCGAATATGCAATTGTACATTTTGATCATAGGCTTATATGAATTTGTTCGGTTTGTGTTGAAATAGAGGAAATGGCACTGATTTTGTTAAAAAAGTAACTTTAAATTAATACTACTTTTAACAAACTATGAACCTATAGTCACTTCAGCTATGCTAAATAGTTTGCAATAAGTTCAAATGGCTGGAATTATGTAAACAGTGACACTGACTTATATTGATGCCGTCATTGACACTGATGTCTACATTGTAAACGTTACAAATATTGGCCTTTATTATGAAATCTTGCCCCTGATATACAATACTGATCTATTCTCACTAAGTGTAATGAAAAAATATATAGAATTTAGAGGGAGGGTAATTTTTTAAACTTATACATAAAACAATTTAGCAAATCTGTCATGGGGATAACTTTCTCTGATTAAAGAGAAATCTCTCTCTCGACACACACACACACACACAGACACACACACACAGACACACACACAGACACACACACACACACACATATATATATATATATATATATATATATATATATATATATATATATATATATATATATATATATATATATATATATATATATATATATATATATATATATATATATATATATAGATATATATATATATATATATATATAAGAGTTAAATAAAGTGAATTTGATCCCCATCCGTAAAAGACCGAGTCGAAGAGAAAATACACCAAGTTATGAAATGTCTAGATTGCAAATCTATCTCCCACTTCACGCGAGTTGGTCAGGACATTATTGGGGTCTTCACTGTCATGCATGAGAGGGATTCCTATTGCAAATATAATGAGTTGCCCAGAGAAAACGGGCATTTTGTTTTGTTTTATATATACGTTTTGAAAGTCTAAAAATGTGTTTCGACATGAATATATTTTCATGTATTAATTTACTTCAGTACAAATAGCAGCTCAAAGTTTTCATATTTAGCTATTTTTGGAGATAATTTTATCCCCCTTTCCACATCTTAATAAGAGAAACACCCGTTTCTACTAAGTAGCTTATTATAATCTCTACATTTAGGATCCTTCCAAAAACAATGCTAAAGACCGCTCTCATTCATTGGTTGACAAGAACAGGAACTGGATTTACGTCACAAATACTCTCTGGACCGAAGTAAAGTAAGACAAGCAATAAATATGAGAAATTTATGACAGCGGAAACCGAATTGGAGTATTCACGAAAACTTAGATTGACCTTTAGGACCAGAATATTCAAGGGATAAGTCTTTAATCATAACCTATTCTTTTGGACAGTACTGGCCTTAGGGACCTCGCGCTATAGCTGACAAACATATTAGGCATACGACACTAACTCCACTGGCTGGGTCCCGTTGCCACTATAACGGGGCCTAGCAATCTAAAAGGCCGTGCTATCTAACTTTGTCCATCTTAAACGTAATCAGAGATAGCGCATCAATTGTTCTCCATGTCTCCAATTAAATAAATGCAACTGATTACTTAAATTTAATTCGCGGAGAAAAAGGCGCAACCGAAGATTAAATGATTAGAAAGAAAACAAATATTACATTGACCTTTACGAGATAATTTGTCAGATGACACAGTGGTACAATTGCATACGATTTATAAGCAAATATATACTGTAACTGACCCGCTTCGTAAATAGATTTAGATATGCAAAATATACTTCTCCCATTTACTTAGCAACTTAGACAGTCTTTCAGTTTTTAATACTTTACCTGAGTTGGTACCTCACATATTCGGTAGCCATGAAAATGAATATTGTAGAATAATTTAAATGTAAATAGTATGAATATTTAATATTTCCTCGTTATGAAAGATTTTCAAAAGTCTACCAATTAGTCTTTTATCAGACTGTTGGAAAGTCGCACTACCATATCTTGCCAACTATAATACGTTACAAAGATACTAAGCAACATAATAAAATTGGTATAGAAGCAAAAATTTTACTGACTCTTTCTTTTCGGCCTTCTACACAGTCTCTGATTTTGTCTCTATAACAAAATCCCATTGGACATTACTCGTGTTTATTTCTTGTTGTAAAGAGTATCCCTCGTGCATTTTGACCTAAATATATATATTAAAACCAACTTTCCGTCGTGCCCTCAATATTGTCCAAGTTTTATTTACTTTCAAATCCTTTGAGATTATTGTGATTTGTTTTGTTTTTTTGTGTGTTTAAAATACATGTATTTAATGATAACAGTATGCTAGGAACTTTCTTTTTATCATTAAATCCTTGTGTGGCAAAAACATGGTATCAGTCGGTATTGTTTATAGTTCCTTTCCTATTGGCAGATTCGCCTTTTTGCTTCAAAATGAGGCCTATACAATTTATCGTTTTTCACCGAGAACAAATTGATAGTGAAAGATCTGCATTCAAAGGTGATCATATCAATTAATGTTCCCCGATATATTGCATCAGTATAATCAATATATTTACTGTATTATTGCACAGATCAATTGCATCTTGATGCTGAGGAAGTGAACTCCAGGTGGAAAAAAAATTGCACGGATTTACTGTCTCGACACACCGATTTCTTGATGACGATCTTTGCTTTGTTTTTCGTTTCATTTTTATATAAAATTTGGAAATAAATTTGTTTATAGTTAAAGGAAGTTATCTGTTTTTGTGGCAAGAATAACATATTGCAAGAAAATATAAACTGTTTAATGGGTAATTAATTTAATTGCACGGATTTTCTGTCCCGACATATTGCTGGTGTCGTTCCGATTTTTTTTGATGATGATGATCTTTGCTTTCTTTTTCATTTCTTTTTTGAGACTATTGGTTACAATCTTATATACTACCTGATTACGAATTGCTAAAACTGTATTGACATGGACCACAAGTACATTATTTATAAAAATCTAAATTGTATTGACTGGTTCTTGCTGACTACGAGTTTGTCTACATAATATTATTGCACAAATAGTTGTTCCAAACTGAAAACTTGTCCAAAACATTTCAAAACTCTTTAGGAAAAAAGTAATGTCAAAACGTAAGTGCTCTCGAGAGTGGAGTACATGCACCCTCGCTATCGTGTTTAGAGATAATCTTGTTTCATAACAGCTCAGGCCTCTGATATTTTCCGATAACTGTTTACAGCGAAGAGTAATGGAGTGGAGATCGGTCAGGGAACCAGACAAGTGTAGAGCGGGTGATGGTGGCATATAATGGAAGCAGAAGTGCGTTAGCCCATTAGAGATGATGCTAGAGTATTTAATCAGAGGACATTTTGATATCAAATACAGTAAGGGTGTAGCAGTAAGATTGATGAGATACACGTGTTTTTGGTCTATATAATGACAGTACATTTGTACCCGTCAATATGCCAAGCTGGCGAGTTGTCTGTTATCGGAATCTTTTGATTATTTTATTAATGGGTCATATTTGTCCAAAGCAATCTTTTGTTTATATAATTTTTTTTCTTTTGCTATTATAGGCTGTAGCTATCCGGAGGAACTTCCATTTTGAAACTTTAGAAATGTCACAATTATCGATTGCCAATACCTTCTGTAAGATTTACTTTCAACTGCTGAAGTAAAATATGGCCTAGCTCTAAGGTCAAATAAATGTAAATGGTACTTTATCAGGTCAGTCTCCTATACAATTTTCTTTCCAACTACATAATTGAAAAAAAAATCAAAACCTTCAAAAGCTTTACAGCCCTTTATGGATTGGCGAGTGTTGTTAGGACATCATTGATTGAAGCTTGAGTGAGGAAGGACAAAGAGCCCGACAAC
The DNA here is from genome assembly GCA_016746295.1 of Potamilus streckersoni. NCBI lineage: Eukaryota > Metazoa > Mollusca > Bivalvia > Unionida > Unionidae > Potamilus > Potamilus streckersoni. The sequence goes on along the minus strand of JAEAOA010002130.1, from coordinate 1,662,014 downwards.
AGAAGTCGATCAATTTGCGTGTAACATCTAGTTATGGAGCTTTTGTATTATACTATTTAACTATCGACGTACTTTATTTAATACAGGTTTTTAATAAAATGTCGACAAGATCGAATGCTGGGAAAGTATGCTGAATACGCCTGCGCAAATTCAAATCACAAAGGCACGAAGTGTCTCTTAACACGAGTGATTGGAAATGTGACGGTAAAGTTATTTTAACATGAAATATGAGAATATTTAATAAGGCATCTCGAAGTTATATGATGCCCATTTATTCTGATTGTCTAGAACACAAATTCTTTGAAATACTTAATGATAATCTAATTACTGGTACAACGTAAATAATCTCGTAATGTTTAGGAACACCTTGATACTCCCTTGATAAGTAGATTTAGAAACACCCTGATACAACTGTCATGCGTAGATATAGAAGACACTAAAAAAACCTTTATGCGTAGATTTAGAAACACCCTGACACAACTGTCATGCGTAGATATAGAAGACACTAAAAAACCTTTATGCGTAGATTTAGAAACGCCCTGATACAACCTTCATAAATAGATTTAGAAACACCTTGATACAGACTTCATAAGTAGATTTAGGAACACTGATACAACCTTTATGCGTAGATTTAGAAAACGCCATGATGCAATCGTCATAAGTATATTTAGAAAACCTTGATAAGGTCTTCATAAGTAGATTTAGACACACTGATACAACCTTTATGCGTAGATTTAGAAACACCCTGATACAACCGTCATGCGCAGATATAGATGACACTTAAAAACCTTTATGCGTAGATTTAGAAACGCCCTGATACAATCTTCATAAATAGATTTAGAAAATCTTGATACAGCCCTCATAAGTAAATTTAGGAACACTGATACAACCTTTATGCGTAGATTTAGAAAACGCGCTGATACAATCTTCATAAGTAGATTTAGAAAACCTTGATAAGGTCTTCATAAGTAGATTTAGGAGCAACCTTCATAAGTAGATTTAGGAACATTGATACAACCTTTTTATAGGTAGATTTAGGAACATTGATACAACCTTCATAAGTTGATTTAGAAACACCTTGATACAGACTTCATAAGTAGATTTAGGAGCAACCTTCATAAGTAGATTTAGGAACATTGATACAGCCTTCATAAATAGATTTAGAAACACCTTGATAAAACCTTTATAAGTTGATTTAGAAACACCTTGATACAGACTTCATAAGTAGATTTAGGAACACTGATACAACCTTTATGCGTAGATTTAGAAACGCCATGATACAATCGTCATAAGTATATTTAGAAAACCTTGATAAAGTCTTCATAAGTAGATTTAGTAACATTGATACAACCTTCAAACGGAGATTTAGAAAATCCCTGATATAGGCTAGATGCGTAGATTTATACCAATTTTAAATTCTAGATACGTAGATTTATACCAATTTAAGTTCTAGATACATAGATTTATACCAATTTAAATTGTAAGTATTCATTCCACTGTTAAATTTCTTTTTAAACTAAATTACTAGTCACAAGGGTGCGTTTGACAATATTTAAGGGTGGGGATTTGTCTCGTTCATAGCATGTCAGTGTCAGACATGCAGTGTATTTTCCTAGAAGACAAACTGAAGAAAAGGGTTTCTGTATGCAGTGTAGGTACCGACTAGTCAAACTGAAAAATTAAATATCTGTATGCACTGTAGATTCGGAGTGGTCATGCTGAGTAATTAGATGTCTTCTTCTAGAAATATTATATTTTGAATTTATTAATTGCACTTCAAATAGTTTTCTCTTTTCTTTCTTTATTTAAGGTGTGTGTGCGTCTTTTTAACAATGAAAAGACAAGAGATATTGCATTTCGTTAAGAAAGTCTGACTAAAATACGACACAGTTACGTACATGTCTTAAATTTGGGAGATGTATTATTTACGAATATTGTATGACTTTTCTTTTTTTCTGTATGTCACTACAAAAGAACGTAGATAAGTAGTGTATACAGTGCAGTTCTGCAAAAAGCAAGTCAATTATCGAATATACGATTTTTAAAACAATTCTAATCAAAGCTACAGTCCACTGTTTGCTAAAAAAATGCTAGTGTACAGATCTATAACAATTAATTATGGCATCACAAGTCAGTGATCACACACACACATGTACACATACATACATACATACATACATACATACATACATACATACATACATACATACATACATACATACATACATACATACATACATACATACATACATACATACATACATACATACATACATACATACATACATACATACATACATACATTTCATGTTCAAATTTGGTATGCAAAATAGCCCGTTAGCATCATGAAACTTCATATGCTGATAGTTCTTCTTTCATGGTAAACATTCTGTACTCAGGTTTTTCTCCCTCCAAAGTCAGTCGTTTCACAAATCTGAATAAAAATCGAATTGATCTTTAACATAAATAAATTTGCCATTTCTCTGATCATCCCTAAAATAAGGCACAATATAATTGGAAGATTCATATAAATCCTGACCGTTATCCCTATAACATTTATGCTCAGATATTTTTAAGCGAATCTCGCTCGTTACATTTGTTTAAATTCTGTCTATTCAAATGACTCAATTCTTTTAATGTTCAAGGGCATTTTAACGGGAGGTTGTAATTTTTTCTTCTTTGCGTTGGTGTTGTAAATTAAAAACTCAACATGCTAAGTTTTATTTATTTAACGACAACACTATTTAGATAAATGGTTAACTTCTAGCTCGTTTAGTAGGGCAGGATTTATGCATAAGATAAACAAACTACAGCTTAGGGCCTCACAGTCTGAAGAGGACGCTCAAAATTTCATAATTTTAATTTTTTTCACAGTTTTATTATAATTTATATTTAAGTAACAATTTAACACGTTTTCCATAATATGTTCAATGCTATTATCTATGCAATATATTTTATATAAATTTAACAATTTACATTCTTGTTGTTGTTGTTGTTGTTGTTGTTGGGCTTAACGCCATTTTCAGCACTGAATAGGCTATACATGGCGGCCAGTATTAATGGTGGAAGAAGAAATCGGGAAATCCGCGGAAAAAACCACCGACCCACGAGAAGCTACTGCCAAGCTTTCTCACATATCCACATTCGCCGAATCTTATACTCGAACCCAAAAGACAGAGTCGAGATGACAATGATCAATGGAATGCGCTTTAGACCACTAGGCCAGTCGGGGCCCCATCAATTTACATTGTAATAATTAGCAAAAAATTGCTATGTTCAATTGTTACACTGCCTTATCTGTTAATATTTACCAAATAGTGTCTATACAGCTTCCCATAGCTTTATATATATATATATATATATATATATATATATATATATATATATATATATATATATATATATATATATATATATATATATATATATATATATATATATATGCACTTTTCATGAAAAAAAATTTACATACATATATATGCAAACATCAATCAAGATATAACTGACTTGAAAATAAAATTTCAGGTTCTTCCTAATAGAAATTATTTTATCACTAGGCACGACTGCCAACCCTGGTAGATAGAACAGATTTCCAGAGATCGACACCGATCAGGGTTACCAACGCCAAAGAGACGAAAATTTATTCTGTAATTCAATAAGGACTACTAGAGAATTGTTTCCTAGAGCCCACAAATTATGTCCGCGGTCCTGTCACTAGGGCAATTTTAATCAGAAATATCTTTTCACAATTTCACAATTTTGATGACTCTAATTATTTGATGCCCTATATTCAAGCATTGTTACCTCAATACCGACCATTTGTATAGTCTTAGACTTGCCAAATTAATGTCCAACGCAAATTGTTTCTTCTTCTTCTTCTTCTTCTTCTTCTTCTTCTTCTTCTTCTTCTTCTTCTTCTTCTTCTTCTTCTTCTTCTTCTTCTTCTTCTTCTGATTTTTCTTCTTCTGATTCTGATTCTGATTCTGATCAATGTAGCCACAATCAAAATAATTTCATGTCATAAGAAATTAATTTTTATTCAGTTCGAATTAACATCCAATCGTTAACTGCAAAAATCGCATATTTTTGTGTAAACAAACATGCACAGTATATCTCGTCATCACGCACAACTATAATCTAACTTGATGTGGACAAAGCCGCATCCAATTTTCTATTCATAAATATTATGGATTCGTTGAGAGCACGCAATTAGTTTTTATTAAAGCTCTGATTACTGTATGTAAAACTTGAGCAGGCGCTTATTCGGAATATTGACAAATTCTTATACACTGGAACAGACTGCGAAACCTCATCTTGATCTTCAGTGACTTTGCGGAATCGCCATCCCAAACACAGCAAAAGCGCCTTCAATGCCAAATAAATATTAATTAGCATCAAGAATACCGTACCAGACACTTTACCAAAGAGCGGAAGACAAGCTTTTATCTACTTTTACACTGGAGTCACGTGACCAGGCCCACGATTTCCGTGCGCTTTTAATCAGTCATTGTTGGCACTTAGCGGAGACAATTCAACGGGTGGTGAAAGCGATCTGGCTGCCTGTTTCAGGATGGGTGATCATCCGAAAACTGTGTACGTTGACCATTAATTAAGGGCTTACTAATTTCTTCGTAGGATATCGTTGAGGACAGGATAAAGGTAAGTCTTTAAAACAATAATAGAAGGTGGAATTTGTATAGGTCCTTGGAATGGAGAAATGACAGCCGAGTTCAAGTTAAATTAAATGGATGAAGTTTAGTATGTTTTGCTTTAACTATGAACATGTATTCGAAGCATGTAATACAATCTTTAAATGGAGACATGAGTTTGGTGCAGAGAATTTAACAGTTTGCACATACAATAAAAATATTCTCTTTGTGCTACCGAGTGTTATTACACAAGGTTTTAGGACTCGCTGTACTACTTATATGGAAAATGGGAACCAGTAAAAAAAAATGGGTGAATATAAAATAGAGTGTATGTATGTATGTATGCATGCATGTATGTATGTATGTATGTATGGTCATGATTAGTTAATAAATAAAATTTTGGTAAAAGAATCTTAGAAAGCTGGTTCTATTTTAACTGAAGCAAATTAGAGACAATGTTCTATTAATAGAATTTCCGTCTGTGTATAGACATGACTTTGGAATACTCATTTTCTGAAATTAGCAACTGATTCATTAGAGGCGGAAATTGAAAACACATTTTCAAACACATGTTGATCTTTCGCCTTGTGTTTTTAGACGTTTAAAGCAATTACGGTTTTAAAATGATGGTCTTTACGATGTGAGTTGAATTAGTGATGTGAGTCCTAAAGGCATTATGATATATGTTTAGCTAAACCAAAGAAATAATTCATAATTTGAGTATAAACTGATATAACAAATTTTAGCCCGAGTTTAATAAATGTTTTGATATGTTTTGTTTTGTTGCGTGATGTTATCTAATGTTTTGTGATGTTATTTTATGTAATTTTTTAGAGTTACATGAGTGTTCTATATGAGATGGCAAAATGCAAATATAATTTCTTTACTAGGTTGAAAATACAACATATTCATTCTCTTACGAACACGTCGAAAAGTTTTGAGACATAAAAAAGCATTTCTACCCAATATTTCGACACCAGTACATTTACTCAAGCCACCCAATCTTTCAACCATCAGAAAACTTTGGTAAAAGAAGAAAGAGATCTATCTCCACGACAACAAAATCTTAGTAATACACGCAAATCTGAAGTTAGGCGTCTGAAAATCGAAATGAAAAAATGCCAATAGTAATCCGAAGAAAACTCGAAATCGATATAACGATGAATGAAATAAAGACACATGAATTATCAACTAAAGAAAAAAAAACAACTGAAATTGCAAGTTGAGACTTAGAAGATAATACTCTGCTAACAAAATTCTAAAATGTGTTATTAAAATCTATAGATTAATACAAACTATACTATCATACAGGTTAGAGAAATTAAATTCGTACTCTACGGAGTTTCGAACCCAGGTCCGCGAGTAAATGGCACCAATCGCCTTGCCTGCACGCACCAACCCATATAACGTCATGACTAAGCACGCATCACCAAATAAATGATGGCACTGAATCGGTGTTATATAAGCTCGTGCGTAGCAGACACTCGCGTGACGACCTAGTAAATAATTCTCATATATAAACACAGTCGTTCCAGATTCCTATGAAAGAAATCAAGGTATACATGACTTTTGTATTACAAATAATTATAAATATATACCAGACAGAACAAACTGTGTTATCCTTGTGTGTGTGTGTGTGTGTGTGTGTGTGTGTGTGTGTGTGTGTGTGTAAAAACAAATTTGATTTTGACTATTCGAACTGAAACGCGAAGCTCTTCCTGGTAAGATCAGATTTCATATCCTCATCTTTAAACGCGTAGCATTTACTAGAAGAGTACTTAAGATTGTATATCGTCTTCTTTCTAGGAACAAAAGTAGGATTACATTTTCTTATCTTGAAAACTCTTAGTTCTTGCTCGGAAGATAATTAAGATTGTGTACTCACATATTCTTGAAAACACATAGCTCTTCCTAACAACATAATTAAAATTGCATACTCTTTTATTATTAATGCGATGTTTGACAAAGGCACTTACATTACTACAGGTTTTACGTTTTGTGCTCTTGGTTATTAATTTCCTTTCTCTAGTGTCGAATTACAAAATAGGCAGGGTAGGCACAGGCCTATGGGTCCCACGCCTTTTAGGGTTCCTGCGACAACGGATTTGATCTTGACTTATTAGGAGATAATTTGCGAGAGGAAGGGGGAAGATTTCGATTGTCTAGGCGCCTCCACATGGTTTAATCCGGTGCTGCCTTTCTCAATTTTATGTTATTGATTATTAATATCGTATTGCGTATTATTCGCTCCACCTTTCTATGGTGCTGCTTTTAAAAATAAATACTTTTTTCGCACCCTAAGTATTTCATCCTTTGACGAAAGACACACCTCCCCGCGTTTTTGCTCCTTTGAAATTTAAGTCTCATGTAATTCAGAACTGTATATTTTATAGAATCTCAGTTTGATGATTTATTTTATTGTTTTCGAACAAAACCTAAAGTTTTCCAATGCGACTTTGGACTTCGTTTCAGATGTTTCAATATTTTATGTTACTACCCACCACTAAGTTAAAGTAAACATGGAAAGAATACTATTGTTACCAAGTACAAGCACGAGCTGCCAACTCTTAAAGAATCAAAACAAGAAAATGCCTTTGTGACGCTATAAAATTTTCATGTCAAACTCAATTTTTGCGACGCAACGTTAGTGTTTGCCGTGGAACAAAACGTTTACAGTTGGTACAGTACTCTTAACAATGTTGTCTTTGCAATAATTACTGTTACAGCCATAAAGAATATATCGTTCCAACAACAAAACATACAATCGCACTGGTATTTGAATAGCATTGCTACAGTACGTGAAGATCGTGCAAATTGATATGCATACAAGTGCAACTAATGTAATTATCGTTGCAAGGACAGCAGTGCTATAAATGCCATTGTAGCAGTACATTTTATCGTTGCATCAACAAAACTTAAGTGAATGCAGCTCCCACAATATTTCCATGACGTTGCGGCAGTTCCGATAATTTGGACTCTTTATGATGTACCATACGTATGTGTGTCGCTTAAAGTGGGTTAAATTGTTTGTTAGCAAGGGTGACTTAGTTGTGTATTTATTGTATCAAATATTACTTTCTCGTATCCGTATTATCTTACTACTAGGAGCCGTTTGAAGAGGGATGCTAGGAGAATTATACCTCTCCCAGCTGGTACTATTGTCATGTGCCGACTTTAATATAATCTCAAGTGACCTACTTAATTTATTTATTGCATCTCATGAAGTTTCTTCTCTACAGGTCGTATGTAAACGTACTTTAGAAAACGGGACAGGTGTAAGTTGTATGCAGCAAGCATGTTGGACTGTGACTCGAACTTTTGTTCGGGCTATAAGAGAAACAACGCACCTGCTAAACGGGTAGCCGCTCGAAATGGCCATTCTCATGTGCTTGAGAAATTAACTTAAACTTGTCCAAAGTTTACTAACTTTAGCAGCTTTTAAATCAGGAAAAGTTAACAATGCTAGACATTACTAAATTCTGAAAGTGCAATACATTCATTTAAAAATTTTAAAAATCTGAATCAAGAAAGCATTTACTTCTTCAAATTACTTAGGAAGTCCAGAAAGTGAACATGACCAGGCGGAGGTGGACGTCTTTTGAAAGGTGAAATCTGTAATGCCAAGCTGTTATGTTCGATTACCCAAATTACACCAGTATAAAAGGAATAAAAAATTATTTTAGCAATATCTAAAATGTGCAAGGACCCTTTTCCAATAACCTGTGAGAAAAACCTGGGAAAATATTTTCTTTAATAGAAAAGACCCTGTGCAAAGTATGAACATGTGTGCCGGAAGGATAAGAAATAGTGTCAATGATTGGCTCACAGAATATCACGTGATTGATATAAAAAAATGTGTCTCCCTCACGTGATTGTGTCTTGTTCGATTTGATATAATAAGCATCGTATATCAATGTTTAAAGGAACAATAAAGATTCGCCGTCTTGAAACATGACTGGATTAAAGTTAATCTTAATATTTTCCCCGGACAATATACTTCACCAAACAACAGTATACGAGAACGGTTCCTAAGGAAGACGCAATCATATGATACTCTCACAGGGCGTATTTTCTTTTCGATGGTTGAGACAATCTGAAAAACACCCCAAAAGCAGATCCTATATCGAAAGAAGAGAGAAACTTCAATTTTTATATTTTTTAAAATTTTCTTTTACACCTAACAGCGCAAATTTCAATTATGCAAACACATTTAGATCAACAAATAATTGTACTGGTTCTCAAAAAACAAGCATAGGCACCAAGAAACGCGACGTGTGTCTGAAGAATTGGCAGTCATTTCTGTCCCAAAAGCGTTATTATACAAACATTGATGATGGATATCAAAAGACGAGTTGCCGTCTTAATTTAATGACATTTTTAAACATTACTTTTTAGTAGATTATTTCAGTATATGTTCCTTAGATCCATTGGCATTCCCTCAGGTTATGACACTATGTTTATCATGTCATCGAGAACTAAATGTCGGTGCCAAAGATAAGGTGTGCATCCGTTAGCGTTGACAACCTATTTGTTAAAGTTTCGATTTTCATAAAGAAATTTGTGGAATGGCAGTTTGTCTAAGTGGTAATGTGACAGGCATCCATTATCTACGGAAAATGCATTTGGTGTGAAGCCTGAATGTGAAAAACAAATGCAATCTAATCGAACATAAATTGCATCAGTGTAGTATAGCACATGTTCCAGAACACATTTCCTCTTTAGAAGAGAACTTGATTATATATTGCACCACAGCTGCTAGTTTGTTTAGTGAATAATATATAGTATTATGTGGTTCAGAATTACAATTGAAAGGATTAAAGTTGCAAATAATTTAATGCCTGTGTTTAAACATCGCTAATTGAAAGTTGCGGAATATTTCCGAGTACAAAAGCCATGACGAAACATTCATATGTTTTCCCATGTCTTTGCCTGAAGTAAAAAAAAAATCACAAAAATAACGTTTCAAGTTTCGTCAAAGGAAGATATGTAGCTGAGATTAAACTTTTTCTGCTTCTTTCAACTTCTTGGGTTAATTTGCAATCATAGGTCAATCTGATCCATTATTCTGCTGTATTAGGGTGATCTGGCCTACTCGGGTTGTATGAGATTATCAACCGATATGGTGATAGTCGAAGATTTCTTTCCATATTTCTTGGTTGATATCTGTATCGTGGAGTTCATGCACTTTATGCCACTCAGAGAGTAGGATGAATGCTCTGTTCTATTTGCGTAAGTCTTTAGGTCTGAATCAATCTGGGTCCGGACTTGATATATATAATTAAATCCTTGTAAAGCCACTGGGAAAACCAATCTCTTCACACTTACAAAATCCACCTGCTGTTTTATAATTTTTCTTATGTATTTGCAATGTTCTATCTCTCTAACTGAATCGATTTTAATTTCATTATTTCGTCAACAAAAAATTAATTTCATGGTCGTTTGATAATTTCTGTACCATTTTATGATATTATGTGGATTATTTTATCCTTTGCGTTATTAGTTAGTCAATCGTAAACTGACTAAAATAAATATAAATGACCAGTTTTATTTAATATTTCATAATGAGTTACTAAAATACATTTGCGGGAGAAAAATTATATTGACACAGTGGCGAGAACCCTTTTAACACCACGGTGGCGATACAGTGACGATGTCACATCTGGTGCTACTCTTTTCTTTTTTCCCAACTAGGAAATACATTGGACCTTATGACATAATATATATATATATATATATATATATATATATATATATATATATATATATATATATATATATATATATATATATATATATATATATATATATATATATTTAGGACTCTCTCTCTCTCTCTCTCTCTCTCTCTTCGGATGAAAATGATGCGTCAAGACTGAAGACCCTCTAGTATACATCTACTTCATACATAAGAAGGCGCACCTTAAATATGCCTAGTAACTAACTCCAGACAACAGAAAGCTTGTTTAAATTATTAACTTTTTAAAATTAGTTTTCACATGAATTCAAAAATTGTTCTAGATAACTGTTTCTATTCGATATTCTGTCACCTATGCAGTATTGTCATTCCTTATAAGCTTTTCGAAAAACGCGCATTTTTTTTCGGGTAGGAAGCCTTCTTGATTAAATGTAGTAATAAAATTGTGGAAGTGGTAATTCATACTCTCATCACAATCATGTTTTTGAAAAGACGGATCAAGCAACAATCTAAATTTGAGTTCATCGTCTTTCACTGAACTAAATTTCAAGATTGCATAAGCCAAAAATTCGCGTTGGAATGCAGAAATGAACAAAGTAAAGAACCCAAATCGATATAAGTAAATTCACAACAATTAAGCTCTTCTTTTAATTTTTTTCTAAGAAAAGAAGTTCTTTGCGTTCTAAATTCTGTCGAATGTGACTGAGCTGGGATGTTTCAACAAAATGTTCACCATTGTATTAATCAGCTAAATAAATGTGTTAAAAAATAAAATTCACCTCATATTCGTTTGAAAACTGTCATTGATTTCTCATAGTACACAGTATGAAACATTATTTTTACAAGCCAAATTTGCAAAAAGGTCGCACTCCTAAAATTGTTATAAATTTTGGAACTTATTTGTAGTGATACAGTAATTCAGCCATAATTGCATTTACACATAACGGAGAAAATGCATGCATATCGAAAAATTTTGCCTTAAAAAACGAAACGAAAATATGCAATCTTTTAACTAGATACAAAGACAAATATTTCATTCATGAAGTGGAAACATTTTGAAGTCACTCTCGACAATTCAATGTTCCCACATCACTCGTGATATATTTCCTTATATCTACTCAAAAACCGTAGATACAATCCATTTATCACTTCTAACGCACCCACGTTAGTTGGAGAATCTATTTTAAAGTTAAATATCCTCTTCAAAGGCATAACATGTCTGACGTCAGAGTTAAATTTATTGATTTTTAAAATCTGTATTATTTAGTCATTGTCCACTACAACATTTCAAAAAATTGATTTACTTTTAAACTGTTGGTTTGCATAACATGCCATTAGCAGGCTTTGCCTTCCCTGATTCTTTTGAAATGTTTTATTTTCCAAAATACCTGCTTTAAATACGTGATTCTTTTCCTATCGCCACGACTGTTCCAGCTTTTGGGTAATAGATGTTGTTTAAGCTTATGCTGTCATGCGCGTAGGACTTCAGTTAAACGTCAGTTTCTCATTCATATTAGCCTTCGTTTATTAGGGATTCAAATTAGCGTCATTTCTCTCAGTCATGGGGACTTGAGGTTAACGTCAGTTAAGTCAGTGATACATATTTACTGTTTTTAAAATTTTTCTGTTTTTTCTTTTTCTGAGTTCTTGTGACCTCTAATTTAATTTTCAATACGGATCATATCATTTTGTGAAGTTATCTTCTGTAGTAGTTTAGGAACTAGACTTTTCTTCAGTTAAGTTTCGCCACCTCTCACTTACTTTGCAATGAAATTACATTTTCTTAAAGTTTTTTAAGTTTAGTGTTTTCTTTTTTCAGTTATTTAAGTCTTGTTTCAACCTTTCTGCCATTTATATTAGTGCGGGTACCATTTGTTGCAACAATTTTTTTTATTTCTTTTTTGTTTTCTTTTCAACATAAAGTTTTTAAAATAGCAGAATATGACTTTATATAAGAATTTGATAATGATTTTGAGAATGCGTTTGATAATTTTTTGTTGTTGTTGTATGGGTTGTCGGTGTTAGGAAGATACTCTTGGGGATCCGAGTAATTGGCCAACTTTTAGGAGCAGACGTCATAATGCGCAGTATCCACTACATTTTATGACATAATGGATACGTGTATTACCTGACGGGTTCTCTTGATATTTTCAGGTATACGTGCTTGGTAATTATGATAGGTATAATTCTTCGTATTAGGTGTTTGAATTGTGTTTTGTTTAGCATGGAACCAGGTACTAATGTTAGGTTAAAAAAGGCTCTATAATAAGTAAAACGAACGTGAATATAGATAAACAAAACATGCAATTATGAGTTTCGTGATATATGGTAAATAGTTGAACAGAGAAAAATTACAGTAGTATTTGCACGTTAAGAACCTTTCAATTAACAACGCTTGTTGTCTTGAGGTCGTTGGAAATAGGGGAAAGTATGGACTATCATCAAGCTACGCTTAAGCAGATGTTTGACCCACTCGACATGAGACCCCATAAATATGATATTGGCGAAATAGTAAAAGAAATGTATCAAATGAAGAATTTTAAGCTTCATAAAAAATTGCTCAACAAAAATATCACAATTCTGGTCGATGCATACAAAGACAATATCCAACATAAATTATATCTCGACGAAACGCAATATAATTAACTGAAAAGAATTCACTTATTAGGCAAGGAAGAAAATTGGTAAAACTATTAATCAGATTTGACAGGTACAGTCGCAATAAAAGATTATCGCATAACTCTATAGCTACACAAAAAGGCGGAAGTAATCTATTGAATTCATTAGCTTGGCAGAAGGTAATATGTAGAGCCCTGCATTATTCCAGCAACCTAATGGGCAACCTGCTAAGGCTGCTGAGGAAACAGACATTACTACATATAAAACAACCGAGCCATTATCTATACAAAAGCATCCTATATAGCTAACAGTTACAACCAGACGACATATACAAGTTCCCCAGGAAACAGAAATGCAAGTAATTAACACAAATGAATGATTGGATCATCAAACAGCAGAAGCCAAGAATATAACAGATGAAGACTACGGAATAATTAACTGTGATACACCTTCTAGATAACTTACACTGCTAGAAGAAATATTATTAAGCGGTTTGCAAATGCAGTGGATGCAATTCAAAACTTAAATCAATAAAGACAGATGTTGAAAACTACAACATAGATAAAGAACATTGAAAAGGACATTTATAAAGTTAAATATCTTGCTAAGAAAGCTAAATTGCAATACCTATTGCAAAATAGTTACAGACGAAATGCTCATATAATTGGATATTTAACAGATTTAGAAATCGTTATATGTAATATTAACAACATGTATAAGACTAATAACATGATCTCAAAGGTGAGAGGTCAAAACCACTGTTCCAAGAAAATTTTTGTAAGAGCAGTCATAGCTATTTGAATGATGGAAGTTAAACAGAGGTGGATGTAGGTGGTGGCTCCACAGATTCATTCTATGCTGAATATAAAACTGGTACCAAATTTTATGACCGACGATTTGTTTACGTTAGCTAAGAAGAAGGCACCAGCATTTCCCGGTAGCATTAGTATTATAAGAAGCTGGTCTTAACATTAGCCTGGATAGGTTCTTTTTTTTACTATATGATAATTTGCCTAATTCTAATTAGCTTGTTCTATATAGATGTACATAATAGTAGGCGTGGTGGCAAATAAAACAATAAAATTCTGACTTATAGCTAGATTATTAAACTATTCATAAATGTATTTTGCACCAGTTCTCGAAACGATGGATATAGTTATAAACGTTTGTATATATATTGGCTTGGTTGATTGATTGTGGATTTTACGGTGCACCTGCAGTGTAAGAATATATAGAGCTACAAAAAGGTTGCATGATCAAAAAGGTATTATCAATATATGAGGATTCCCGATCAACGGTTGGTTTTAGTGTCGTATGTAATTAGATAATAAAAGATTCATTAGGGTCATTAAACAGTACAAATATTGGCTAAAACACTCAAAGGAAATATAATTGCACACAAGCTTTTTTTTAAAAAAAATAAATGTTAGATTCCTTCAAGAAGTTTAAATACGAGTCATGTTTACCTGATTTTCATTCATGTGATGAACATTGAAGCAACGATGCGAGTAGGTTTTAGATCGAAGCAATCTTTGGTTGTTGGATGTTGGTTTGTGTCTGGGTTTTCATTAGTTATAATATATGTACGTCTCTTCTTTCTCATATAATTTGTATTAATGCTATTATCCTAGTTGTGTTCCAGTTTACAAACTGTTTTAAGACTTTACATACGTAGATGGGTTTCCATTTTGCGTAACGTTGGCGTGTAAAGTAGCATTTTATTCCTTGTTAAAAGATTTTGATGAATTTTAGCAAACTGTTAATGCAACCTGCTTTAGTACAGATTTTCATCATCATATCATTAAGTACACAAAAATTTCCATCACCACGACCCATCAAGGCATAATTTGACGTTTGAAGCTGAAATATATTGCTGAAATCCTGTTTTGATGTTTCCATCTTAATCTTAACCTTGTTCACCGATATAAAGTTTTCAAAAAACTTTTTTTTACAGTGTTTTATCAGTATAAATTTACTGTCTCATGGATGTTCATTATTTTATTTGAACACATAGGAATCGTCACATAGGGTATAATAGCTAGATTTAGAATCGTTTTCCTCATGTCTAACTTCATTGCGATCTTATAAAAAAATGTCTATTCGATACCACGAAACTCTGATGGATTATTTTAAATATCTTTTTTTCATGCTGAATTCTGTCTTCTAACTTAAACTTACATTGTGATATTAGATTAAATGAATGAAAAAATCGTCCTCCTTTCGTGTATATATATATATATATATATATATATATATATATATATATATATATATATATATATATATATATATATATATATATATATACACACACACAGACACACACTGGCTGAATCACGTGACCCAAAACTAAGACGATAGGTTGCACTACAGAGCTTGCCAAGCATTTTAAATAACAACATAAACTTTAACGAAATGAAATAATAAATAACGAAACAAAAAATGTGAAGTCCATGGGGTTTGCTCGTTACAGTATTCTTACGCTGACATTTACTTACTGACCGTCTAATGCCATCCCATGAATATGTATACAGGTTCAATAACGTAAACATAGTCTGCTTGTGGTAGAGTTTTTTCATCCGGGACACATTTAAAAACAGTATTTAACTTAACTACTTTCCTTCACTGATCTAGTCAAGAAATGTTTTCGAGTTTTATTAACTCGTCGCTGCTCTTGACGGTGGCGTATAACGTTCCGGTTGGTGGTTTGTTCAGTAACGATGAATTTTTCTCATTCTGTAACGTAAATTGGTAAACCCTATCGTAAAATAAATCTTCGTTTCGTATATATATTTTGATTCCTTGTTTGTTTTGATTACTTTCTTTTCTAGAACAATACTGAACATTTACCCGCTTATGTTAAACCTTCATTCAACATAACATGAGGTTTAAAAGATCATCTTATATAAAGGAAGGCTACATTCTTAGAAAGTTGTTTTGGGGGACCTTAAATACAACACAAAATGTTATCAGTTCACATGACAGAATAGAGGTGATATTCTTTCTATAATTTGCAGCACGTCTTTTTTTTATAGTAAATTTATGCACAATTCTTTGTGTGAAAAGACCAATGATATTATCTCAGTAACATTAAAAATCGCTACTTATTCTCCCAAGGCTGTTTAAGTGTCATAAGTTAGTGAGCGTTACTACTGACTTCAGAGGTCGAACAAGAAACCTCAAGAGGATGAGCCATTGAAAATGGTTGCTGACACATTTGTTTTCCTTGTAATACCAAGTGAACAAAATATTTTTCATCTTTGCAGAGTTCAAACTGGCGATGATTGAGAATAATCTAGATCAGATGGAATGTGTCCCAGTGACCAGTATTTATCGCAAGTTTTATCTGGTCGGATGGAACTTGTATCTTTAAGCAATTAAAACACGATCACGAGGAAACAAAATTGTGGAAGTTTCAATGATGCATCAAACTAATATGCGGAGGAATATGTCTTGCATACTTGGTACTTGTCCTAAATTTCCTTCTCACTGATTAACCTATGACATATGCCTCCGCTACAAGATATTAACGTTTGAGAAACAATTTTATCGTTATGGTCTACATAAAAAACGCTTGGCAAAGCAAATTGCCTGTTACTATAATTTACATGTTTTCTGTATCTAACAGATTTTGATTCAATAAAAACAACATTGTGTGTGTGTGTGTGTGTGTGTGTGTGTGTTAAAATTGTTTATTTTTTGTTTCCTTGGGTATTTGGGGGGTTCAGAATGAAAGAGCATTGCATGTTTTGTTTTCACCTAAACTGCGTCATGTCCCAAACATGTCGTCCTTTTACTATTGTCTGTTTTCTAATTTAAGCGAATCGGGATGGATTCTGACTGGATAAAATTTCATGAAATTACTGAATGAACTATCAGTCACTGCCTGATTTTTAGCGAGGGTTACAACAATTCCATGACACCTTTTTTTTTACAACTTTCTGCTAAAATGTTAACAAAAAGAAAGTTTATATATATATATATATATATATATATATATATATATATATATATATATATATATATATATATATATGTATGTATGTATGCATGTATGTATGTATGTATGTATGTATGTATGTATGTATGTATGTATGTATGTATGTATGTATGTATGTATGTATGTATGTATGTATGCATGTGTTTTAGTGTATATGAACGTGTGTGAATTTTGAAATGAATCAATCTGCCTGCAAGACTACTTTAATCTGTGATAGACTTCACTATAAATACATCACAAGTAAACATTAGTAATGTACTGGTTGCAATTGTACATAATATTTAATACATTCTGTGTTGTTTTTCTTTTCTTTTTTTTTGCTTTGTTTTTTTTTAAAAAGGAATTTGACATTAAATTTGTGTCCATTGGGAGGGATCCGAATGGTCTAACGATGATAGATTGTCAGCGTCATGTATTTCGCATTTGTTTTTGTATAGGTCATGTACACATCTACCATATTTCTTTTCGTCTAACAATATTATTTCCTACAGTGGTATTTTAGAGAAAGTTATTGAATTTAATGTAATTTTTATTTATGATGGTATAACTTACATCCAAACTGTGCTATAACAATGGAGATTATATACAGACCATATCTTTATTTATGGTTTCAGTCCTGGTCTTTTTGCAGCAAACAACTGTTTATTAATTATAATCATACTAAATAATTTTTGCTAGCAGCTACCTCGCTTAGCGCTCAACATTAAGAGGTTAGTGTTAGGACTGGTTGGAGGATAATGTGACTGGGTGGGACATGCTGCTACATGTCTGCAGCAAGATTCCCCAGTGCTAGACATCACTATAAACTGTCATACTGCAGACATCGTAGCGCTAAATTGAGAAATTGTTAAAAGCTTTGTTAAAAATCCAACACACACACACACACACACACACACACTCACACAGTTCTTGCTATTAAATGGTTTGTATCTCTTAATCACGCAGGTCCATGAAATGTTGTTTGAGAATTGGCGTTCATTAGCCAAGTAAATAAATATTAAATAATTGTCATTTAGGTTGATATAGTCGTCTCTTCATTAGGAACGAAATCTTCGAAGTGCCAGGGTTTTGTCATTCTAACATCTGGATATACTTTATTAACATCAGATATTGGTAAAAAAGACACTGAGTATTTATATCACAGTTTTAAACGTTGATATGATAGCGGCTCCAAATGATGCTCAACCGAATTGGGGTGGGGGACATAGATGTATTTATGCAATTTATAAAACTGTACATCCGGTAATGTGGAATATTTTTGTTCGTTCGCTCGTTCGTTCAATACAATCCTTCCTCCTATAACGCATGTCACTCTTTTGTGTGTGTGTGTGTGTGTGTGTGTGTGTGTGTGTGTGTGTGTGTGTAAGTGTTTGTCTCATCTTGAAAGATGGACCAATTCATCTTACAAAGATACAGGTAATCTCTGATTGTTTTGTGGGGGCGGGTCACAGCGTTATTATATTTATGCGGCATACAGTAAATTCAACGGCACCCTGGTAAGAATATTTTTTGACTTTTGTTAAGTTTTCAAATATCATATTGTGAAACTTTGTTATTATTGAAGATGTCGATATTAAGAGTGAATTTAGTTGTCCTGCTAAATTTACGACAACGTTTCTGGTGAAATTATGAGGGTATGCTATATTACAACAAATTAAAAAGAGCTGATCCGGTTCCCTAGTTTGTTAAAACGTCTGCCTCGGAAGCGAGAGTTTGCGGGCTCGAACCCTGGCCGAGTCAGCATTAAGAGGTTAGTGTTAGGACAGGTCGGGCTGGTGTCAGATTAATGTGACTGGGTGGAGTCATCATTCTTCATGTTTGCGGCATGTTACTCCGGTGATAGACAACACTATAAACTGCCACATTGCAGACAACTTAGCGGTATTACTGAAATATTGTTTAAGCTACGTTAAAAATCATAATCACACACGAATTAAAACGGAAAAATGCCAAGACAATGGTGTAATGAATATTGTGAAAAGTGTCCAATTCCGCGTGTAACACACCTCTGGATTAAGGTAAGAGGCACTTTGTTTGCTTTTGATTCTATTTCTATCGTCAATATGATTTAATACCTAGATTTAGGAATTATACTGCTAGATTATACATTGAGTACCATGTTTCTATCACGATGCAAACTTGTTGGGAAGGTTATTCAGACTCAAATGATTCATTTGCGGAGCTCAGTCTTTGCTAGTCGAGCGATCATCAAAAGCAGCCTTTGATTTTTGATTGATTTACTGTGTACGACTTTCGCAATTAATGGCTTGGCTTTCATTGAGAAAAAGAAGTATGCAAGAAGCGGATATTCCTGTTCTTTGTGTATTTAGTTAACAAACCAGACTATGTCTCAAGCAGATTTTAGGAATTGGAAACCTGCCATTCAGTAAACAGACCGAAAACCGACTACCTCTGCTGTTGTTGTCACCACCACCAACACATAACTACCTCATTTTTACCACTTCTTACTAACACTATTACCACTACAACCACCACCACCACTACTACTACAACCACCACCACCGACATTCCGAAAACAAATACAGCAACTACTACGATCACATAGTAGTGTTATGATCACATAGTAGTGTTATCATGAACAGTTTTTTTCCCATTTCTCTTCATGGTCATCCTCTTTTCGATACCACTAGCCATAACAATTGCATTTTACCCACCGATCACTAATTAGAGTGCTCGCGCTCGTGCTCGCGCGTGTGTGTATATGATTTGCATTTATAACGAAGCTTTAAAAAAAATTTCAGTCGTATCGCTACTATATCTATAGTGTTACAGTTTATAGTGCAGTCTAGCAATGGGGCATGATGCAGACATGTAGCATAATGTCCCACCCAGTCACATTCTCTTGACACCAGGCAAACCAGTCCTAATAGTAACCTCTTAAGGCTGAGCTCCAAGCGAGGCAGCTGTTATTACCACTTTTATAAGTCTTTGGTATGACTCATCTGGGTTTCAATTCCGGGACCTCCCGCATCCGACAAAACGCTCGTAACAAATCGGTAAGCAAGCAAAACAACCATGTTTGGAAACTTGAACAACGTGCCGTTTTAACATTATGCCACTTATAATAATTCTAAAATAAAATGTTCAATGCAATGTTTTTAACTAAAAAGTTGAGTCTCCTTCCTTTTCCAGTGACGTGAAATTACTTATTAGAAGCTGGGGTTTTGTTCTTTTGAAGGTGTCAGATTACATTACGTGCGATTTCACTGCGTGATTTTGATTGGTCAAAGCTTTATGCATATTCATTAATGTAACGCATCGTCTGATACATTTTAATCAGTATATTTGTAAACAATATCACTCTTATTGCAAAATGGCTCATATTTACGAGAATGTGCATTCCACCCCACCCCCCGAAAAACAACAATCAAGGAAACGTGTTGTAATAAATCTATGTGTGTCCTTTTTATAATTACGTCTCTGTTAATAGCTTTCGTTAGATTTTAGTGATTAATTATTTAATTATGGGGAACTGATATTTTTCAGTCCTAGTAATTAGCCAAGATTTAAGAGCTGAGGTCATAATGAACGATATTCAAGAGACATTATGACAGCATGAATTAGTTTCGTACGAGTGACCCTCCCCAATTTGTTACAATAGTGAATTTTCTGGATATTTTCAGGTATACGTGGTAAGCCGTTTGGGATAAGAATAATTGTTTTCTTGGTTGCTTGAGTCGGGTTTTGCATTGGATGGCCTGAAATACTAATATTCGGCTTAGAAAGACTTGTTAACAAGCTATTAAACAAAATAAAATAGAAAAAAGACACGTAGGTATGGGAACAGAGTTTCGTGACATATGGCCATTAGGTGATCAGAAAACTTATTTATGCTGTTTGCGCGTTTAAGAATCATTCAGTTGACAATGACTTTTTGTGTGTTGTTTTTGATATCCTTGGAAATGAGGAAACATGAGACTATCAATTCATGCTAACGCATGCGTTTTATTTGACGTAATAGAATCCTTGCGTGTAACAATATAATATAGTTAAAAAGATCTCTTTCAAAATTAGACAGCATAGTTTGTTTTATAATGGGTATCTTGCTGAATATTGCATGGACAAAATTTATGAATCAGAGACAAATCAATAAATTTATTTCAACCTTATGAAAATAGTATTAGTTTGCGAAATAATAAATCCACTCAGACAGTTACAGCCACCAATTACTCAGTCTCTCCATAGCAGCGTGGATCTATTTTCTGATTCTCACTAAAGTACTTGAAAAATTTGTTTAACTAATTGCAACATGTTAATTTATTCCATCTTCGCAATTATTATCTCGTTATCATTTATAACTGACAGATTTAACGAACATGACGATTTTGCTGCAGTAGAACAATTTTCTCAAGTGGCTCTTTCCGCAACCTCGCGTCTGTCACAGAACTGGTAAAAAAAATATTCTGCGTTCTTCTCTAATGTTAGGACAGAAGCTCTTCTCCTTAGCAACGGCTATGTACATGCGCAGATCAAAGAACTGTAACCGACTAATAAAATGCAATCTAGCCAGTTGGTACATCTATCAAAACTAGTACTAAATAATGTTAGCAAGTAGTAAGCTTAAATTAACGTTAATGTGTTAAATAAAATGTTTGTTGCACACGACTCGTGTATCAATTCATAAGACTGTTTTCTTTCTGAAGTTGTAACCACCCTACATTTTGTTTAACTTAGCATGTGATACATATATGAAAATGCTGATTTGAAATATTATTTCAAGATGGAGTGATATGTATACTATTTCGAGATTAATATAGGCACTTTTTGTGTATACACTATATTTTTGATAAGAGGTCTTGCGAAGTAAAATTATGCAAAACCCAATTCAAACGTTAACCATATTGATCAATAAATAAATAAATATATAAATAAACAAATAAATAAATAAATAAATAAATAAAAATAAAATAATCCTCAGGTTATCGTATAAATAGGTCCACGGCAAAAAAATTCAATAAGGAAATGTCACTATTCAATGCCATATTTGATAACGTTTTAACTTTTAAATCACATACGCGATAAATATCGAAAGCTAACCTGAAGCTTTCGTCATAGTACCAAGGACTTAGTCAATATACTGATTTAATCTCTACTGATTGCTAAGATCACCCTAGGGAAAGGTGAGCGAAGTCAACAGGTTGTCATAGATATGCAGCAGGTGTAAAGGCACCAGTTTCTGTTCAGCGTCAGTTTGTGCACACGGATGTCGGTAAATTCTCTAGCTTAACCACCCTGCTCAAACCAAGTTTGTTCTCGATCAAAGATTTAATACAGTATAGCCATGGCAAACATTGTTGATTGTATGATATGCCTCAGATTAGATTAAAATTTTGTCTTCTATGTCCATTGATTCTCGCTTTCAATGTCCTTTCCGTTTCCGAATTTATGACTGAATTTATGACTGAATTTTTTTAAAGCTACGTTAAAAATCATACATACATACATACATACATACATACATACATACATACATACATACATACATACATACATACATACATACATACATACATACATACATACATACATACATACATACATACATACATACATACATACATACATACATACGTACATACGTACGTACGTACAACCATACATACATACATACATACATACATACATACATACATACATACATACATACATACATACATACATACATACATACATACATACATACATACATACATACATACATACATACATATGGCTGCCACATATCACAATGGCTTCTTATTTTTTAAATAATGGCCCCAACGGCTTACATACAATACAGTTGCTAATCAATATTTAAGTAATGACACGGACAGCTGCCAAGACTAATCAATATAATAAGTATTAAAATTTTTGGAAATGCATTCTAACTTCACGTGCTGAGTATATTTATATGTTTGCTTTCAATAGTGCATGTTCTTTCCACGAGATTTTTTTTAAAATTACAAGAACCTAAACAAACCACAAACTTTACAGTCATGTAAAAGCAAACAATTTGTCTCACAGACACAAGAGTAAATGTGCCCACTAATGGTACCAATGTCATGTGCTATTCAGGAACAGAATCCTATCCGGATATTTAACCGGATAAGGTTTTTTGAATTCTTGGACATGATGGCGCAGTAAATCAAACTATCTTAGGTAATCTCCTCCATACCTTTCTTCAATCATATGAGAATGGATGACTTTTTTTCTCGACTATTGTCTTGAACTTAAAAGGTCAGGAATTGGATACTTTCGGAACTATGCTGATTGGTTCGATTGAGTTTCCATCAGTTTTTTGAAGTTGTTGTTTTTGAACAGAAGAGAGTCACATCTCTCGATAAAACACACGCATATATATATATATATATATATATATATATATATATATATATATATATATATATATATATATATATATATATATATATATATATATATATATATATTACAAGCCGTAAATGATCCAATTTTAATGCAAAATTATTGTTGTTTAATTTGTAACAACTAATATCTTTCTTAATTGTTATTGTAATGTTACCATCGCGTAAGTAATGCTTTTGCCTAAGCATGTATGTCCTTTCTTTTTGTCTTTTGCACCAACAATGAACCCTATTAACTGGGTCCCTAATAAATTCGATACATTGCGATAACACGAAGTTTTATCATCCTAATACCCTTTATCATCCCAACTTCGACAAATAGTCTTACCTTTCTTTTTTCTTTCTTTCTTTCTTCAATCCTCTCATTGATTCTTTAGTTTTGCTCTTTCTTTCGTTCATCTTGCTTGTTGCTGTTTCACTTCCTTGATAGGTTGTTCATATTCCGCTCTTCAACCGGAGTCGTATCATTGAAATCTCCGCTTCTTCCTCATACCGACCTATCTGGTGGCTCAAGTTGTTAGAGCGTCCGCCTCGAATGCGGGAGGTTTTGGATTCGAACCCCGGTCAATAACTTATAAACAAATGGTACTAGCATCTGTCTCGCTTGGCGCTCAGCAATAAGAAGGTAGTGTTAGACTGATCAGCCTGGTTTCAGAACAATGTGACTGGGTGGGATATGAAGCCACATATCTACGGTATGATGCCTCAGTGCTAGACATCACTATAAACTGCCACACTGCAGACATGGTAGCGACTTAAAACATTGCACACACACACACACACACACACACACACACACACACACAGACACACACTCTTAATACCCTACGGGAAACTAACTTAGTTGCCAATGTAGAAGGTCCACCGTTTATGGGTATTTGCATACCTGGCGAGGAAAATCAATTGATCATAACAACGAAAAGGCATCACCAGCAAACCTACATATAACACGCTCTGACGACGCTGGAGTTTAATTTGCATGATTTAGTCTGCGATATGTATCGCTCGTTAAGCAGCTCTAATTAGGGATTCATGTAGCTGGAAGAATAAATCTTAGAGATTTCAATACGTCAAGAGATGTCAACTTCTCCTGCAAGTGCGTTTTGTCATGGACATTTTGTTCCATGGATGGCATACTTTGAATAAACAAAATGGTGCAAATAACGCTAATATTTCCTGTTGCTATTCCCCACCCCCACTCCACCCACTCACCCACCCCACCCCACCATCAATTCGTAAGTATTTACATGGGATATACTCTTTTCTTCTATATTCTACAGGACATGGATTTCAACAATTGCTTTTTGCATCATCATTGACAAGTCCTGTGCTTCAGTAAAGGTCACTTTACACACAAGACACCCATAAGAAAGAATTGGATATACGCAGATTTAATCAGATAGTCTAGTGGAAAGTGAGAAATCACAATATATCATCTCAGGACTGTTGTTTCTGGGCGAGATAAATGTTTGTGCAATGCATTAAAGCAATACAAGTACTACTAATCAGATTTGTACCATATCAAAGACAACAAATCAAGTTGTTGTAGCGCACCAATCTACTATCTTGTACTGGAGAATATTTGACCCTTCTTGGTTGTTTCAATAACAAATACTTGTTGGTTTATGCTCCAACTAATCATTCTTCTATTTACGTGAGGATATCTGTCCTCTTTAAAATTTCTAGCAGTGAGTTCTTAAACTTGACCTTGGAGCCATTGCTGAGGTTGATCACGTACAATGACTACTTAGATTTGACCTTGGATGTCATTGCTAGGGTCGAATACGAACTATTTCTTTATTGAATTTACAGATTTGCTAAACATGTTGGTCTTGATGCTATGAGCGACAGGGAATTATGGCATTATAATTATATACTGCCTACGAAGCTATGAACGACATGGACATTGTTTAAATTAAAAAAATAACGTTTATTTTTATTCCCCACCTTCCTTATTATCCGGTTGCCATTTTATTTTCTGAAGACGAGTTCCATGATATTTCACATGCAATGTCGAATAGTCAAATAATCCTTGCGTTTTGCGAACAAGAGAAAACAATTGATAATGGGTATAGTTCCAAATAACACAGCAATCATCTTCGTTAGAAAAGCGTCCATTTTGTTTCACATCGACCCTTGAAATATAACGTGTTTTAAAGTGAAAATTATATCAAACATATGTCAGAATGACAATACGTAATGTTTAAGCGATAACTTCGGTAATCGTGGGAATATATGCACATATTTCCATGACAATCAGATAAAAGTAACATCAAACAAAGCTAATAAAACCAATTACTCAAAACAAATTACATTTTTCCGTGCTTGCTTTAATTTGTCGGATTTCATCAGACAATAGGAATACATAACGTTCTCTACTTCCTCGAAGACTGTTCCCTTGAAGCACTTTTGAGCTTTTGTCCAATATCCAGTCAGCCGGAAGTTGGTGTGTTACTTTAGATAGCTAGTGATGAGTTTCCTTTTCCATCATTTCCTTCACAGTCATCAAAACAAATGCACAGTATATTTCTACTTTGGAACTTCATAGCACTATGCCAGGATAGTCTGACGAGATCCAAGAAGCACATACCGTTATAATGCAAACTTTTAATATTCGCAAAGTTAATAAATTAATTATTGTATCACCAGAGATATTCACCATTACTAAAGTGTCAACGTCCAATTCTCCGCACTACGCTGTACTGAATGAAAATGGTAATCCTGCAAATTTGGTTTCCTTATTGAAATTCTCAAAATTTATACAGTCTCGAAAGTTATCAACCCTTATTATAATGAATTTTCTGGTATTTGAATAATTCTGCTACAAGACGTTTATGTATTGTGCCTCGGTCTCTTGATTTGTGCACATTTTAACGAATGATTCGGAACTCGCAAAAAATGGTCGAACGCATGTTATCCATAGAAAAATATATAAAAATACATAAACACCTAAATATTGTTTTCCTCCCGCACATAATTTCATTGGTGTATGGAAAAAAATCAAATGTCATGAAAATTCCAGGATATTGCTTAACTTTTATTCCGAAGAGCTTTTTATAGACACAAATACAAAAAAAACTCGTAGTATATACCCTGTGTAGGTCTTTGTTTATATGTTATACTGTTTTTATATTTACCTGATGAACACACACACACATACACACACACACAAATTTAAACTTGCACCTTATAGACGAACGTCCTCTGACAGTGCGAATTTAAAATTGACAATGATAAGTGCGCTTGACATGTCATCTTTGCATATTTACACACTACCAAAGGAAGGCAGCCATTGATACATGACGTCCTCAAAATATGGAGTCGTGAAATCCAAACGAAGACATACTATTATTCTTTACAAATAATGTTTTAGGTATTGAGATTTTAACGTTACGATTAAGCAGATCTTCTTTATAGCAATCGATCTGAGGGTTTTATTACATCTCCCTATGTGTATTTTATATAAAATTAAATTTTAACTGCAGGTTAGCGATTGAGCGACTGAAACTTTTCGGTAAGGTTTCCATCTGGCAATTTTCTGACGAAGCCAAAATGTCAATTATATATAGGGAAAATTTAGATTTGGTAGAAAATATGTGCACACGTTATAGTTGTGTCTCATACATTATGCCACATGGCAAGCGAGGATTTTCATTTTGAAGTTCTGAATGTAATCTTTATATGAAAACGTCCTTCTTGTCAAGGTTGCCTATAAGGAAGGTTTTACTGTACGTATTTGCCTTGCTATTCGTAGACTGTACTCGACAACGCGCATACTTATTTTTCATGACTGATTATGAATGATAGGTGGATAGGTTTTCAAACACATTTATGCTTTGCAAAATATTCGGATAGGCGGATGGGATTTCACAAATATATTTTTTGTTCGCAAAATATTAGGATAGTTTTAAAAAAATATTCGGATGGGTGGATTGCTTTCTAAACAAATATTTCTACTTTGCTACTCTAGGTATAAGAGTTAGTTTCTACCAGAAGATTTCTGTGCTCTTCTCGGTACGCGTATATTATTAAATGTTTATGGTCTTGTTAGTCACAAAAGGTTCGCTTGTGATCTGACGGCTTTGTGTAGTTTTTCATAAACCTGAATAAAGGATGTAGTTCTGTTAAGGGTTTTGCCTTATATTTGTATAAGCAGGGAGTAATAAATGAATTTCGATTTTGTATTCGTGAACGAACTTTACATCAGCATTCAGTTTGGCCAGGAAATTCTCTCATCTGAGTTGCTAAACCCTGGACGGACTCACAATTATGATGGCTTGATTTGACGACTTCAGGGAGTGCCCCGCTATTATCGAATTATAATCCTCTAGTTCTCATTTCAATATGTTTGCCGTCGTTGCGTAGGAGTATGTCAAGCAAACATTTCCCCTAAACCAGTCACATTATGAATATTAAGTAATTCCTGTACTTGGGGTCTGAAATATTTAATGAATATATGACTAATAATAAATTTATTGGAATTACACAACACATTCGAACTTCACAAATGAAGAAAATGAATAAATTATTCTGTCTCTCACTCTTATACGCATATTTGCTGTTGTCTTGGAAATATATAAATTCTAAATTGTTTGGTGTCTGTAATTGCAGAAAATATAGAAACACCTATTATAGTAAGAGCACTATTGGAAATGAACATTGCTAGATATGTCGAGTAAGCAAGCAGGGCAGGCCTTAGGCTGATTGGAATAATTTGACCCAATCGGGCCCTCGCTCACTGGGGCCTAGGGTGTTAGTAATTTTTTAAAAATATATCTATAGAAAGAAAGTAATTTTAATGCGATAGAAGAAAATTTTATGCTCAGTATGATATAAAAAGTTTAAAAGTGTATTTCCAAATGCCATGCTCACAGGGGGTCTCACGCGTAAATCCAAGGGTCAACGTCAAAATGATCCGAATTCAGCCCATCTTTAGCTAAGTCTGGTACTGTATGTATGTACAAATTGGAAAAAAAATGTATTCAAACTTCTGTTAAAATTTACAAAGTTAGGAACAAAACAGTGTTCCTCCCATACACTAAAAAAAACATTAGTCTTATCAAAGGTTTAAATGTTGTATGCCAAGTCAACAGGGTCTCATTGCAAATGTTTCATTCATATCATATGTCTTGGGGCGTTATTTCAAATGTATTAAATCCTAATATCACACTGACTCATTTCAAAATACAAAATGCTTATTTACATGAATGTTGAAAACATTTAGGTCTTGGATTTGGCATAAAGACGTAAGAAAAAGGAAAATTTCATATTGAGATCTAATAATTGCAACTCAAAACATGTCATGTTAAATCGGTGAAAATTTTGTTTCTTCGCAGTCAGCCACAAGTTTTGCATGTCGTCTTTCTTTTGATATATGGTTCTTCATTGGTTGTTTTTTTTTTAATATCATCTACTTTCTATGCTGATCTTGAATCATTAACGATCTTTAATCATTATACATGTAACAGGAAATCTCCCGCCTATTTGTGTATTATGTTGTTTAGTCTAATGGAACCAAACAATGGTCGAAACGAAATAATTAAATAAATCTGGTTTATAAAATTAGGATTTATTGAAGATGCAGCTATTACCTTAAGAAAATCTTTTGCAATCTATGTAAAATATAAATTGTAAATCAAACATACAATCTAAAAAAAACGCACACTGTAAAACCAAAAGAAATAATGAGAATCAATCATCCAGTCATATTCCAATGAAATTATTGGCGCCAAATAAATTAATAAATGAGACATAAGACAAAAACGACTGCGTGCAGGATAATAAGGAAGAAATAAAACAACATACTAGATTGACTAAAGCTGTCAAAAAGCGATAGTTTTAAATAAAAACCAAGCTTCCCGTGGAAATGCTTGAGAAAATATTACTTGCAAATACAGTAAACTAATGAGTACCAAAGTTTAACAAGGGCCGATAATCAGAGGTAACGCGGGTTATCGCGTTAATTTTTTGATTGATTGATTGATTGATTGATTGATTGATTAAGAGAGAAAGAGAGAGAGATGAGAGAGAGAGAGCACGACGTAATAAACGATGTGTGTACTGGTAGCAAATCCTTAATTTAAATGAGATATTACTGCAATAAATAAAAAAATAGATAAATAAATAGCGTATATATTGCAAGATATCTTAATGACTTGTCAACAAGCGTGGGGAAAGGGTGTAGGGAAAAAGCTTGCTTGTTGAAAACACTTTGCGGTGATAGGAATTAAGTTAAATCGTATGATCTTACGCCATAAGCTACGTGACACATTAAATTCGGTACATTATAAGCAACGCTACACATATTAAATGCGGTACACAATAAGCTAAGTGACTTATATTAATTACTGTCCACAATAAGCTACGTGACACATTAAATTCGGTACATTATAAACAACGTTACACATATTAAATACGGTACACAATAAGCTAAGTGACCTATATTAATTACCGTCCACAATAAGCTACGTGACACATTAAATTCGGTACATTATAAGCAACGCTACACATATTAAATACGGTACACAATAAGCTAAGTGACCTATATTAATTACCGTCCACAATAAGCTACGTGACACATTAAATTCGGTACATTATAAGCAACGCTACACATATTAAATACGGTACACAATAAGCTCAGTGACCTATATTAATTACTGTCCACAATAAGTTACTTGACACATATTAAATACGGTCAACCATAAGTTACGTGACATTAATTACGGTTTACCAAAAGCCACGTGACACATATTAAATACGGTATATCATAATCTGCGTGACACGTATTAAATACCGTACCCAATAAGCTACGTGTGACCTATACTAATTACCGTCCAACATAAGCTATGTGACACATACTAAATATAGTGCCGAAGTTGGTGAAGATCGTTCGCTTTTTTAAATACACCCTTGATGTGATTCACTAAACCATACATATAACTTTTCCAGAAGTACTGAACCATTTAGCTTCAGCGACATTTAATATCGCGCTTCAGTGACATTACCCATGAAACAAATGTACATGATAAAATGCTACAATTGTGGTTCACAGCAAAGCATAATATTCATTGTACATTATAAACGATGGAACAAATCTAAATTGTAATCAGCATAACAGATTTAGGAGCAGTGATAAAACTAGTCAATCATTTTAACAAAGACACAGCAATCTCGGTATCAAAAGATAATGTGCATTACTGTACACGTGTGAATGGGTTGAAAATCTGGTTAACGTTATTCCTGAACAAAACAACATTCAAGAAAGTGCATATGTTGAAATGCCTATTTCAAAGATAAAAAATCTACTGCAAAGAAAGATGCAGACTTACAAATTGCATTCGATGACAAAAACATTAAGACAATGTGCGATAATCAGATTTAAGATGATCCAAATGTAAAAGGATATATATATATATATATATATATATATATATATATATATATATATATATATATATATATATATATATATATATATATATATATATATATCTTCACTTGGATCATCTTAAATTTTTACTACATGCATTCGCTATTCGTATATACTTTGTAAGCCATGTTACTAATAAACTTTTATAATATCTTGAATGGGTGTTCATCCATCTTCCAAATATCACCGTAAGATCAATGAAATTTTAGTTTAAAAAAAGAAACAACTAAGATGAAAACATGTTTCGAAAACAAACTGGGATAGAGGCTAAAATAAAGCTTCGCAAACGACAAGCTCAATGGAAGGCAAGACCCCCAAAAATCACCAAATGAAAACACGTTTCGGAAACAACCTGAGACAGAGTCTAAAATTACTGTTTTGCAAGAAACAAAATATTCACTTAGAGCTGAACTTAGCAAGCAGCTACTACAGAGTTAGCACAAATAAAATCAAGCCAAAGCGGATAAAGTCAAGCCAAAGCCGAACGATTAATGTCACAAGCTCACAAAATGTCATCACGTGATATAACACAATGTAAAATTAAACGAAACGAGTTCAAATCTACACAGTCTATTATTTAATGTTTACGGGAGTGACTATGTTTGGAAATATTAATTTGTTCAAAAAGCAAAGTTGTATCTAAATACGCAGTGGTAGTCACTGTTAAAGATACCAGTAAACTATATAAAACCATCAATTTGTACTTCCCAATACCGGTAGCTCTGATCTCCAGTTAGCTAACTTGTGCAGTCAATAAAAACCAACATGTTGAGCGAAACCAAGAGCAGAATTAGCTCTGTTGACAACGTTGTCGTTAACACTGTTCTCACAATTGTATTCAATGTGCTTTAAAAAAAAACATACTAAAATTAGCAATCTTCAAATAACAAACAACAATAGAAAATTTTAAAAAAATATTGAAATATTGTATACAAGCTGGTTGTATTTATAGTTTTAGCACATGTGAAGGCAGAAATGTAGAGGTTTACAAACACAACGTTTTTGTGTTTATTTGTTTGTCGTAACTGTGTGTTGTATTTGCCTTTGAAAAAGACTCATTAAGAGTCGAAAGCGCTTAGGCTAGTTAGTTACTAGTTTCGTACTGTTTGTCGTCAGTTTATTGCATATATTTTAATTAATCCCTGACACACGTGATCCCTTGGTGGATCCAGTACGCTTGAGAGGGTTGTTATTCGCCATATGATTTGTATTCTTTATATATATATATATATATATATATATATATATATATATATATATATATATATATATATATATATATATATATATATATATATATATATGTGTGTGTGTGTGTGTGTGTGTGTGTGTGCGTGCGTGTGAGAGAGAGAAAGAGGAATATGTAATGCTAATAAAGCAAGAAAAATAATCACAAAAACACAGAAACATCTCACGCTTTGAAATGATCAGTTTTTAAGACAAATAAAATAATCAATAAATTTTCGTACATTGATATGAAGATTAAACCAATGACAATTTTTCGTGTCTACTAGAGCTTTAATTTTCTATCAACGTGTTTCCAAGAGATTTTCTTTCGTACGGTGCTTGTTGCAATTAAAGCACATACAGAGGGAAACAAAGATTGAGAACAATTATGCGATATAAAGATGCAAAGAAATATCTTTTCAACATGGTACATGCAATGTGTATTTAGTACGTAAACTAATAGGAGTAAATGATACACATTGATTGCAAGAATGTCACTTCAAGGTGAAAAGAAAACATGTGCACAGTTAAAACCTATGCAAGATATGATACTACGTTATATGATTAACCGTGATTTAGCTATGAACAATGACCATTTATGACCATTTTGCCACAATATATGGCCCCGACAAATTAACTGATGCCGCAAATACAAAATTTAAAATTTTGTTTAATGTAGTGTATAACCAGGCAATAAAAATATTTTATGAATATCTAAGACTTGTTCAACGAGAGTCATTCGGTGAGTACTGCCGTACAACGAGAGCCAGTTTGGTGTGTACTGCCGTACAACGGGAGCCAGTTCGATGTGTACTGCCGTACAACAAGAGCCAGTTTGGTGTGTACTGCAGTACAATGAGAGCCAGTTCGGTGTGTACTGCCGTACAACGACAGACAGTTCGGTGTGTACTGCCGTACAAGAACTGCTGTTAGTAGGGGGTGGTTGAATGAAGTTTACAATTAATCGAACAAAGGATCAATGGTATAATTGATGTCTTCAAAGTGACATTGTGAAAGAAATCTCTGGACAGCTATAATACTCTATAAATGTTATCTGGAGACGTCGCATCTAGACTTGGATTTCGAAATCAGATAGATCAATGTGGATTTTATAATGCAAAGGAATGATTGTATCACATAGGTTACAAGCCTGAATGACAAGATCTCATCTAACTCAGATCCATTGCCAGGCAATGATTTGACAGAATAACAAAAAGAATAATAATACGCAAAATTAGTTTGAAAGAAAGTATTATGATCATTTTGCGATCAATGAATTACATTCTTGAATAAATAACAGAATCAAGACGATAAAGTATGCTGCTTTCTCCGCAGTTTACAAACATGGAGGTTTACAAATACGTATGGACTGAACATTCGAAGCCGATCCAAAATTGTATCTTGATCAAGAAATGGTCAGTAATATAGACGTCGTGCAAGGTAATATTCATGCTGTTGTTGTTATTGTTGTTGAAGGGGTTTAAAGCCATTTTTCAGCACAACATAGGCTATACATGGCGGTCAGTATAATTGGTGGAAGAAGAACCCCGGAAAACTCCGGAAAGAACCACCAACCCAAGAGAATTTACAGGAAAGCTTTCTCACGTACCCACATTAGTGGAGCGAGAGACTGGAATCAACGCATACGGAGGTGAAATGGCAATTTTACGGAACAGTGATCGCTCTTTATACCATTCAGGGCCCCTCAAGGTAATATTAATGTAGTCGACAAAAACAATGAAGAGGTACATTAGTATAGATTTATTTGATTAAACAACCGTTTACAATTAGCTACTCCTACATTAAAAACAGAAGCTAATACAAATGATTCTCAAACGGTATCATTGCTCTTCCACAAGATTATATTCAACATTCAAAACAGAATTAGATAAAAGAGCATTCGAGTTAAGCGGTAGCATTGTTCTTTTACCGGAGTATAAATTTAAAAGCGTCCGAAGTAATAGAAAATGGTAAACTGGACTGCCGGCTCCAAACATATGTATCACGTACTATACTATTATCTCTGAATCAATTGCTCAATCATTAAATGACGAGTACATAAACAGAATCGTTTTCATGTACAACTGCTTTACGCGCGCGCGAGAGAGTAATTATAGGTTACTGCATTTGTATGGGAAAATATGAACGAGTTTTTCGGATGGATATACTTCACGACATTCGGAGTCATTTGTCAATTTATTTTTTCAAGGGCATGGATTATTTTTGTCTGTTACTAGCTTCTTTTGAACACTAGGTAGTCCTTGACATAGTTGTGTATCACTTAAATGTGGTAATATCTCGAATCCTCTTCTAAAATACACCATGTGCCAAGAGTGGCAATAATTGTAACACGTTTTTACTGTCATTAGTAGGAATGGTAACCCAATTTGACCCAATACAACGGCCATTTATACCCAATACATTTGACCACATACAACGAAAATTTGACGCAGCACCACGAAAATTTTGCATCTGACACAAAGGCAATTTGACCCAATACAACGACCATTTGTACCCAAAACAAAAGTCATTTCAATCCAACACAACGGCAATTTGATGCAACACAACGCCAGTTTTGTACCCAACACAAACACTATTTGACCCAACACAAAGGCAATTTGGCCCAACAGAAAGGCAATTTTGTACCTAACACAAAGGCAATTTGGCCCAACACAACGGGGAAACATGGACTGTATTGGAAGTTGCAACGTTTCGAATCCATCAGCATCAAAGAAAAAGTATAGAATACAAAGGTATTGACGTTTGTGGCCCAGATTGTTGTTTGCGGCAGCTGGTACATCATGCCTGATTTATATAAAAGACAAAATGGTTCTGTACCTCCAATTGTATAATAATTATTGACGGCAGCTGGTAGAGTATGCATAATGCATGAATACAGAATGGTACTAGACAACATTTTACAATGAGTATTGATGGCAAATGGTAGAGTACATCAAATTAATAAAAACAGGATGGTTCCTTGCATTATTTTATAATGATTATTGACGGTAAATGGAGTACGTCCAATTCATGAAAACAGGATGGTTCTATGCACTAATCTTTCCAATGATTATTGACGGCAACTGGTAGAATATTTGTTTCATGAAAATAGGATGGTATCAACACCATTTAACGATGATTATGGACGGTAACTTGTAGAGTACGCCTGATTCATGAAAACAGTATGGTGTTAGCCACCATTTTACAATGATTATTGACGACATCTGGTAGAGTACGTCTGGTTAGTAAAAAAAAATGATGATGGTGATATATACTATATCAAAATTACTGTAGCTAAGAGTTTGAATTGTTTGATAAATGAAGTCGTTCTCCATGTTCTAGGCCTAATAGTCGTAGACTTTCTTGCTGAGTCACTCACTCGTGTTCTGGTTGACTTTTAAAGAATGTGTAAATACTGGGCAGCATTTTGTAAATATTATCGATGAGGTAAACATGTTAGGGCATAATAGCGTGATATAACAATGCAGTCATAATACAACTTAATGTATTGTGTAGTTACTCCCAGCTTTATTGAAGTGCTATTGAATTTGTATTACGATAGCATACTTGCATTGTCCTAGTACTATTCATTATTGTTGTATCACTTTCATATAGAGTCTTGATACGATAATGTGTTGTGGAATCATTTTCATATAGAGTCCTGATACGATCTTATGTTGTGGTATAATTTTCATATATAGTCCTGATATACTATTATGTTGTTGTATCACTGTCATGTGGAGTCCCGATGCGATAGTATGTTGTTGTATCACCTTCGTATAGAGTCCTGATACAACATTATGTTGTATCACTTTCATACATAGTACAAATAATATTTAGGTTCTTCTATCAAGGTATCTCATTATTAATTATTTGTTGAAAATGCAACCAAGCAGCTTTCGATCAGCTAATAATCTGTTTCGATCGAAGTGAGTTAGTTTCTTTAAATATTTCCCTCACCCCACCCCCGGGTACTAAAACCAAGATTATCAGAACGGTGTGCAAATATACAAACAATCCCCAGTCTTATCTTGAGGTTTGTTGTCTGTTTAAATATTATTTTTTGGAGGAGCTAAGCGACAATACATATAAGACAATAAGCGACAATACATGTGCTTGTTTGGACTAACATACGTACATACAATGGGACGGACATAAAAAAATGACGATATAGATTACACATTATTCATCAAGCGGGGGACAAAAGTAAACCCAAATAGGCGCTACGTTAATAAGATTAGTTGCGTCTAGCATTGCTGTAAACAGCACTGACTTTGAACACAAGAATTCCAGTAAATTATACATCTCTCCTGATAACCAGTAAATTTCAGATGCCATGTACAATTTCTGTAACAATAATAATGTAAGAACCATCATGTCAAAGCGTGGAAACAAACTGTCACCGATGATCGGCATTCGTGGCACTATAGATTTAAAGTGAGATACAACTTTGAGAAGATTTTCAAATGTCAATGAGCTTTCCTCAGAGCCGATTGGAGGTTTGAGGATGGGATGGAGGTATACATCAATATTTCAAATGGTTTAGGACTAAAGGTAAAACATACTGCTTTAATCAAACTCTTAGCCAGAGATTTTCAGATGACCAGACTTTTCTTCAATCAAAACACACAAATTTTTAAATATGCGCATTACAATGCAATGATTGATAATTCTACCATTCTATGGTGACTAGAATGCATAAAGGATGTTGGAACACATATCCATATTTAATAAAAAAAAGAGAATTTATGCTTATTAAATATTGATGGGGACGAAAAAGATGAATGCATTTTTGTATGACCTTTCCTCAAGCAGCCTGCACCATTCCTATCCATCAGTGACTCCAGTTTTTATAGTAGTAAAAGTAGTAGTAGCATTAGTAGTAGTAGTATTAGTTGTTGTCTCTTCCTTAGTCAGTTAATCGTGTTTGGCTAGTTTGCTGGTACATAGGATTGGGACACTTTCAATGTCCTTGGGTAGTATCCATGCTATTCCGACAAGTGACCCTTCTGTAATAGGTTAGGCTTTAGTGTTCTAAGTCAAAGCATTTGGTCAATTGTTTTGCCTTGTTCTTTTCTTGTGATATGGAAGTTCTTTGGTACTGCTGCGTCTATGATGTAGGTCAAGCCCTTCGTCTCGTCCATTAGTGTCTCGCTTTCTGCGATGCATCGTCTTGTCGATCTAAATGCGAAATCTCTATAGATATTCAACCAACCCAACTGCTAAAGTTAATTTGCCATGCATATGATGGTATTACCATTGGACTAGCTTGCTGCATTCACTAATTAGGTGATTCACTGTCTGATCCTTTTCCATGCACAATTTGCACTTTGATGAGAGGTTATTATTATTATTATTATTATTATTATTATTATTATTATTATTATTATTATTATTATTATTATTATTATTATTATTATTATTATTATTATTCCTAGTAGTAGTAGTAGTAGTAGAAGTAGTAGTAGTAGTAGCAGTAGTAGCAGTAGTAGTGATGTGATTATGATTTGTAAAGTAGCTTTAACAATTTTTTCAGTCATGTCGCTACAATGTCTGCAGTGTGGCAGTTTATAGTGATGTCTAGCAATGGGCCATCATGCCGCAGACATGTAGCATCATGTCCCACCCTGTCACACTATCCTGACACCAGGCCAACCAGTCCTAACACTAACCTCTTAATGCTGAGCGCCAAGCGAGGATGCTGTTTGTACCATTTTGTAAGTCTTCACTATGACTAGACCGGGGATAGAACCCACGACATCCCGCATCCGAAGCAGACGCTCTCACCACTAGGCCACCGGAGCGGTTATTATTATTATTATTAGTAGTAGTAGTAGTAGTAGTAGTAGTAGTAGCAGCAGCAGCAGCAGTAGCAGTAGCAGCAGTAGGAGTAGTAATATTAGTACTTATCGCAAAATATATATTTTTTATTTTGTTAAAATGTTTAATGTTTGTTTACGAAATAATGTTGCTGATTAGAACTTGAAAATTTGCGAACGCTCATTTTGCCAGAGTATTTAAGAGTCATGACCCTCTTGGTGAAACTCTGTTGTAAGGGCCTCAAGAGTAGACCGACGTCGTTTTGAAACAAAGATGGCTAGTGGCATATGGTATTTAATATCAGCTATAGTTCTTTACATAACTTTTTTCTCAAAGATGACAGAGTTCAAAATACGACCCTAATAACGATAAATTGCTCGGTACTACTAAATTACAGAAAATCAACAACAACGACAATATCCAATAGTTATTTCCATCGTAGCGGCGAAAATATGCAAAAGCTCTTGACGGCTTTGTTAACGTATATAGACTGTTCATTTCAAGCATCATTAAATAATGTCAATACGCAACAAATTGAAATCGTAATTAAGTAACATGGCCACTCATGTAATTCAGAGATAAATTCAAAGAAATGGTGAAGTGAAGACCGAAGATAGTAAGTGTCTTTAGGTTCTGTTGCAAGATTCCGTGAAAATAATGCAATATGAATATTTTGTTGGTCTCACAGCTACCGTCTTCCAATTGCAACAAATTTCTGTATCATTAATTGAAATAATCTGGTCTGTGGGTATGATGGTATGGGCTTTTCTCATGTTTTTTTTTTAATATTTAGTTTTGCTTGTTCGGTTTGAGAAAATAATATTCCAAATTAATACAAAATGGAAGCAGACTTACGTACGGCAGTAGTCCTGAACTTAAAATGATCTCACATCATTTTAATCGCATAGTCTCTTGAAATTTATTTTCAGTTTTATTTAGATTATTACAATGGGGGCGTATAATTTGCATCTACTTAACCGATGTCAATCATTTAACGCATGATGTTGAAACCACGTCACTTCCGGCAAAATGAACATTGGTTCTTAATTAAAACAAAACAGTCATGCAAATAAATAAAATAAAATAATTGAAACTTGAGGACAATGCAGATGCAAGATTCAAGATTTTATAAAAGGGTAACAAAAACCTCATTATGACGTCTAAATTTATACGGTGAGAAATAAAGAGAAAAACTTCATTTGGTTAGTTTAGTTGGAATAGATGGGATCTTGATTTGGTTATATTTTTCTCAGTGGGGATACTCTTTATTTGGTTAATTTGATATTAATGGAGAGAACTATGTAGGTACATTTGCCTTATTGAAGAAAAACCTCATTTGGTTACTTTGTTATTAATGGGGAAAAAGTCAATCTTTGCTTAGAAATTTTTGGTATCGGTTTTAACGGGGGAAATCTTTAAGGTTCGTTTGGTTATTTTCAGCTTATTGTTTTTTTTATTTAAAAAAAAACTTTTTTAAAGTTATTTTTGTCTTAGTGAAGAAAGGCTTCATTTGTTTGTTGTTTATTTTGTCTTCATTTCAGAGAATATAAAAAAGTATTTAGGCGATTGTGTTGAAAATTACCTCACCAGATTTTCCGCACGAATTATAAAATATTATTAATAAATTTTCCACTAATTTGGTAGAACTTGTGGCCTGTCTCTATT
The DNA here is from genome assembly GCA_016746295.1 of Potamilus streckersoni. Classification (NCBI taxonomy): domain Eukaryota; kingdom Metazoa; phylum Mollusca; class Bivalvia; order Unionida; family Unionidae; genus Potamilus; species Potamilus streckersoni. Next base: position 1,622,527 of record JAEAOA010002130.1, on the reverse strand, counting down.
GTCATTTTTCAATAAATACATTTAAACTGAAATAAAATTTCTCACAACAATGTTCTCCTAACGCCGTGACGTGGCGGTCAAGTGACATCATCTATGTGTGTGTATGTGCGTGTGTGTGTGTTTTGATTGTTTAGTACCTGTGAACTCATCAGAGGTAGTCAAGTCATAGTCGTATTTATAAATCACAAAGGAAAAATGAAAAGACAAATATGAAAAGAACTCAGACGTTCAGGAAATGGTTGAATAAACACCACTCGCGGTTCTAACAACATCTTGTGAACCCTTGATTCGTGTATTTGTTTTTAATTCCTCGATACACTTATCGATTTTACTTGACATTCTTTAATTTTATCCCACAGCTTCCTATCACGAAACGCGAAGTTATATAAAATGTGGTATAGCGTGATGCGGCGCTATTGGTCCACTTCCGACAGAAATTACTCCACAGACAAAGTAATGACTTTGCTTTATATGCCCGTGAAAGTGATCAGGCAAAGTGTTCAGTTTATTGTAGTTGTACATTTTGATTGAGACGAGAAACAAATGAAAACTACCGTAATCAGTGACATACGCTTCATTAAAGTTTTCCCTTAAAAGTCCTGTCAGACTGTATAAAGAATTTATAATTTTATCGAAATGTAATTTTACCTGTTGTACACTTTCAAATTGTTTTATCTTCCGCAAAGAAGTTGATTTCAAGAGTAAATTATACATTACAGTTCTCCTCAATTCAAAATGAAATGAAATTTATAAAATTCATTGAACAATTGCAACCGTTTGTTCGCCAAACTTTGCAATATCTAGAATTATTCAATCGTAAATTTTGTTTGAAATGAGCACTTGCGTAAGATCAGCAATTACTAAAATGACTGCCTTAAACTAGGCGGATGTTGAACAATGTTATCCGTGTCTTTGGCTCTACATAAAACGATCAAACATTGGATGAATCTTTTGTCATATGACTCCACATTAGTTATATCATTGGCTAAACAAAATTAAGGTTCAGTTCTGATTTAGCCATATAGACACTAATTATCAGCTACTCCTGATATGTCTTTCCATAAAATTTGAATGTGAAATATATTGAACAAAGTGCACTATGTCGATTTTCATGGATATGTTTCTCGCTTTTTTCCGTAGTTAAAAAATACCTGGTTATCTCAGATACCATACATTTCTTGATAACACTTTGCATCGATACATTTGAAACGTTTTGTGACAGTCGTTTTCAAGTATATTTTTTGCGTATGATCGCTTTTACACTTGGCTCAACAAATTCAATGATATACTTAAACTATCCTTTTCCTAAAATGGCCGCATTAACTTCGTTGTAAGTTTTGCATACGTAATACTAATGCTCACGTTTTGTGGGAGCTGTGCTTTCAGCCACGTTCACTATCGACCATTTGGCGTCTGTAGCATATTTATTCGCACTGGTTGATGAATAATTTGACAACAAACACTAGTCTGATGTTATCACTAACTAAAAGCTTGTTACATGATACTTATTTGCACCATTTCACTCGTTATTCCCCGCTTCTCTCTATGGTTCTTCCTAAACTGTCATATGGTCAGCAACGTACAGCTCTTGTATTCCGCAGTTCTGCTTCTGTATCAATTGACAGAAAGCAGTAGTTGCTGATGAATAGCGGGCTTAAGTAATGTTTGTTGATTTAATCGACTCATCGACATTCTCTTGTTACAAGATTCTCTCTAATCGGCAATGCGCCAATACAATATTCTAAAAGCACGCGAAACAACATGAAAATTACCGAACGTGGACTTGCGATTTCAGAGTTTATAATGCCTTGATAAGGAACATACATTTTCTTTTGTCTTACTTCTATTCTGTACCATTGAACTTTTCTTACAACATTTGGAATATTTCAGACGGCATTTTACAATTCGAACAAAACTACTTCACTCAGCAATCAAAACAGCTATTTTTTTGCCCTGTAGAATTTATACCGTTACATGGATTGAGAATCAAAAGCCACTCGCATGTTCGATGTTAACAGATAGGCACGTGAAAGTTAAGTTTTTGTTGGATCTTGAATCCATCGGCAAATGATAGGTCAGGTTTTTATTGGCTCTTCAATCGACGCGACTCTTTCTTTGAAATAACAAAAAGAAGCCAGCAGGCAGTGATGTCTTCATTTCTTCAATGGTAGATACATATGAAGTCTGCGAAGTCCAACAGTGATTCGAGTAAAGCGAAATAAGGATACGTGAATGAAACAAGAGGTTGCTCATTTAGGAAGCACGAGGCATTTTAAAATGCACAGTTAATTGTACCGTGTACAGTAATCTATTAAGCTACTTCATTGGGGGTTCAGGCTCTTCTTGGATCCGATTGGCAAGAGTACTTACGTTGCTAACGTGAAGAAGAGATGCCTTATTTATAATGAAGGATACTGTATTAAAGAACTAACATCAGAAGAATGATGACTACAAGTAAAATAGAACAGTCTCAATGAAGGGTCATGCTGAATAATCACGGATATTGAGTAAGTTCTGAAACCTTACCGTCATTTTACATATCTAGTAGGTAGTGAAATATTACCGTCATTTAATATACCATGGTAGTATTGAGTAGATAATGAAATATTACCGTCACTGAATATACTATGGGAGTATTGAGTAGGTATAAATATTATCGTCATTGAGGATACAAAGTTTATATTGAGTAGTTATTGAAATATTACCGTCATTTAATATACCATGTCAGCATTGAGTAGATATTTAAATATTACCGTCATTGGAAACACAACTTGAGTATTGAGTAGGTATTGAAATATTACATTTATTGAAACTACTACTTGAGTATTGAGTAGGTATTGAAATATTACCATCATTGGAAATACTACTTGAGTATTGAGTAAGACCTGAAATAATACTGTCATTGAATATACTATGTGAGTATTGAGTATGTATGCATATTACCGTCATTGAAGATACTATGTGAGTATTTAGTAGGTATTGAAATATTACCGTTGTTGATTATAGTATGGGAATATGAGTAGGTATTGAAATATTACCGTCATTGAACATGCTATGTGAGACTTTAGTAGGTTTTAAAATATTGCTGTTATCGAATATACTATGTGAGTATTTAGTAGGTATTGAAATAATACCGTCATTTAATATACTACGTGGTATGAGAAGCGATAATGTTTTTGAAAGTACATGTGAGTATTCGGTAGATATTGAAAAATTACAGTCATTGAATATAGGAGTGAGTATCCAGTAGGATTTGCAACATTGTCGTCATTCGATATACTATGGAAATGTTGAGCATTTATTAAAATATTACTATCATTACATATATTATTGAGTAGGTATTGAAATATTACCGTCCGTTAATATACCAAGTATTGAGTAGGTATTGAAAAATTACCGTCCGTTAATATTCTAAGTATTGAGTAGGTATTGAAATATTACCGCTGTTGAATATACTATTATTGAGTAGATATTGAAATATTACCGTCATTTATTATACTGAGTATTGAGTAGGTACTATAATAAAGATAAACTTGAATCAAATGCATGATTACTGTATCATTCAATCTTCTCTTCCTGACAATTAGAAATGTTGAGCGGAATTTTGCTTTGAGACCTAAAATATTTTAATTCTTGATTATAAATATTCCTGGAGTAGTTTTAATCGCTTTCCGGTACCAGAAATTGATATTTTCCAGCAATATCTTCCTACGTATACGTTTTGTAAGAATTCTCAGTTAATGTGTATAGATAGTCATATCTATGTCACCTCTCTCCGATGTATTATCGCTACGAACGTATGGTATTATGCTCAGTTCCATTACAAGGACGGAAGAAGGTGGAAGCTAAAATGAAAAAGTGGCGGAAACACTTTCAGTATCACGTGTCAAACTGAAATTACCCAGCTATATGCACCTCCACATTTTACCAAAAAGTTATAGTTAGAAATGAAAGGTATGCATATAAATAATTCACAATTTTTGCAATATATCCTACACAATATCAACAAAACATTCATTAACTAGCATGTCCGAAATAATTACCCATTTTGGGCGGTTTAACTTGCAATTAAAATGATGGATAATGAGACAAAACAGGACAATATATTCGACTTCAAAAAATATTTAAAAAAGTTACACACCAAAAATAGATCGTAATAAATTATAAGATTTTCAAGGTCTTTTTACATTTCCTTGATTTTACTGCTATTCATGTGAATGTAACTTACACCAAAGTATTGAATTTATCTTAATTATAGTCACAATGCATCAAAGAAGAGAATAGTAGAGCAATAAGTAATAATTACTTATGAAGTATGTAAAACTTGGAAACTGCCTCTTTCTCTTATTCAGACGTACGAAGTTTTTCTATATTTTTAAAGTAAAAGCTGTCTTTCTTTGATAAGTCTAGCTTTTTCGGCCTCGCGTCTAAATTAATGATTTTTTTTTCAGGGACTGTGTGACTTTTAAAAATTTCTCTTAGAACCAGCAAATGTCATTTCCTAGAGTTTGATGCCATCAATGACAATGACTAATCAAGACTGGCTTTCAGCCCCATGCCTTTATTGCCGTGTTTCGACGTAGTTTTAGTTCTCCAATCTCTTTTTCACAGATGATGTATCTAACATCTTACCAACAATGTTCATGATTTCAATTCTTTCTGGGTTTTACTCATCACATTTACACGGAGGACCACGCGCTTTTAGACAAGAGTTCATAAGTTTCTTGTTTGCAACTTCTTTAAATATTTATGTATCTAATTTCAAAGCTATTGCTCGATATTTTAGGGTGAGGTTTGTTATAAACTTGGCTTGTCATCGAACTTATTCTGTTGTTTTCGAAATGTTCACCTAATAATTTGTATCGTGGGAAAAAGTAGGAAATACTTAGTTACAATGCTTTTTTTATATCTCGACCGAATTTAAAGCCTCGCAGTGAATTTGAATGATATCCATTTCAGCAGCTTTACTTTGGTTGGATGCAATTACTCAAAGTTCGAAACGATCGCAGTAAACTGCGTCTGAAGCAATCCATATAATTTCAAGTATATTTGACACTTTATTTCCATTTTTTTTATAATGCTTGTTAGCTTTGTTTTCATTTTTATTAGAATATCACGAAATTTGTTAATAAGTTATTCAAAACTTTTTTTGTACATGTATTATAATCAATAAGAAACAATTTGTATATAAATTGGATGAATACTCAGCACTAATTACCCAAGTAGTTGTATGAGGCAATGGAGTGGGGGAGGGGTAAACGGTATTAGCATTAGATTAACATACGAGATGCGATTTTGAGTCAGACGGGAGGTATCATGTTTCAAAATTGTCGATAGGTTTAAGGTAGGGATGGTATTGTGGGTTCGAATTTGTTTATAGAGATAAGCAGGAATGGTACTTTTAAAATTGTTATGTACAATGCAACACACAACTTTGCAATCACACACACAAACAAACACACTCTCTAAAATTAACATATATTTTGTAATTACATTTCAAACAAAACGAAGAATAGTAGTAGAATTTAGTCAAGAACAACAACATAACGATGAAAATGAAAGCTAGAGGAAGAGGAAGAAAACTTTCAATTGGAAGGGATCGAAAATGAAATGGTCAGCCAAAGTTAAATTAAATAGAAAAGCACTTGAAAATTATTGAAAATGTGCTCCACTCGTGGGCATCGTATTCACGCCAGTATACCAAAGTCACACTTTTGTCCAGGAAAGAGAAAATGCCGTTTTGTGACCACATCGTGGACTTCGAACATCAGTGTTGCAGCCAAAACTGAGAATGAACCTTTGGAAACATTTAAATATGACCAGAAGAAGAATAACAAGAAACAAGGGGATTTTTTAAAATAGTTTGAATGGATACATGAAACTGGCAGTCAAATCTCAACCTTTTGCGTTGCGTGTTGTACTTAGGAGAGGTGTATGCAACAATTTGTTGTAGGACTCGAGGAAGACGTGACAAAATATTTCTTTATGTTCGTACTCTTCTCAATTCTTCGGAACTTATTTTACCCCTAACCGACGACTGTTGGAGCTAAAACGAAAACCGGTATAATGGAGACTGTCATCTATATGCGACAGTGATGCTTCACAATTTCCCACGATACACCTGACAATGTCTTTCGAAATATTATTCAGAACGAAACACCATGAATGGATTCAACTCATCTACATGGACAAATAATGTTTAAAGTATCCATTGATTTTTTTTTTCATCCATACCTTGAAGCAGGTAATGTTCCACACTTTTTAAATAATAAAACCAATCAACATGTTATACTCCCGCATTTGCCTCATTTGCGACCCTGATGGCATGCACACAGAATATAACACAAAAAATTCTACGCTTGGTACCAAATCCACTCTTCAAATGCTGCCGATCTGATATGGGTATTTGCTATGATCTTGTGGAAAGTTTCAATAATTATTTCTGGATCCCGTAGGTATCTATCCTTCGGATTAGTCGTTCGAAAGTAGTGTACACCTGAGAACAAACTAGCCTTCATACCCCTTCAATATTATCTCTCATCATCTGTCAATATAGCTCTTAAGCTTTGCCTTCCTCCATTACTTGTATGAAAGTGAAAATAAAAGATACAACGCGCTAATAACGGTGAAGAAAAGAAAATTGGAAGTCTTTCTGTGGAAGGTTTTGGTTTCTAACCATAGTTTATTTATCGTGGTGCAGCAGCATGAACAATAAAAAATGCAATCAACCCCATCTTTGGCCAGCATGTACCACAATTCAGCTCATGTCATTATTCAGATGGGTGTAATTTTAGGTTTGTCCTTTGCTTTCAGATTTGATAAGGACTGAGATAGTGTTAAGGATGACACTCGTTGGGATTCTGTCACAGTTGCTGTTGTAGATGGCATGGCAAACCAACTGAGTTATTATTTGAAACATTCTTAAGAATTTCAGTAAATCATTTTCTTTAACTTTTTACAACTAGTAAGCAGAAGATTACAATTCTTTGACTGCTTCTTTTCTTCTTTTCTTGTTCTTTTTCTAAACATTTTTGTGACGTTTGAAGGGTTTTCGGTGTCTATTCTGTTTCATCCTTGCTGTGGCGTAGAGAAAGAAGAAATACGTTGACTAGAAGTGTATAGAGTATCTCGGTGACACAAAAATGTCTTTGCCAGTTTTTAACAAAACGTTGTTTCTCTCCTTCATTGAAAGTTTGTTTTGGAATTTGTTGATGACATTTTTCAGAATTCTTTTACTTGCATTAAAAAGCAGCTTTCAAAGTATGGAGTTCTCGAGTTACCTTATGTTTGAAGATAATTCTGGTAATAATTATAATTAAACTTTCTTATTTATAAACATGCAAGATTTTATTATTTTAAATTATTCGCCACTCGCGTTCACTGTTCCCATATCTTTTCCCCATCCATTACGGTAGCACCAATGCATCTTTGTGGGTGCCTGTGAGAGTCCAAACTGCTATTACAAAAGTGTCAGGTATTATTGATATGCAAATGAGGGAGTAATAATATGCAAATGGAAGTACACTTCTCTTGTTGTTACGCTGATATTATCCATATTTGGCGTTATCACTTGTTATATATTTTTATTTATAAGGGTGTGTGGGAATCAATGCAATAATTTGCGGTGTATATTTTCTTTTAATATGAGACGCATATTCTAATTTCGTATTGTTCTATGTCCAAAACTTGTTTGTACATAGGATGTACATAGTGTTTAATTTCTTTCTTGAGTTTGATATGTGTGATACTGGAACATAAATATGATACGTGTAATAATGGAATATTGCTAATAATTTGATATGTCCAATTGGTAAAAAAAATTAATGTGCGCTTGGATATAAAGTTGATGCGTGTGATATGAAAATATTGACAGTAATTTGATATGTCATATTGGAGTATAAGTTTAATCTCTGTGATACTGAATATAAATTTGATGCGTGTGATATTTAAATACTGACAATAATTAGATATGTCATATTAGACTATATATTTAATGTTCGTAATATTGAAATATAAATTTGATATGTATGATATTGGAATATTGCCAATAATGTGATATATTCTAGTGAAATATAAATTTAATACGCGTGACACTGGAATATAATTTATGTAATACTGGAATTCTGCTAATAATTTGATATGTCACATCGGAATATAAATATAATATGCGTGATACTGGAATATAAATATAAGGTCAAACCGGGTTATTGGAATACAGCCAATAATTTGATATGTCATGGCGAAATATAAATTAATTTTAGCTTGATAATGTAATATAATTTTGATCTGTGTGACATTGGAACATAAATCTGATTTGTGTGGTATTGGAATACGTAAATTTCATATTTTCACATTCCATACGATTTTATACGCATGTTTATTAATAGCTGCTACACACATAAATATTCTCAGTTGCAGAATTCCAATTTTAAAATATACTCTAAACATTCTGACAATCCATTTGACGGAACATGTAATATATATATATATATATATATATATATATATATATATATATATATATATATATATATATATATATATATATATATATATATATATATATATATATTTGTTTAAGTTAATTTATATCATCATCACCTGATTTGTTTCTACTTTCAGGGTACATCTGTACTCACCTAACACTGAGCTGCCAACATGACGGCTGTGACATCACCGTGGAAGAAATTCGTAGGTTTTCTTGGCAGCTGTAGAGGATCCAGGAAACTCATTCTAATTATTGTGTTCATTGCGATTTTTCTGGATAATATGCTACTTACTACAGTCGGTAAGTCTACATACTTACATTTTAAATCCACACCAATAGTATCCACATCATTAGCATCCACATCATTAGTATCCAGAGTATTAGTATCCACACTATTAGTATCAACATCATTAGAATCCACATCATTAGTTTTCACACCACTAATATCAACACCATTAGTATCCACAACATTAGTATACACATCATTAGCATCCACTTCATTAGTATCCAGAGCATTAGTATTAACACCATTAATATCCACATAATTAATATCCACATAATTAATATAGATATTGTTAGAATCCATATCATCAGCATGCACACTATTAGTATCCACATCATTAGCATCCATAGTATTAGTATCCACACAATTAGTAACCACATCATTATCATACACATCATTAGTATTCAGAGCATTGGTATCCACACCATTAATATCCACAGCATTAGTACCCACATCATTAATGTTAAGATCATTAGTATCCACATCAATATTATCCAGAGCATTAGTATCCACACCATTAGTATCCACATCATTATGATCCACAGCATTAATACCCACATCATTAATATTAACATCATTAGTATCCACATCATTAGTATCGACACCATTAGTACCACATCATTAGTATACACATCACTAGTATCCACGTCCTCATTATCAACATCATTAGTATCAACACCAGTTGTGCTCAAACTGTGATAAATAGCCTTGCACTTGAAGAGTAGGTAGTAACCGAGTTCAACTAAGGTAGTTTCTGTACGTATCAAGATCTTAACCCATCCACCCCGGTTGGATTTTACATTGATATATATTCCCCTACCCAGTTTGACATTGAGATCTTTTACCCCCCTACCCGGTTGGATCTTATATCGACACATATACCATTGTCCGGTCTGACTTCGGGATCTAAAACCCCCTTTGAATTTTACATACATATACCCCTACCCAGTCTTACATTTGGATCTTACCACCCTTTTGGATCTTATATTGACACATATACCCATGCCGGGTTTGACATTGGGATCAAATAACCTGTTGGATCTCACTTCTAAATATACATCTCAGTCGGTTCTGACATTGAGATCTTTGCCTCCTGCTAAAACGTTATCGAGTACTTTATCTGCTGTTGGATTTAGCAACGAGATATGTAAATCCTGTTTAATCTTACGTTCTGTTTTGTCGTATTCAGTTATTAAGTTGTTACAAATATTATCATGACAGAAAGACAACATTACGTGAAAGAAAATAAGGGTCTCGCTTAAAGAAACAGAGATTCAGTGGTCGTGTTATAAATTATATTTATCATCAAGAACTATGTCTCGTAAAAATAACAAAAATTGTCTTGTAATTCCCAGACGACACAAAATGTTTCTGCTAGCTGCAGGTGTTTTGTAGATGTCCTTCTCTATTTCAAGGACTTAACAATGCTTAAAAAATTTCACCTCACTGATAGTACAGTTAAACCTTTAACCCACGTTGAGTCTTGTTTCAAGCCATTTATTCCCTGTTGGCTCTTAAACAAAGCAATTTACTCCCTGTCTGATCTTACACCAGACGTTTTACTCCCTATTGGATCGACCGCTCCATGTGACCTAGTGGTTAGAGCACACGCCTCGGATCCGGGAGGTCGTGAGTTCGATCCCTGGCCGAGGCATACCAAAGACTTATAAAAATGGTTCTCACAGCTGTCTCCCTTGGCGCTCAGCATTAAGCGGTTAACGTCATTACTGGTGTCAGGTTAATGTGAGCTGGTGGGACTGTGTCTTAGCATGGAAGGGCAAGGGGACAGTTGTCCCCGGGTGCCATGTGCCATCGGCGCCAAAATGAAGAAAATACATTGTAATCGTTTTCTCAGATGCACTCAAAGGGGGCGCCAAGTTTATGTTTTGTCCCCGGGCGATAAGTACCCTCTACTCCACTGTAGTGGCACATCATACTACATGTATTCGGCATGATGCTCCAGTGCTAGACATCGCTATAAACTGCCACACTGCATACATCGTAGCTATATGACTAACAAATTGTTGAAGCTACATTAAAAGTCCAACACACACACACACACTCTCTCTCTCTCTCTCTCTCTCTCTCTCTCTCTCTCTCTCTCTCTCTCTCTCTCTCTCTCTCTCTCTCTCTCTCTCTCTCTCTCTCTCTCTCTCTCTCTCTGCTGGATCTCATGGCAAACCACTTACTCCATGTTGGATGATTTCATTTTAAACCCTTTATCCCTTGAACGTTCACGCACTGAGACATTCATCCATTGCTTGGTCTTTCTTTCAGACCATTATCCCATAATGGTGAATAATAAATAGATACCTTGTTGGATCTTACTATCAGACCTTTGTTCCCCGATTATATTTTGCACTGCAGCCCGCTCATGCACAGTCTCTCTCTCTCTCTCTCTCTCTCTCTCTCTCTCTCTCTCTCTCTCTCTCTCTCTCTCTCTCTCTCTCTCTCTCTCTCTCTCTGTGAGACCTTTATTGCAGATCTTACATGAGACTTTGACACACCGCTCACACTCTTTGTATCTTTCAATGAGACCTTTTACACCGTTGTCAATAGCTGGATCTTACTTTGAAGCATTTACTGTCCGTGGTATCTGAGAAATTTTACGTCATGCTGAATCAAGACCTTTACTTCCTGTTGGATCTTTTTTCCTATCATATATATGCGGGGTACTGTATGAGTCGGCATTTTAACGGCAGTAATACTATACTTATGAAAATATGACGAGTCATTATGGACTTTTTGCCATGCATGATTATTAAGTATTTCGAATAAAATCGTGCATTGTTTTCTCTGACGCAATATGGTGCTTTTTACTGAAATTTTCGTGTTGGTTCTGCACATACGTGTCTGGCATTTCAGACTGGTTCACAGTCAGATTGAGTGTCAGAAAAATTGCTGAACTTTCTAAGCGTTCCAGTGTTTCTGCCTTATTAAAGCCGGTTCTACATTTAAAACTTCCATTAATATATTAAATATATCCAGTGCTCTTCGAGGCTAAATACTGCCCACAATTTCGCAATGCGTTTTAATCGTGTGATTTATTTATCACAGTCTGTAAGAATTACACTGTAAGTGCTGAAGCGACTTCCTTAAGTAATGCAACCGGTTTCTTGTTTTTCAAGATTCGTTTAAAGAAAATCAATACAGACGTAATATTCCAACTCTTGTTTTAACTCGCAAAATTGAAAAGAAAATAATATTTATTATTTCTTTGTAAAACTTTACCATTCTAGTGTGCATGGAGATGTGACAACGCAAAGGCTCGTAGTAACCCAAACGTCGGTGTTTACCCATATAAAATTATACGCTTATGTTCAGTCTCCTTGTCTCTCACCAATATATTTTTCCCATGACCTTAATCAACAGCTTTGGGTGGGTTTCATGGCTCTTACACCGAAGGGGAGATAACTTTTGTACAGGAGATGCACAAATTTTATAAGCTGAGGGTTTTACATTAGCTTAGATTTTGGTACATCATGGAGATGTGAACCATGAAACTTGTCGAGGCGATACAACTACAGGTGGTCTACATCTTAAAGATGGTAACTTTGACAAGCATATTTCTTGCTGTGGTTAACATTGTGATTTACCACTTATTTCTCAAGCTCAGTTCATCGTAGAATCAGGTGATCTTTTTAATCCCTTTTCTGTTAATTTCAAGTCACAGTAACTTATGTTTCAAATTTTACTAGCACAGGTTAAGTTTTTAACTACATGTGTTTCTTCATGTTATGTTGGATATTTCCTTTGTATAATTATTAAATTTAGCGAAGGGATCCACCTTAATCAACACTTTTTTCTTTTTGCAGAAATAGGTTACTTTGGCATATATTATGTTTCACTCACTGGGATTAAATTTCGTGTTTCTCAGGCAGTGTTCATGCTATAACATTTAAATTAATTATTATATCTACAACCTTACAAGAAAATAAATTCATCGTAAATACTGGGGATGGCGGTCCATGTAGACGATCTAGGCCATTGCCTGGATCACATTGTTAAATTGCGATCCAGATTTGAGGATAAATTATCCTGGAAGGTTGAGAGGCCGACTCCATGGTTCGCCTAGGATGCCCAGTTGCTGACAGCTATTCTTGGGCCGCTACTCTACCTATAATTGCTCTCGGACTGGCTTTGGTGTATTTTGTCATTTTTCTGATTTCCACATATCCAAAAAGTAGTATAAAAAGGCTTCAACACATTTCATTACAAAATTGGCATTTGTAACCTTTGCTTCATGCTTCAGTGACTTTGTTGAAATGTTTTTTAAAGTTCATTTATATGGTGCTGTTTGTGCAAGAAGCCTGAAAAAAATATATTTGGGTGCACATATCCTAGAACTACATCATTAAAATAGAACAAGGTTACAATGACCCTCCATTTTTGTTATGGTAACATAGCTTAAGCATTTGTTAGCTCATGGCCTCAAATTTTGGGTGTTGGGTGGCTGAATTACCTAAGGCGTTTATCATTACACATTACTCTCACGTCTGACATCAGTCCGTGTGAGCTCGTGTCTCGGCTCAACCAACTTGGATATGTAAGAAAGCTTGTTAGTTTCTTCCCTTAGATAAATCTTTTTCATGGATTTTCCTCTCCATCGCGTATTGGCCGCCATGTTTAGCTTGTCATATGCGGGAAAATGGTGTTAAACCACACAAAACCAAAACAAATATAGATTTTCGGTGCTATGTCCAGCCAAGACTTCACAGAATCTGAAATTCCAGTGAAATTGAACGCAAGAATAAATACATTCATTTAACAATTAACTAATGACGGCATATTTTATAATGTGATAGGTTAACTGTGCATTGTAAATGCGAATGTGCCGCTTAACTTTAATGGTTGACCCGGGTAATTACTGATAGATAAACTGTATGCTTCTAATAGTGTGTATTCATACTGGTTTTCACGCCAATGCTGCAACAGATTAACGCCATTAACTTTCACGTGGTTAAATATGACTTTAAAGGCTGGACAATAATAACTCCTTCTGAAGCAGGTTTTTAAGACCAATGACTGAAAGAAAGAAATGAAAAACAACAGTCATCTCTGGATTTATATCTACTCATTATACATTATATATAATACATCTACTTATTTTTATTTTTTTGGCTTTTTTGTCCTATCGATGTTTTATTATTAGGATAACTTTACCTACGATTTATTTTCGGCTTGAACGTTAGTAATTGTGGCTTGAGGTCAGTATAAGCTTCACTGAGGCAAATTGCGTATTCGTTGATTATATACTGGTTAAAAAGATTTCGAACAGAACTTTCTATGACATAAATGAAGTTTACATCTTGATCATAAAGTATAGAACTTGACATGTTCACGCTTTTTCTTTTGAAAATTTGTAAGTTTTCCCATGTTGTGTTTTGCCAAAAAGATATAATAATATAACATGTCTATGGGCTATTGTTTACGCCAGTGTTCTTATAAAAATATTCCAGATAAATAGTATACAAAGAAAAGACGATTCCCTTTCGTAAGGAGTTTTTGATCGATACTACTCGATCACTTTCTATGATTAAATGTCATTCATTATCTAAAGTTTTGGGGTCCCCGGTCGCCGACTGGCATTTTCCATGTAATTCTGTTAATGTCTGATCGAGTCTCAAACTGAGTATGGAAGAACGCTAACCTATAATGTGCTGAAAAAGCATTAAACTTACAAGAAAAGCGGCATTTTCTGTTGGCATGTCTTGCCATTTTATTTCTTGCACGCGTATTTTAGCCATTTTACTTTAAACTGGCAGAATCTATATATATGGGGGTTACTGATAGCCGTTACAAGTATTAAACAAATTACCAGTCAAAGAAAAAAATATTGACTCAAAATTGATAAATTCAAAATCATTTTGGATTTTCGTTTTGAAACAATCACTATATTGCACAGAATGCAAAAACCATATATTAATATTAACGTGGAAGAAAATTTTCTTGCTTATTATATACCAAGCCTGCTCCGGAATGAAAATCAAGAAAATTAAAATCACTCTTTGGCATGACACGCTCACCCATATACATACATACATACATACATACATACATACATACATACATACATACATACATACATACATACATACATACATACATACATACATACATACATACATACATACATACATACATACATACATACATACATACATACATACATGCAATAAGAAAGCGGTGATTGACCTAATCTTTCGCAGTAAATTATATTTTTGTCAATTTGACTACTCTTTGACTATATCTGAAAACAAAGCAAATCCGATTCAGCAATTCATCACAGCGGGTTTTTCGTTGTTGTCAGGGGATAAGTGGAAATAACTTCAAAGAGACACTAACGAAGTCAATTTTTTTTCCCCAAAGATTAATTTCCATCTCTTAATGTGAGACAGTGTATATTTAAAGTACTCGTTTCTGTTGTTGCATGTACAACCTTTGTAGGCACACACAGTTCAGCGTCGCCTGACATTATGGGAAATCTTAAAATATAAGGATATATTTTTTCACATAGGAATGAAAATAGTGAATTATTTCGCCAATATGTCTCCGTATTGCAAACTTAAGTATATAACAATATCTTATAATGCCTGGTATATTTTTCTTGAAATATGTGTGCATCATTATAGAGCAGGGGCCTCAAACTCAAATCGCCACGAAGGGAACATGAGGATAGAACATTGTGCCGAGGGCCGCATAACTAAAACTTTTTCATATTTCGAAATAGGCTCTTAATAAAGATAGCCAGTTAAAACGTTAGAAACGAGAAGTAGCCGAAGTAACAATCGAATTTTTATCAAAGCTAGCTGTCTGTGAAGAAAAACATTGGCATTATGATTTTTTTTTTAAAATACAAATTCCGGATGTTTTTTAAGGACCGCAAGAAATGACTCCACGAGCCGCGTGTTGGAAACCCCTGGTCTAGAGTAACGGCTCAGCTTGTATGTGACGTGACGTGCTGACAGTTAATGTTATGTTTTTCCTAGTCCATCCATATTTTAACAGACGTTTTGCCTGAATACATATTTAATTTAAGATATTTCAGATGCGTGACGTTTAATGAAACTGTCATGTCAACGATTTTAATAGAAATTAACATTGTTTTCTTCCTCTATTTACAGTGCCCATTATTCCAAATTTCATTTTAGAAATGGAGGAACTGAGTAGAGCAGAAGTGTTAAAAAGGGGTTCTAACTCTTCTGCCGGAAACCAAACAGAAATTATTAGTAAAGTTGTGTGTTTTAATTCGAGTTTGGAGCTGGATACCGATCTGGAAAACGGTACATCATTCGCGGCAATGCGTTATCTATCAACATACTTCATTAAAAAGTACCCTGAATCAATGTTGTGTAGGAATGAGACAATGGAGAGAGTTATACAGAATTCGACTTTTCTCACGCCGGAAGAAGAACTTCAAGAAAAGTACATCGAATATGGGAATGCCAATGTGAAAGCTGGCCTCATGTTTGGTTCGAAGGCTTTGGTTCAAATGATAGCAAACCCTTTTGTAGGACCAATAACTAATAGGTAAGAATGCTATTGGATTGATTATATTTTTAACTTTAATAGTACTTTTCACTAAACCCTTCTTTCAAAAGAGATATGTAAGCCAGCCATCTGAGTAGTATAAAGGGCTGAAAAAGGAACTACAGCGGTTATGGGAATTTAACATTACACCGCCATTTTCAAAATATTTTTGACCCTATGATGATTATGCAAACAGCATTCATTTGACTGCTATGGGGTTGACTTGACAAGTAGTTATTTATTGTCGAGGCAGCTAGAGTAAAGTGCCTTGATAAAGAGTTTTATCATTATGGGTTGGTATAGCAGGTATATGTGATATTTCATTGATCTGGTTGGTCAGTAGTTTTGTTGTTGATGGTTAGTAGGACTATGGTGGTTAGTGAGTATATATTTTGAAAGTAGTTGCTGTTCAGTAAGACTGTTAGGAGCCTACAGCTTGTGTAAATTTTGGTCATTAAGACTGTATATCGTTTAGGATGTGTAAGTGTTGGTCACAACGTATCAGCGCTGGTCAGCCAACCAAGATGGGTATCTTGTTGATTGAAATGGATATTGGTCTATAATATCTAAATTCTCATACCCCACCCACCATACTGCTGCACTCAAATTATTAAATTCCCATCATCACCGTACCGCTCCATAATGTTAAACTCCCATGACAGCTATTTTTTTTTAAAAATAAGTTTTTAGATCTAAATTGCCATAAGAGATATTGGATCTCATTTTCAAATGGCTGCGTAATGTTGACATCCAGCGTAGGTTTATTTTACTACTACAATGCTCCCCTATTCTACCCACATGGTATTTGATACAAATCATTGGATAGTATGTATGTATGTATGTATGTATGTATGTATGTATGTATGTATGTATGTATGTATGTATGTATGTATGTATGTATGTATGTATGTATGTATGTATGTATGTATGTATGTATGGATGGATGGATGGATGGATGGATGGATGGATGGATGGATGGATGGATGGATGCATGCATGCATATATATATATATATATATATATATATATATATATATATATATATATATATATATATATATATATATATATATATTACTGTTGATGAATATATGAAAGATATTGCAGTGAGTAAAAATATTATATATTTATTATAAGAAAAATCGAGTTAAAACGTGGGAGTTTTTATTCTGATTAGCATATTAGATGTCAATTTTGTATTGGCAAATAATCTCATGTCATGAATTATAATCCAATGTTTATTGCACACACACATGCATACATGCATGCGTGCATGCGTGTGTGCGTGTGCGTGTGTGTGTGTGTGTGAAGTCATCTTCGATCATTTCAGTGAAGTTCCTTCACTTCTTGCCACCTCTTTATATATATATATATATATATATATATATATATATATATATATATATATATATATATATATATATATATATATATCCAGAATTTTTATTTTCAATGATTATTTTTAACTGAGGATCAAGCTATGTTTTTCTTTAGATATTTTGTCTCGTTCCCAACGCCAGATCAACGTACTTTCCCAAATTTTATTGTTTTTCTCATTGCGCCATCTCATAAACATCGTGCATTTCAGCACCAATTAATTTTTTTAGTTACATTTAGCCATTTTTCGTTTTAATGCGGCAATAATAATCTGAACACACTCGTAAGATTTGATGCCCATTAGGGTCAGTCCTCTGTGCAGATTGGACACAATTAGGCGTCTTTGAAGCAGAGCAATACATTATCAACCAGTTTGGTCCCCCGGACACATCATTTGAGTCAGTGTTAATCTATCATTAAGTTACTAGTTTAAATATGATATGACAATTATTGCACGTAGCCGCCAAACACGAACAAGAGTAATTTCCCTTTCTTGCAGGATTGGTTACACCATTCCAATGTTTGTTGGTTTCATCATCATGAGTATATCTACAGTTAGTAAGTGCTGTTTTATTTTCATCGTTGTGATTTGAAATCATCAAGATAATACATTTATTCGTTTTGTAAGGGAGGTTACCCATTATTATTCTGTATGATGGTGGACTTCTAAATAATTACGTGAATTAAAATACTGTATTTATATGTCTGTATCCAATACATACAAAAGCTAATAAATCTATTTGTATTTTACTTTTATGTACATTGAATTTAAATATGATAATTATAAATACTTCGTGTAAGGAAATTAAATTAATTATGCTTACATGTGCGTAAAACTTATATTAATCAAATGAGAATGTTGCGCCTGCTGCCAACCCATTTGAAGTTTTCAATACAGTATTCTAAGGCTAGTAATGATTATTATATAAATACGTTTTACATTTATAATAAAAACGTTAGACATTTATGTGCATACGTCAGATTATTTCAGTCAATACATTATTTACTGGTAGTTGCAAAGTGCCAACTTTTCCATGCGTTTTTCAATATTCTTTGAGTTATCTTCAACTTCAATTTCTATCTATCGTAAGATGTAGGTACTGTTATATTGTGGAGTTCGAACAGGAAACCTATATTTCGTTTGATTAAATGGTTCTAATCGAATTCATAATCAAGATATAATGAAATATTTTTTTTTATTTTGTCATCCAGTCTTTGCCTTTGGTCAGACATACGCTGTGCTTTTTGTGGCGAGAACATTACAAGGTATAGGTTCATCATGCTCTAGTGTGGCTGGTAAGTATTCACACACACACACACGCGCGCGCGCGTGCGCGCGCGAGCAGCAGCAACAACAACAACAAGAACAACACCAAAACAAAAAAGACAACAAAGACAAAAGTCAGAATGTAACAAATATTACCCAAAGGAAAGAGGACAACATACATTAGCATTGTACACAAATAGTTATTTTGATAAAGAAAGAAAGAAAAAAAAAACAATTTTATTGTTAAACCGATTAATAACCCATTTAAGACTTGCAATATAAATATTTTTTCTTTATACAACAATAGTGTTTTGTTGCAAATTGAATTTTCTGCCCACCCAGCCTCCAGCGCTGTAAGACTAATAGACACAGTATGACGTTCTTGCTATCAAACTACATGTTAGACTCATTTTCCAGTGATGTAAGACTAATAGACACAGTACGACGTTCTTGCTATCAAGCTACATGTTAGACTCAATTTCCAGTGCTGTAAGACTAATAGACACAGTATAACGTTCTTGCTATCAAACTACAGGTTAGACTCATTTTTCAGTGCTGTAAGAATAATAGACACAGTACGACGTTCTTGCTATCAAACTACATGTTAGATTCATTTTCCAGTGCTGTAAGACTAATAGACACAGTACGACGTTCTTGCTATCAAACTACATGTTAGACTCAATTTCCAGTGTGTAAGACTAACAGACATAGTACGACATTCTTGCTATCAAACTACATGTTAGACTGATTTTCCAGTGCTGTAAGACTAATAGACACAGTACGACGTTCTTGCTACCAAATTACACGTTAGACTCATTTTCCAGTGATGTAAGACTAATAGACACAGTACAACGTTTTTGCTATCAAAATACATGTTAGACTCATTTTCCAGTGATGTAAGACTAATAGACACAGTACAACGTTCTTGCTATCAAAATACATGTTAGACTCATTTTCCAGTGCTCTAAGACTAATAGACACAGTATGACGTTCTTGCTATCAAACTACATGTTAGACTTAATTTCCAGTGCTGTAAGACTAATAGACACAGTACGACTTTCTTGCTATCAAACTACATGTTAGACTCGTTTTCCAGTGCTGTAAGACTAATAGACACAGTACGACGTTCTTGCTATCAAATTACACGTTAGACTCAATTTCCAGTGATGTAAGACTAATAGACACATCATGACGTTCTTGCTATCAAAATACACGTTAGACTCATTTTCCAGTGCTGAAAGACTAATAGACACAGCATGACGTTCTTGCTATCAAATTACATGTTAGATTCATTTTCGGTTCAAGGTCCTCTAAAATTGCTTTAATAATTGTCTGATATGAAAATTGTGGTCATATCCAAGGAAACAACCCAATCAAATGAAATGATGCAAAATCTGAATATTACAAAAAATTCAGATGATTTGAAACCTCTAACGTTAGAATTTGGTTTGATTGGTGTGTGTGTTTGATTGTGTGTGTGTGTGTGTGTGTGTGTGTGTGTGTGTGTGTGTGTGTGTGTGTGTGTGTGTGTGTGTGTGCAAAGATAAATTATATTGTGCCAAGGCAGTTGGAGTAAATTATATTTACCCTGCTTGATTCGATGGTAGAATTTGAAACCCTCGTCCTTCTGGTCGTGAGTTTGGCACACCAACCACGAAGTCATTGCTTCTTCCAGGAATGTTTTTATATACAAAATTCATTTGTGTCAAAAACTAAAACACAACTATGAAGAGCTCTTAATAGCAAACGGTTTTTTGTAAGAATTTAAATTATAATTTACCTGATACGCTAACATGCGAACTCTTCAACAAAGAGAAAGAAAATAAGCATCATGGAAATCTTGTAAAATCTACCTGACTAAATTTAATTCTGGACAAGTTTATCAATGACATCAAATGATATTTCATATCCAGATACAATGACTCCTTTTTAAAAATAAAATAAAATAAAATAAAATAAAACAAAGACGTGTATATGTCCAATCAAACCTGTTTGATTGTATTTTTATGGCGCATCAGCACTGTTAGGTTATTTAGCGCCTTTAAGAACCTGAAAGTACAATAATATCTGAGAAATAATTAGAACCGTGGAAGGCTTTGAATGCCAGGAAAAAGACAGAATAACAAAGGTTTACAAAGTATACTGAGCTCTGCTTTGAAGATAAATTAAACAGGTTACTGTCGTTTTAAATTAAAGTCTTAGATCTTAAATATATTGATCTCGTTCACAGTGCGTTTCAGGCTTACGTGAAGAAAACCACTCAGATGCAGGATTATTACCATGGTTCTTGATAATATAGGAAACCCATTTATTTTAAACCGGTGCCTGAGTATAATTAACTTCTATGGCTTTCTAGTTTTGAATCAGGTAGTGTTTTATTTTTAACAGTGAAATATCTTATCGATTCTAAAATTAAATAACTACAGTGTTGAAAATCTGCATATCATGTCAGCACGTAATGTCAATCAGATTAAAGACATCAATAATTTAGTTGTATTAACAAGAAAAATGAATTAGTCTGTACTTTTATTAGTCTCCAGTGGAATAATGATAAAAATTGCTTAAAACAAAGTCATCATTGTGTCAGGTAGATAAACATTTCTTAACGTTTTTTTTGTCGTCTTTTGTTCTCAAATTCATATGCTTCTGTTTAAATTAATAAGTAAGAAGAAAAACAAATTTTGTGAAAGCTGTTTAATTATTGCATAATATGTAATATGTCCATTAAATTTTAAATCGATTATGAGTCATGTTTACTGATGCTTAAACTATTGTAGGATACATGATATGCAAATTCTATGGACACCTGATTTATTAATTCTTAGGATGACTGGTATCCATCATCTTAGGACACATGATATCCAAGTTCTTAGGACACATGATATCCAAGTTATTAGAACGCATGATATCCAAATTCTTTGGACACATGATATCCAAGTTATTAGAACGTATGATATCCAAGTTATTACATCGCATGATATCAAAGTTATTAGAACGCACGATATCAAAGTTCTTAAGACACATGATATCCAAGTTCTTAGGACACATTATATCCAAGGTATTAGAACGCATGATATCCAAATTATTACATCGCATGATATCAAAGTTATTAGAACGCACGATATCAAAGTTCTTAAGACACATGATATCCAAGTTATTACATCGCATGATATCAAAGTTATTAGAACGCACGATATCCAAGTTCTTAGGACACATGATATCCAAGTTATTAGAACGCATGATATCCAAATTCTTTGAAAACATGATATCCAAGTTATTAGAACGCATGATATCCAAGTTATTACATCGCATGATATCAAAGTTATTAGAACGCACGATATCAAAGTTCTTAAGATACATGATATCCAAGTTCTTAGGACACATTATATCCAAGTTCTTAGGACACATTATATCCAAGGTATTAGAACGCATGATATCCAAATTATTACATCGCATGATATCAAAGTTATTAGAACGCACGATATCAAAGTTCTTAAGACACATGATATCCAAGTTATTACATCGCATGATATCAAAGTTATTAGAACGCACGATATCCAAGTTCTTAGGACACATGATATCCAAGTTATTAGAACGCATGATATCCAAATTCTTTGGAAACATGATATCCAAGTTATTAGAACGCATGATATCCAAGTTATTACATCGCATGATATCAAAGTTATTAGAACGCACGATATCAAAGTTCTTAAGATACATGATATCCAAGTTCTTAGGACACATTATATCCAAGTTCTTAGGACACATTATATCCAAGGTATTAGAACGCATGATATCCAAATTATTACATCGCATGATATCAAAGTTATTAGAACGCACGATATCAAAGTTCTTAAGACACATGATATCCAAGTTATTACATCGCATGATATCAAAGTTATTAGAACGCACGATATCCAAGTTCTTAGGACACATGATATCCAAGTTATTAGAACGCATGATATCCAAATTCTTTGGAAACATGATATCCAAGTTATTAGAACGCATGATATCCAAGTTATTACATCGCATGATATCAAAGTTATTAGAACGCACGATATCAAAGTTCTTAAGACACATGATATCCAAGTTCTTAGGACACATTATATCCAAGTTATTAGAACGCGTGATATCCAAGTTCTTTGGACACATGATGTCCAAGTTATTAGAACGCACGATATCAAAGTTCTTTGGAAACATGATATGCAAGATTTTAGGATAAGTTCTCGGAACAAATGGTATCCAAGTTCTTAGGACAAATGCTGTCGAAGTTATAAACAAGGTTTTAGAACACATGATATCCAAGTTCTTATGATGTATGATATCCAAGTTCTTAATACACATGGTATCCAAGATTTTAGGACACATGGTATCCCAAATTTTAGGATGATATAATATCCAATTTCTTAAAACACATGATATCCAAGTTATTAGAACGCATGATATCAAAGTTGTTTGGACAATTTAGACACATGATATCCAAGATTTTAAGACGAGTTCTTAGAACGTATGGTATCCAAGGTCTTAGGACATGTTCTTAGGATAAATGCTTTCCAAGTTATTAAGACAAAGTTTTAAAATGCATGATATCCAAGATCTTAGGACACATGATATCCAAGTAATTGTTCGAAGATAAAAGTGGTGATTAACGTTGCTAATATTAATTATTCAAATGAATGGACTGCACGCGGGAGTGGGTACATTTAGTGTCTTTTAACACACAAAACATGCGGCATAAGTTGCAACATGACCAAAGTAAATAGAATGTATGACCGACAAGTGACTAACTTGATTGAATATGTGTCTGTCTGTTATCTCTCTGTCTGTCTGTCTGTCTGTCTGTCTGTCTGTCTGTCTGTCTGTCTCTCTCTCTCTCTCTCTCTCTCTCTCTCTCTATATATATATATATATATATATATATATATATATATATATATATATATATATATATATATATATATATATACAGTTGTCTCGAATTAGCCATTTCAATTAACTTGGATAAACAGCTTCAAGCACATAAGAGTCAAAGAGTCATGTATTACACATTTTTTATTTTATAAGTCTGATTGTCTAGTTTATAATCGCCGTTGTCGCCGTTATCGACAAAATCAGCATCGTCATATCAATAAAGAGAAACATTTGACGATGACCATTATTGTTATAATCATCTTTGGTTTTCTATGCTACAAACCTCAGCTCTGGCAAAGTTTTTTTTTATCTTCAAAGAAGTTTATTTGAGCTTAAAACAGGCTTGAGAAAGGCATTTATTGAGGATATTATGGTAGTTTTTATTTGCCACATGTAAGGTCTTTCTTTCAAGTTAGATATGTCACACACAGTGCAATGCATTATTTTCCTCAAAATATAACCAACACAGTAAAGCAGAAAACAAAATATAGTACGTGCAGTAGTCATGTTGTTCGTCATTCGAATTCGAAAACGACCATAACATCAATAACTGGTTTGGTTTCTGCGAGTATCTGATCAAGCCAATTTGCTGCCTTAATTGTCCGTGCCACACTTGACAGGAGATGCCGCTTGGGTTTGCTTGAACAATTGAGATGGTGCTGCAGTTCTGAGTTTCTTCTGCTCTCTCTTATGCGCTGTCGCTGCAATTCTCCGTTCAAAGTCTGTAGCTCCAGTATGGATGAAACCGGTGGAGCTATTCCGTGTGAGATCTTGCGAAAACTCTGGATCATTGTTGAAGTAATTCAGAGATGACTAGAGGGAATCCTTGAGGCGTTTCTTCATACCACCCTGAGATCACTTTCCGTCTTTGAGCTGGCCTTGGTAGATCTTCTTTCGTCAGTAACATGTTTTTTTGTGTACAACCTCGTATTTCGTCTCAAGATAAACGCACAAACAACTGTGAATTGCAATCTTTTTATTTCCAGTTAAAGGAAATTATAATAAAGTTTGTTTAAATGCGGATACCAAAGATCACGTCGTATGTTGCTGAAGGTAGACAAATATATGCATCGTACATTTCTCATATCAAAAATGTTACTTAAGGAAATACATGAAGCCAGTCTTCAAACTGTACCCACAAAATATCTACACTTCATATATACCTTAACACGTTTGAAGGAAAAAGAATCTCTAAACTTTTACATGATTTACGTTTTGAACACAGTCACTTTTAGGGATAGTTCAACTCGACCTGTTCCATTCTTTCTGTCGTCTTTTCTCCCCATTACAATTTCTTACATTTTGAGTCAACAGTTAGCTCTTTTTCATTTTTTTTAGATTTTACACTAATTTTATAAATGCCAATTTGAAACTAGTATCCCACATAATTTAGTATCATTGATGATGATAATTTTGATTGAGATTAATGAAAATTGAATCATTTTAGTGAAATTATCGAAATGTTAAGTTGGAATGACTGGAGCATGTTGAAGTTAAAGTGCTAAAAGGTATTCTCTTTTTTCTTAATTCATAAGTTCAGTGTTGATGATTTATTTGTTCAATGTAGATTTATGCTATCCCCCTTTTTCAGGCATGGGGATGCTGGCAGTGCGTTACCCTGATGACGATGAGAGAGGGAAGGCTATGGGCATTGCCCTTGGTGGACTGGCGCTCGGTGTGCTTGGTAAAATTACAGTACTTTGATCACCGTATTTCTTGTGTGTAACATCACACACCTAAATCGGACATTAGATTGTGCGTCGGCAGCTCAAGGAACATTCTGCTACTAATTTAAAACAAATAAAGTTAAACTCTATTTGCAACCGCATTTTGCAGTGGTAATCTGGATCTTCTTTATTTGTTGTTCGGCGTGCGCTATACATCATTTAAATCTTCTTCTTCTTTTTAATAATAATAATAATAATAATAATAATAATAATAATAATAATAATAATAATAATAATAATAATAATAATAATAATAATAATAATAATAATAATAATAATAATAATAATAATAATAATAATAATAATAATTTTCAAAAATATTCTATTATATATTTATCTTGAACTGGAACCCATTTCTAAAAAATTAGATGATATGACCTGATGCAAAATGCGTACTTTGCAGTGTAAATGATATTATTACGATTATGAAATCTGTGAGAAACTTTGCTTTTGGTGTTGAAGAATTTTTCTACATTGTATATTGGACTGTTATTTAGGAAAAAAGAGTTTATTTTACATCTACCATGATGCTAACTGTATAACGTTTTCTATTAATAACCCTATTGTCTTTATAGACCTCAGTACACCGATTGCCCGGTTGTCTTTTTATCCCTAAAGTCCAGTGATAGCCCCGTCGTCTTTATAAACCTCTAGTACGTTGATAGCCTTATTTATCTTTATAAACTCTCTCTTTATAGTAGTCTTGCTGTCTTTACAACCCTGTCAGTCTCTGTCTCTACATCTCCATGTTGTCTTTATAAATTATAAATCTCTAGTCTCTTTATAGTAGCCTTGCTGTCTTTATAACCCTGTCAGTCTCTACATCTCCATGTTGTATTTATAAATTATAAACCTCTAGTCTCTTTATAGTAGCCCTGATGTCTTTATAACCATGTCAGTCTCTACATCTCCATGTTGTCTTTATAAACCTCTAGTCTCTTTATAGTAGCCTTGCTGTCTTTATAACCCTGACAGTCTCTAAACAGCCATTGTGTCTTTATAAACCTCTAGTCCATTGATAACTTTGTTTTCTTTAGAAACCTACTGTCCTTATATAGCCCTGTGTCTTTATATATATATATATATATATATATATATATATATATATATATATATATATATATATATATATATATATATATATATATTTTTCCACAGTTGGTCCACCATTTGGCGGAGTTCTATACCAATTCGCTGGAAAAGAGGCTCCATTCCTAATTCTAGCTGCACTGGCCATGTTCGATGGAGGTAAGTAATTTCCATACTTTTTTGCCAAATGTTGTACCCGATTTGTGGTGAGAAAATTGCGTACCGCACATGCGAAACTGTATTTAGCCATCAAAAAGTGAGTAAACCTACTTTGAAATAATCGAAATCTAATGCAATCAAGATGCAGTTTATTTCAAGCACGATATATGACATAATTCATCACACGTGCAACATGATGTGCAAATGTACGCATGATTTATCATAATCTGGAAAACCTGTGCATTGAAATTTAGTGCTAAACAACCGACTTTCCCATTGTGTATGTGTGCATGTTGTTTACGCTTTTGGAAATATGGATTATTGTTTATTAGAATAGAAAAACTGATCCCTTGCAGAATATGATCTGTGTTTTGGACAAGACTTGCTTCGTTCTTTACACATGTACAGTACGACCTGTCTCAAGTGGCAACGGACGGGATGGGGAAAACAAAACGCTGGGAATGGATGGAAGGTGGCTGTTGAGGAAAGGTAACGTGTATATGGAATCGGGAGAAGGGGAATTTAGAGCTTGACTGGATACGAGTGGTTTTTGCTTATGTGAGGTGACCGTCATGGAAAGTTTCACTTGTTTTCACCGCGGAAAAGTTTTCCCTATCCTGCTCATACCCACTGGAAAAAATATTCAGCTGCAAAATGTCTCATTACTATTTAAAATATGAAAGGTATTTATAATGTTTTTCATATTTTGTTATAACGTTTTGTTTCATTAAACCTGTTAATAAATTTAATACGAATATAGAAATATCAATAATTAATAAATCAATAAAACGAGCTGAAGCAGTACATGCAGCATTGCGACCACCTTCAGCTGTATGCGTGGTAAGTAACACTGATAAATGGGCGTCATTAATAATTGTAGAGGAAGAACAGTTCTATTACTGAGCAAAGATCATACTGTAAAATCTGTTCTATCTTAGTGTGCTCGTTGACTGATATCATGGCTGACTTGGATAAAGTTTACAGCTGTATTTCTTTTCCTATCCTACAATTCTGAGACAATTTGTCATTTTAAAGTGGTCGCGAATCCATGAAAGATGGTACACTTTCTGGACGATCGTTACCTGCGATTGGTGAGCGGAAAGTGGCCGCTGTTAATAGAACAAAAATATTTACATTATAACTGGCATTATTTCTTCTGCTGTTAAAATGTACTAAAAGGATGAAATGAAGCTCTAAAAAGGTTGCAAAAGATGAGTCCCTCATATGTTGATGGGTGATAAAAAAGACATACGATTTCAAATTGCCAAATAATTACTCGCCATAACTAAGACATTTGAATGATATTGTAGCAGATGATGAAAGATGGATTTACTTTGTTGGGGGAAAATGAATCGGAGAAAAAGAGGAGAGACTGCACATCGCTCGACATAGTCGGATTGTCATGTTTTATATGCATATATGTTTTTCATCCATTATATTTCGATGCCAAAGACCCTGTTGTCAAGGTACTCGTACCTGACTCTACTGTCATGAGTGCACATGTATATGCCTCCAAGGAACACATCATCCAAACTTTGCCAAGTCCCCCATACAGTCCGGATTCAACTCCGAGTGAATGTTTGCCTGAATCCCGTTATCTAGAGTTGTTAAGGGGCAGACCATTGGGAATCCGTGTAGTTAAGTGTATGTACAAAACACAAAATATTGATTGAAAAATAGCACTTAATAAGTGGATGAACAGACTGAGAAACTGTGTACAAGTGCACGGATTGTACTTCGACTGGGCGCAATGACATACAGTTCAAAAGTAAAGAACTTTGTTGAACAGTACACTGATATTCAGAATTTAATACTCCTCGTGCATCTATCCAGACTGTGTTACATATGGCGTCTCGTGTATGTATCCAGACTGTGTTACCTATGGCGTCTCGTGTATGTATCCAGACTGTGTTACATATGGCGTCTCGTGTATGTATCCAGACTGTGTTACATATGGCGTCTCGTGTATGTATCCAGACTGTGTTACATATGGCGTTTCGTCTATATATATCTAGACTGTGTTACATATGGCGTTTCGTGCATCTATCCAGACTGTGTTACATATGGCGTCTAGTGCATCAATCCAGACTGTCACATATTGCGTCTCAGGCATCTATTCTGACTGTTACTTTGTTGCACTTGTCCCATTTTGTATTACCTTATAGTTTGTATTATAGGTGGCTTAGGTGGAGGATAGAGAATATATCTGTCCAAAAACCTTTTTGGCTTTCAAAGCATAATTCTTAAACGGATCAGCCTTGTTCAGCTAAGGTTAGTACACACGTCCAGCTAAATTGTGATACTTTTGATACCTTTTGATACTTAGAAATAGCAGTATTCATTACAGTTTTTTAAGTAATAGATAAATTGGGAATGCTGCACCACGATTACTAGTTGAAGTAGTATACAAATTGAAAGAGATGGGACACCGTATACTTTTAGTTCTCTCCACATTAGCGTAGGACCTGGCAGATTTGTCAACTCTAAATGACTGTTTTGTTGCAGCCTTGCAGTTGTTTGTCCTCCAGCCCTCCTACCAGCCGGAGTCACAGAAGGGAACATCATTATTCAAGTTGCTCAGGGACCCCTACATCCTGATAGCAGCGGGTGAGTTTAACAGGGAAACACAACCTTTGAAAGGCAATTTCTGGGAAAGATGGTGATGGTACTTTTTTATATGATGTTGGTGAGAAAACTTGCTTTCGTGATATTTGAGAGTCTAAGCAATTTATAAATAAAAAGTCTGTTCAAAAATAATTTTGCCATCTTATAATAAAGTTTGGTTCTGAAGGAACAGTTTTGGAGTGTCATCCACCTAAATACACTTTGAATCTACGGTTTGGAATCCAATATGGACTTATGGTTTTGGAGTGTCATTGACGACAATCAATAGCACTTCTGTTTCATAATGAAATCCTAATAATCTTTAGAAAATCGCCGCGAAATCCTCAAATTGTCGTCCTCGCGAGACAATGTTAACTTTCTTAACATTAGAGTCTCATTCGTTAAACATGAATCAGTGAATTAATAAAATCTGCATTTTGAAGCATTTTTTTTTTTTTATTCTTGAGTCACAATGCTGTATCAGGCAATGTGTTGCAAGAGTGTCAGCGGATACACGCAAGGATGGACAACTACTTTTTAAAGATCTTTTTCTCTAAAATTATGGGAAACATTTGAAGCATTCCTTCTAACGAATTCTCCTGAAGATAATAGGGAAATGAATATCATACGCATTATGTGATTACAATTTCTTGCTTTTGGCTAGGCTCAATTACTTTTGCAAACATGGGTATCGCGATGATGGAGCCTTCTTTACCAATCTGGATGAGAAAGACGATGCACTCGCCCGAGTGGGAACAAGGTACTCATATAGTTTTTACTTAAATGGCCAAAATCTCTAACTTTCCTTTCGACAGTTAAAGGTAATAATTGCCCATATTTTCACCGGAATTGAAAGATTTAATATAACTTATCAAGAAAAAAAAAATGAAACATTCCATTTTGAGAACACTGATATCGTTAAGTTACTGTATGAAAGGCAGATTGTTTGAGATATAACGAAAACTTGAATTAAGAAGTTATTATTATCATTATTATTATTATTATTATTATTATTATTATTATTATTATTATTATTATTATTATTATTATTATTATTATTATTATTATTATTATTATTATCGAGTGTCGTGAGGTTATTAGTCTATTTTGTGTTCATATTTTAACAGAAATTTCATGCTAGCCTGTTTTTCATAACTGTAATTTATAACAATGTTAAAATAATATATCGTCATAGCCATAACAGCTTTTTAAGATCGAATGACATTATTTGCAGGAAAGCATGCATTTAAAATTAGCTATTGCTGCATATATAATAATTATAATACTATATACTTTAATTATAATACTATATACTATAATTATAATACTATATACTATAATTATAATACTATATACTTTAATTATAATACTATATACTATAATTATAATACTATATACTATAATTACATACGTGAAAATATATATGTATATAATTCATGTTTAGAAAAAAAGGTTTGATATACTAATTTATTATAATATTTTAATCTGACGTTTTTCTAAAAATATATTTTCTTATTTCTTACAAACGTTTGTTTTCAGGTGTCGCCTTCCTACCAGCAAGTGTTTCTTATATGATAGGGACAAATATATTTGGTCCAATAGCTCACAAGATTGGCAGGTAAATATTACACACACGTACGCACAGACATACATACATACATGCATGCATGCATGCATGCATACATACATACATACATACATACATACATACATACATACATACATACATACATACATACATACATACATACATACATACATACATACATACATACATACATACATACATACATACATACATACATACATACATACATACATATCGTATAATATCAAGGCCATTTTCATCTTAGAGACCTTACAGTGATAGAACTTGAATGAAATCAGAAAATTTAGTCATATAGTGTTGATATAATAATTTTTGTTTCTTTTTGTATTTAATTTGTATGCAAGGGTTTATTACCTTGAAGGAGTTTTGATCTACATTTATAACTGTCACTATGACAACGGTGAACAATAATGGAAACTTTGTACACGTACAATATCAAAAACAATATATATATTATTTTATTATTAATTTAAGCTAGACATGATTACATTTTGTTACAGGTGGCTGAGTACAATGATAGGAATATTAGTCATCGGTGTGTGTCTTATATCGGTAAGTATAAAAGAACTTGCTTCAATACGAAGTTTATATGGAGTTATGTGTATACAGGTGCTTTCTTGAGTTGCTTCCATATGAAATTTATGACTAGAGCTATATTTATAGAGGTTCTTGCATTCATATAAAATCTATGAAACGAGCTAATATACCAAGAGTTAAGCGCATTGAGTGTATTAAAGTTCTCTTTTGCTATAAGGCGCTTGACTACAGTACAATATTATAAGGCAGCTATAGTCACAGATCTCATTTAATTATTTAATAGCAATAATGTATATAAGGCTGAATGTGTAAATGAACTTACATCAATATAAACTTTATCACACAGAGTGTAATACAATACTCCCTCGTTACAACGGGCATCGATATAAGAAGGTTTCTTTTTGTAAGGCAGGTATTATAGCTCTCATTATATCATTTTAAAGTAATATTATGGATGAAACATTAGTTGTTCCATCAATCGATCATTAATTAATGTATAAACTAATCAGTTTGTAATGATAGTAAACAGCACATTCTAACTTATACTTTCCGTGTTGTACCAATAGTAAATACACTTTGCATATACGTTGATCAATTTATGTTCGAAAAAAGTAAAGTAATGGACAGAAATGTATATTTTAATCGTTTATTACTGTTGCAGAGAATATTATTTAGATTTATTAAAAAAGGTTTGATATACTAACTTATTATATTAATGTTTTGTCTCAATCATGAAGATTCTCTTTTCAGATACCATTCTGTAGACATGTTGGGGTACTAGTTCTACCAATGTTTGGCCTAGGATTTTCAATTGGTGAGCAAATATTGTATATTAATGTCAAGTCCAGCCCATTAGGAAAATAAATGAACAGATGTTTATGATGAACATATCGTTCATTAAATAGATTCACGAAATACGCATATTTCGTAACGGTTGTGTGTCAGAAAGACCATTAACACAAAAGCAGTTTCATGAATTCTCCATTTTTATGGCTTATTACGTTTAAATAATAATGTAAACTGGAAGTATACAATAACATCATTACATGCGTTCGTCTATTGGTCTTTCTATCATTTTGCCTTTATTTACGTAGATCGAAAGGATGAGCGAGAAAAAGACACACTAGCACAGATGATTGAAATAAACAGAAAAAATAATATAGAAAAAGATATGAAGTAAAAGTGGAAAGAAAGAAAAAAGGGGAAATATATAAGATTAAACATCAATTTAGCATTGAATGATTATAAGAAATCTGTATATTTTATAACTTATTTTGAGAACTGTTCACTTTTTTGTATCACAGGTATGGTAGACTCATCCATGATGCCACATATGGGTTACTTAGTAGATCTACGTCATGTCTCCGTTTACGGCAACGTCTACGCTATCGCAGACGTCGCTTTTGCAATGGGCTTCGCTGTTGGTGAGTAAAATTAACAAAGTGTAGCATTCCATCAATGTCCGCCAAGTACTGATTACAATCTAAATAATACACAATGTAAAATCAATTTTTATCGACTACAAAATGGCGTCATATTTTACTAAACCAGTCATTCCAATTTCAATAGGATTATAACTGATACTCCATTTTCTGTCGCCGACTCTCAATCTTCAAAGGATCCAGAAAATGTTTGAAGTATGTTTAATTAACACTTTTGATTACAAATATGCAGATAGCTGTATTTCTCTTATCTACGACATACATTGATTTTCTCATGAATTTGTGTTAAATTCTGTTTTACCTCAATAATTATGTGTGCAGTAACCGACGGCAATTTACCGATCCTGAAAAAAAAAACTCCTTGGAACCGCTCTAATGAGCCAATACGTTCAATAGTATTACTACATTACCTATGTAACATAATATCCTGTACGTGAAAATTCGATGTATATTTAGTTGCAGAGCAGATAAAAGTCACTCTCATTTTGTGCCAAGGTGAATTTTTACACATCTTTACGAAACCCGTGATAGATCAGAAATATGCAACGTAGACAACATTTAACAACCAAGACAATACATAAGAGCCAACACAATCTATAGCAACCAAGACAATATATAACAATCAAGACAATACATAGTAATCAAGACAATACACAGCAATCAAGATAATACATAACAACAAAGACAATTGTTACTTGTCTAGGCTCGTGCAAAAGTAACAAGAAAAGAGTGAAGATAACAAGCTTTGTAAAATTTAACAAAATAATTTATTTCCTTAGAAAAACAAGGCAAAAATGAGAAAAAGGACATACGGTTTATGAATCAAATCCAAAATACATCCAAGAATTAAAAATAGAAGTCCTATCAATGAAAAGTCCTACATCATTCTTTGTTCGAGTCCCGATGAAATCAAAATGGAGGGCGATGACGTATGTCGTGACCTTCAAAGTGATGCTGTGCCGACAGTTCCTTGTTAAATCACAGAAAATAATATTCCAGTGTAGAATTTCTAAATAAATTTAAATAAATTTCCATGTCCATGAATTTCTGTATGAGCACTAGCATTTTCCAGGGAAAGAATAATTCCATAAAAAATTTTTTTTAAGTCAAACTAGTCACAAAAAGTCTCCTTTAAGTGTCGAAGATTATAGACCAACTCGCTAGTTCTCAAGAAAACGGCTATACAGTAAGCTAAGACGCAAAGTAGATTCCCGGTCACGTGGTCACCTTCTAGAACAACATAGAATATTTTTACATACTAATTATCACGTACTATAATTTAATGAATCTTACTCTTAGAATGAATAATAAAAATTAAAAAGTTATTTGCTAGAAATCTATCTGATTTCTGACTCAAGGTCAGAAACTATATACAATGATTCGATTACTGGATGTGTTTATCCAGTCAAACAGCACTAAAATGAATTTCAATTTTTTTTTATCAAATCCAGTAGAAAAAGTGATAATTACGATAACATGTAACGGAATAAAATAAATTTAAAACTAACAAACAAATAATTAAATTACATATAAATAACACAATACATAGCAACCAAGACAATGCATAACTACCAGGACAATTTATAACAACCAATAATCATCACCTTATTTGTCGTACGTATGATAAAAATCAGATAATGTTAATTATGATTTTATTACTCACATCTTTAATTTGCTATTTGCCTATTGTTAGGATAAAAGTTACGAATCATCAGGTCATTAAAAAACTCAGTCCTTAAATCCATTCCAAGTCATCTTCTTCATCGATAAATACCAGTTTTGCGATAGCAATATTTTTGCTTCTTTTACGCTAAAACAGGAAAGAATCAATTCTCGTGTTAATTAGTCTCGTGTGGAAGGTGTATCTCGTCAGATTTATGTAGAATGCATAAAAACGCACAAATAAAAAAAAATTACACCCAGCACAATGCTTAGATAATTACACAACCATATAAATATTAATACTATGATATTTGATACATGTAATACAGATTAGGTTGCCGTTTTCCTTAGCAAAATAGGTTATGCTTTTATAAATACTTTACATTTAATTACCTACTCAATCAAAAATGTGGCTATTGTGTAATATTTTTAAAAAGAGACATTTATGATCAACATCGTAACGTGAAGACCCCAATAACCGACATGGTTTCAAACATATAATTAAATTAATTATCCTAATTTAATTAAGAAACACCAGCCTAGCACAATTTTGAGCTGTTTTTTTTTTTTTTTTTGAACGTTGAAGGGTGTCATGAAATCTCAACCAGATCCGCCAAAACTTTGCACTGTATGGAACAATATGTGCCTTATATGCAATCGCATATTCTCGTGCTTTTCCGTTAATTCTTAAAATAAACCGGGATAAGCGATACATCAACATGGAAAGTCAATCTGACCATGCAATGCAACAAACTAATATCGTATCTGAACCTACCTGGACAAAGTCATATGTTATCAATGTTAAGCCCAGCATATTACTTATTATGATATTTTGGAAGTGGCAAAAATGAGTGATTATCAGATAACAATAGTTCTATGATAAGAAAGTAAATCAGGGGTCAATATTCACGAAAATTGCCATGGAACCCTCATTGAAATTATTTCGAAGATTATAGAATGCACGCAGTTCAGGAATGAAGCCAAAACTTGTACTCAACACGACCGCTCCTTTGGCC
The DNA here is from genome assembly GCA_016746295.1 of Potamilus streckersoni. Classification (NCBI taxonomy): domain Eukaryota; kingdom Metazoa; phylum Mollusca; class Bivalvia; order Unionida; family Unionidae; genus Potamilus; species Potamilus streckersoni. Next base: position 1,586,826 of record JAEAOA010002130.1, on the reverse strand, counting down.
TACTGGTTCGAGTGTCCGCCTTGGGTGTGGGAGAGTTTGAACACCGGCGGAGTCATACCAAAGACGTATAAAAATGGTACTAGGAGCTGCCTTGCTGGTGCAAAGCATTAAAAGCTTAGTGTTAGGACTGGTTGGCCCGGTGTGAGGCTAATGTGGTGGGACATCATGCTACATGTCTGCGGCATGATGCTCCAGTGGTAGTCATCACGGTAAACTGTCACACTGCAGACATCGTAGCGATATGTCAGACATTGTTGTAAAGCTACGTTAAAATCCAAATCGCACATACATAACACGTGCGCACGCACTGTACTCAACACAAATTTTCAATTCTGAATGCTTAAATATTTACAATTCATTTTGTACATGGATGATCTAGCGGTAAATCAATTGAGGCATATGAAATCTTAATTTACCTGAGATCACGGTCAGGTAATAGGACAATAAATGCACGGCTTCAGATTTTTGAACAACTATGCGTAAAGGTTCCTAACGGCACTAAACTGGCTTACTCTGTATTCCTTTACAGGTCCCATGCTAAGCGGTTCTATTGTGAAGAACATTGGATTTCACTGGTGAGTAAAACCACTCCGCTGAAAGTTGAATAACTGACATAACTCAATATATATGACGATTCATAGGTGTACAATGGAGACTCACATTTCTACATGTTTCCCTTGTGTAAGATGGAGACGGATTTACAGAGTACTATCGATTATTTCCAAATAAATACGTATTATCTATTATTTCCAAAAAAGTACGTATTATCGATTGTTTCTAAATAAATACGTATTATTGATTTTTTTCCCCAAATAAATACATATTATCGATTGTTTACAAAATAAAGTCAAAATTAATACAACAGTGTTACCTTGTTTGAAAAATATTCAACTTGTTTCAGTCACATAAGGTGATATGGCGAAGCTTACAGCTTAAGAGTATAATTGATGATTGACAGATTTATTAATTGATCGATTTAATGATTGGTAGATTTATTGATTGATCGATTTAATGATTGATAAAATTATTGATTGATCGATTTATTGTAGTTATATTAATTATTAGACATTTCGCGTTCTTAAGCTTTATAGTTGCAGTGAATCTATAAAAACGTGTCAATTGAGAGTTCTTTCTTTTTTTCCAAAAAAAAGGACCCGAGTGAGAAAGAAAAGACAAACAAACCGTTTAAACAATGTAATACCATCTATAACCGATAATTATTACGGCCATACAGTTCGTCCAAACTCTATTTGGCAAACATATAAGTCATGAAAGATGTAAAACCTTTTTGTTCATTTATATTTGCCGATCCACAGGCAAAAAATAAAACTTTACATTTGTTCAGTAAATTTTACTGTGATTCCTGACCAATATCTTTCTCGATTTTACTATACATCGGAGGTTTGATCCATATGGATCCTGCGCATGCAATTTAAACAGGTGGGATTGATTTATATTTATAAATCAAATTTCGTCATATGTACAGGTAATTATCTTCAAATAAATTATTCGTTATAATTTCAACTTATTGATAACAATACTGCCTATTTGGCACCTAAAGGTTTCTGAAGGAGACATGTAAATATGATGCGCTTAAATGGTGACGATTCAATAACAAAACCTGATAATGAACCATGGTATTATTATTATTATTATTATTATTATTATTATTATTATTATTATTATTATTATTGTTGTTGTTGTTGTTGTTGTTATCATTATTATTATCATTATGATTATTATTATTATTATTATTATTATTATTATTATTATTATTGTTGTTGTTGTTGTTGTTGTTGTTGTTGTTATCATTATTATTATCATTATGATTATTATTATTATTATTATTATTATTATTATTATTATTATTATTATTATTATTATTATTATTGGCGCCCGGGTGGACAAGTGATCCAAAGCGCTCACTTTATGTGAATCTCGAATTATCGCAAATGGACACCAAGATGATGTTAAAAATGGTCACTAAAGAGCGTAAAAGCATGGCATTTCTCGTGTACATTTAGAAATCGAAATATGAGCAATTTAATGGTATAGCACGAGGAACTCCAGTGTTCAAGAGGGCCGACTACTCATGGACCAAACTGGAAATTAAAATTAAGCCACCATTTTCACATGCATCTTGTAATGGTTTCATATTTTGGGTCTGTTATCTAACTGGAGCAACAGGCTCCAGACGATAAAAAGACCTATTATTAGTAATATCAGTATTAGTATATTTTATGATGCGTCAAAGAGAGATTATAAAATGTGTATATGCCTGTGTGTGTGAAACAGAGAGAGACAAGAGAGATTATAAAATGTGTATAAGTCTCCGTGTGTGTGAAACAGAGAGAGAGAGAGAGAGAGAGAGAGAGAGAGAGAGAGAGAGAGAGAGAGAGAGAGAGAGAGAGAGAGAGAGAGAGAGAGAGAGAGAGCGCATTCCTCATCGGGTTACAGACTGTAACAAATTATTCTTGTTGTTATTGTTGTTGTTGTTGTTGTTATTATTATTATTATTATTATTATTATTATTATTATTATTATTATTATTATTATTATTATTATTATTGTTATTATTATTGGGCCCCGGGTGGCCAAGTTGTCCAAAGCGCTCACTTTACCGAACACTGCCAACTCAGCTCTGTCCGCGTGGGTTGAAGTCTCAGGATCGACTAATCTGGATTTGTGAGAAAGCTTAGCAGTAGCTTTCTGCACAGGAGTATGCAGTTTTATCAATAAAGCATGACGTAATTTCTGACAACATGGAATCACCTCAACGGTTTTATAAAATAACACAAGGAATGCAAAGGTGACCACAACACTCCGCTGATTCTACGTTTCTCACGCGTCTTTTATCCCTTCAGAATTGCACGAAGACTGAAAATCTACACAAATCCATTCAAAAAACAGTAACGTACCTTCGCATCTCTCTCAGACGACCATCGCACGAATCCAATCTGGCGAATTAACCTTTATTTTCAACATTACGGTCACAAACCATGGAAAAAATGAACCATTGGAGGAAGTAGCCAATTTCTACTAGTTTCATCTCTGCAGTAAATATGCGTTAGGGTTTAATAATCGTTCCGAACACAGCGCAGAATCTGTTTTCTTTTAATACTAGGGAAATTTAATGAGGACGGCTCACTTAAATGAATTCATCATGAAAATGTCATTTACAGTATTATATTACTACCAATTTCGCAGGCCACATTATTAAATTATATCCTTTTGTCCATATTCTACACACTGTGGCCAGTATATGACTGAATGTTGGTCATTCCAAAAGACATTTTAAATAATACGTGGAATTTTATCTTTATATTTCTTCTTATTTGTCAGAGAACATTACACATAATAAACTCTAACTTGTTACATTTTCCTCCAAGATAGAATGAACAAGCTGTAAACAAACCCTTCATGTGAAACGTATAACACAATCTGCATTTATATTCGAGAAAAGATGTTAAATTGTTGCAAGATATATTTCAGAATGGCGGCCAAATGTTAATTTCCTGTTTTGGTTTATAAGGTTTTGATCCTGTCTTACACGAGAGTCCCGTATGTCCCTAAAATTGCACTATACCAGGGGTGTCAAACTCAATCGCTCAGCGGGCCAAAACTCAAATCCCACGGTAAGGTTGCGTGCCGAACAGGATAAACATTCAATAAACGGAAAATTAAACTTTTTTTAAAAACATTAATATAAATTAAAACAAAAAAGTTTTAATAATAAAAAATCATTGGCATACCCATTTTCGCTCTTATGCCAATTTATCAGAGCGGGATGTTTGACGTCTTTTCTTGGCTACATGTTCGTTTATGTTGGGAGTAATGCTCTGTGTCATTGAGATTCTCATGATGGACTGCAAGTGTTCATCAGTGAGACGACTCCTGTGTGATGTTTTGTTAATCTTCATCACAGAAAACAGCTGCTCACACAGATATGTGCTACCAAACATACTCAAGCATCGAGCCGCATGTAGACGAAGCTGGGGCATCTCTTCAGGAATGAAACGAGTGAACTGTGCACGCACCACAGTGTCGTACTTTGCCTTTAGTGTCCCATTACACTACAGCTCTATTAGCTCCATCTGCAAATTTACAGGTGCAGTTTCCATGTCTATGGCAAATGGGTTACGAAACAGCTTGAAATTACTTTTCTGTGCTTTAAAGTCACTAAAGAGCCGTGCGAACTCGGCGCGAAGTAAGCTAAGTTTTTCAGCAAAATGTGCATTGGGAAACACCATAGCGTTGACTTGGTTCAACATTGCTTGGCAACAAGAAAAGTGAGACAAATTGCTATGGTGCATTTGTGTCTCCCGTAGGCGCAGCTTCACTTGAAATGCCTTCACTGCATCATGCATATCAGTGATCAAGTGGTCCCGTCCCTGGAGCTGCAGGTTCAAGTCGTTGAGATGAGTGGTTATGTCAGAAAGAAACGCCAACTCACATTTCCACTTTTTATCCCGAAAAACTGTGGAGTCTTTTCTTTTGCTGTCCATGAATTGACAGGTTTCCTCGATCAGCTGGAAAAATCTACTAAGAACTTTTCCCCGACTTAGCCACCGCACCTCTGTATGATAAGGCATGTCGCCGAACTCTGAGTTTATTTCCTGCAAAAAAAAAAGACTGAAATTGGCGGTGATTTAAACCTTTAGCTCTGATAAAGTTGACGGTTTGTGTTACATTGCTCATTACACCTGCCATGTTGAGGACTTTACCACACAGCGATCCTTGGTGCATGATGCAGTGATATGCTATCAATTCACTGGTACAGTTATCTTGCATCTTTAACCGCATCCTTCCAACTAGTCCACTTTTTTCGCCGCACATCGCCGGTGCTCCATCTGTTGTAAGTGCAACAAGTTTGTCCCAAGGCAGGTTCATGTTGGTTAAACTTTCACATACGTTGTCAAAAATGTCTTTTCCTGTCCTTGTCCTGTGCATGCATTTCATGCCCAATATTTCTTCTGTAACATTCTAATTGGAGTCCACTCCACGAATGAAGATGGCGAGCTGTGCAGTGTCAGTCGTGTCATTACTTTCATCGATAGCAAGGGAGAATGCAACAAAGTCTTTGCCTTTTTCGATCAGCTGTGTTTTTACATCAGTGGCCATCTCACAAACCCGATCAGCAACCGTATTTCTGCTAAGGCTTACATTTGCAAAAATCTGCTTTTTGTCTGAACACAAGACGTCACACACTTTCATCATGCAGCGCTTCCGAAACTCTCCTTCTGAAAATGGTCGGCCTGATTTTGCGATCCCCTCCGCCACAATAAAACTTGCTTTCACAGCAGCTTCAGTTTGTGATTTTGCTTTGGTGAAAAACGTCTGCTGTGATGTTAGATTCCTCTTCAATTATTTTACTTTCTGTAGCTTCTGCTCTGCATTCAAGCTTTTTAACTTGTCTTGATGTTTAGTCTCGTAGTGCCGTCTCAGATTATATTCCTTGATCACAGCCACATTATCTCCACAAATTAGACACACAGGTTTACCGCCAATATCAGTAAACATATACTCAGCTTCCCAGCGGCTTTGAAAGGTCCTGTTTTCAGAATCAACTTTTCTCTTGGCCATTTATATGGCTTGCTTTGATTTAAAAAAAAAATTGTGCATCTACCGACAGACGCTTGATTGATATCACGTTAGCCGTAGCGGGAAAAGATGATGTAATATCCGGTCACTATACCACATTCATTTTTTATGCGCCAATCCAAAACGAGCAACTGCACGTTGCTAGGTTACTGTAACGACGAACATCCCACTCACTACACAACTTTTATTTTCGCTTATTCTGATAGAAGCGAGAATGCTATCAGGTAGCCTATCGTTCGGCAATTCTGCTAATTAGGGATTTGATTTGCACTTTATATCGCAGGACCATTAAAAAATATTTTTGCCTAAAATTCTCTCTCGGGCCGGATATAATTGTACGCCGGTCAAGACCTCTCGGGCCTGATATAATTGTACGCCGGGCCTGATGTGGCTCGCGGGCCTTGAGTTTGACACATGTGCAATATAATAATAACACTTTTGGGCCTATCCGCCAATGATTTAGGTGTTCCGACTGGTAAATGTGGTTGAAGGGATTCGAAAATATATATATATATATATATATATATATATATATATATATATATATATATATATATATATATATATATATATATATATATATATATATATATATATATATACCTAAGAACATTTTTTTATTCTTTCCAGGATGCTGTGGATTATCGGAATTATCTGTATCATGTATTCTCCTCTGATGATGATACTCAGAAATCCGCCTGGAAAGGAGGAAAAGATGGTAATTTTATCATTGCCCAGACTAAATTCAACGATCAATTGGTTAAAACAGTAATGATATTTAAAATGTAAAGAAAAAAGAAAAATGATTTTAAAAAAAAAAACATCACGAAAAGTCGAAGAAGATGCACTTTATGGATTAATATAAATACATAATCTTCTTATTCTCATTAACATGAGTACTTGCAAAGTTTTAATTAGATAATATTGTTTCAAATTTCTTGTCTCTTAGATTCCGACCTGGCATGATTACATTTCACATTCACACACAAGATGCTAATACGATGTCCAATTCAGTCGAAGTTTACAAAAAAATATGCACAATTAAACGTAACGTGTTAGATATCACCAGTTTCAACCGAATACTTAGAAAAATTTTGACCTCTCTGTAACCTAGTGTTTAGAGCGTCAGCCTCTGATGCGGGAGGTCATGGGTTCGAATCAAGACCGAGTCATACCAAAGACGTAGAAATGGCACGAACAGCTGCCTCGCTAGGCGCTCAGCATTAAGAGGTTAGTGTTAGGACTGGTCGGCCTGGGCCAGGATAATGTGACTGAATGGGACATGATGCTACATGTCTGTTGCATGATGCTCCAGTGCTAGACATCACTATAAACGGCCACACTGCAGACGTCGTAGCGATATGACTGAAAAATTGTTAAAGCTACATTAAAATCCACCCCCTCTCTCTCTCTCTCTCTCTCTCTCTCTCTCTCTCTCTCTCTCTCTCTCTCTCTCTCTCTCTCTCTCTCTCTCTCTCTCTCTCTCTCTCTCTCTCTCTCTCTCTCACACACACACACACACATACACACAAACAAAACACACACACACGGATGTTTTACAAGCCAAGTTACCTGTGTTATTACTGCGGTATTTACTTTTTAGGCCAAAGTACACCAGGTGAGTTTTCTCAGAGCTACTTGAATATCTTGTTATTTATGTTGGTTTACATAAGTTAACGTTTATTTCAGAGTCTAATCATGAATGAAAAATGTCCTGTGTCATATGTGACGTATAACCAAACCACGCGCAGCAATCCTGTATCTGATGACGAGCCCATGGATGACTACTGAGGCTCCGTGTGCATGTTCTGGATATCATGTACAGTTTACTCTACTAGCTAATATATTCAAGATAAATTATAGTATTATGTAATTAAAATATAAAATGTATGTATGTATGTATGTATGTATGTATGTATGTATGTATGTATGTATGTATGTATGTATGTATGTATGTATGTATGTATGTATGTATGTATGTATGTATGTATGTATGTATGTATGTATGTATGTATGTGTGTGTGTGTGTGTGTGTGTGTGTATGTATGTATGTATGTATGTATGTATGTATGTATGTATGTATGTATGTATGTATGTATGTATGTATGTATGTATGTATGTATGTATGTATGTATATAACCAACCAATTGATTCAAATTCATGAGATGGAATTTGGTAGAAAAATACACGAGACGTTATGTCCTTCCCAATTAAAATATTAAAGTTGTTTAAAAAGTAAGAAAAATATTTCAGTTTATTTCATAGCCTATTCGAAATAAAGTGGTCTCATTCAAGGTAAATATTTCGAAAATTAAAATATAGTTCTGAATAATATTTCATGCATGTGTATGATATGTATTTAAATTTCTTAAATAAATATTGTATACTGATAATTTCAATAATTACATCAAACTAAATTGAAACCCGTATGAACAGAATGCAGAGTATCCTGGCTTTGTTTCGTGCATCTTCATTTTGTCTGCACTTTAAATAAATCCGTTGAATATATATATATATATATATATATATATATATATATATATATATATATATATATATATATATATATATATATATATATATATATATATATATATATATATATGGGTGGGGTGGAGATGGATGTGAAAATCCAATTTCATTATAAACAGTTTCAACTAGGTTTCAATGTTTGAAAAGAAAATCGAAATACTTTATTGAAAGTAAATGCTAAGTTTTATAATTATGTCATATACAGTGAAACTTTGAAGTGAATCGATTAAGTGTGATATGTATGTCTCAAATAAAAAGGTAACGGCATCCATCTTAATTGTAATGATGTAATATATTTAGAGTGGTGTAGTGTTGCACCTAGATGTACATTTCGATGTTGAAATAACTTTCTAAAACGTGTTAAGCCTATAATAGCATAGTGAGATCTATGTACATATAGCAAAAATGTGTTAAGCCTATAACAGCATAGTGTGATCTATGTACATATAGCATAAATGTGTTAAGCCTATAACAGTATAGTGTTATCGATGTACATATTACAAATAAATGTGCAGGATATGTGTAAATTTGCCAAAGGAATGCGCGTGGATATTGTTGTTATTTTACGTAGACGTTTTGTGTCACATCAAAGTCGTTGTGGTAATTTTCATTTATAATGTTTATTATTTGGAGATTTTATTATATGGTGTTAATGATATGATATTTCCCAGCCTAATGTGACATTCTATTCTATAATTAATGTGTGTGTGTGTGTGTGTGTGTGTGTGTGTGTGTGTGTGTGTGTGATATCATGACATCACACTCGATTACAGGCATAACGACCCAAGATTGAGGTAACCTATCTCAGTAACTATGTAAATTATACGTTACATTGACTTAACGCATTATGCGTGTATATTTATGACCAGTTACGAACAGTGTATATCGAAATTATCCATGAATGTATCTATATATCTATGTAGCTAACTTTCCCTCTCGCTCTGTGCCTATCCGCCAGTCCCTCTATTTTTTCTCTCTATCTGTCTAAGCACAAATTATAATGTGAGCATATGTATCCAGAAGTTAGGATGGCAAACTACTTTTAACATTACTCAGCAGGTGTAAAAGAAAGATTAAAAATATTATAAAACATTATCAGATTATTATTATTTTTAATAATAATAATAATAATAATAATAATAATAATAATAATAATAATAATAATAATAATAATAATAATAATATTATTATTATTATTATTATTATTATTATTATTATTATTATTATTATTATTATCGTCAGAGTTTTTTTAATCAGAAGATAAAGCTGTTAAAGTCAAAACTGTGTAATACAGAATGTTTGCATTTATTATTCCTACTACTAGTATGACGACGATCACGACAACTACCCCTCAATATTATTATTATTATTATTATTATTATTATTATTATTATTATTATTATTATTATTATTATTATTATTATTATTATTTGTCATTGTTGTTATTATAACTTTCTACTATACTTCTACGACCCCTATTTTCTGTTATTGTTCTTGCTATTGTTTGATTGTTTCTGAATCTATTAAATATTTCTTTTCGTTCTCTTAATAGCTTTTTCAAAAGATCCACACAACTTTGTTTTGTTTTTCTTGAATGCTTTATTGAAATGTACATGTAATTACGATCCGCGATTCGAATCATACAATGTATGTTTGATGCATAAATTTGTATACGCACGCGTGCATGCGTGTGTGCGTGCGAGTGTGTGCGTGCGTGTATTTTATAGATTCGTGCATGAATATATGTGCAATGTCTTCATTGGTGTACTACAATAAGTGACTAATTAAACAACTCGAATCTGGATTGCATTTTTATCTTTGCTTTCAATTTATATTATTATTTAAGTGATGTTGTCTCGCCAATAAAAGTGTGGTGTGATTAAATAATCTCTTTTCACAGTGACGTCAACAATGTTAAAATTCTGCGCAAGAGTTTTTGAAGGCTACACATCTATTTGAATTCTAAGTGTTCCTGACCGCTCCGGTGGCTTAAATGGTAAGCGCATCCACCTCGGATGCGGGACATAATGGGTTCGAACCCCGGTTGAGTAATACCAAAGACTTATAAAAATAGTACTAACAATTGCCTCGCTTGGTGTTCAGCATTTAGAGTTAGCGTTAGGACTGGTTGGCCTGGTATCAGAATAATGTGACTGGATGAGTAGAGAGCATTCTTTGACAAAATTAAGGATACCAAAATCGTATTCATAAATGGTACCACGTTGGGATCGAATTTTTGGGGTCTCGCACTTAATGAGCGTCAGTCTGATGTAGCCCTGATTTGAGAGATATTAATGTCTTCCATTCGTGTGAAAATTCAACGCGAGTTTTTATTTTAGCATTATAAAAATGGGCATATATACTATAGCTCACAAAATCGTTGTAACGAAGCTTAAATGTATAGGTAACTGATTGGCTCTACAAAGATGTGTGGGAAAAACTGTGAACAAGACATACTGGGAAAGCTCATCAATCGAATTAGACAAGGCGAGCGAAGGTATAACGCATTCCAGCATTTGCTGTGCTGGGGTCACTGCGATGTCGGCCTTTGTTGCAAATTTAAGCAAATCACTTGGTAACTAGGTAGGTGCTTTACATAGAAGCCAGATAATTTCACAGACATGCCTGTTAATTAATATCCAAAATTTCATGCCGCTAATAAATCTGCATAGTTTGCAATCATGAACGAGTGTGCCAGATGCAAAATTCTTCATTCTGGCGACGTTAATAATGGTATTTTGTTGTGAAGGAGGGTTTCGCATGTATAATATGCCTTTAACGACACACATAATTACAATTATGTAATCCTGTTTGTATTACTTATTTCTCTTGAGTAAGGGAGACACCTATGTTATATGAACATAAGGCAGTCTTATAAAAAAACTAATTAACTCTCTACCACCATAGCCGTCTGTGAGGTTTCCAAAAGTATATTCATCATTTGGCATTCTGTTCAATACGTTATAATTTTTAATTTCTCGACAAAGGCACATGATACGGTGTCACCGACTCTAAAAAAAACCAGCTAGCATTTTGGCAAAGTACAGCGTTATTATCCTTATTAACAGCAGTGTCGATGTAATATATTGTGGCTGCATTTTTGGCCTTAGCCCTGATTTCATTGGAACCAATGCCGATGCCGATGGTCATAGTAAAATAAGCGTTAAGAACCCAATCAGTCTGGTCACTTGCAGCGGCCACTGCTTGCTACACTGATTCGTCCACATATTGTTTTGGGTGGCAGCGTCCTGGGGCCAGAATGGATCTTACAAAGACGCCATTTAGTCGGAACCCATGTTAAGGGCGCTGTGTGTGGTGTCGCCGAAATTTCGAAGATTGATAGAATTGTTGAGGTCGATAAAAAATTTACATTCTGTCTTCGAATCGTCCACAGAGTGCATGGTGGCCACATTTTGAAAAATAAAAGACTATATCTAAAGTCACGATTTTGTTGGAACCCATGTTGAGATTGCCCGACATGATCGCAGCTTGCCACGCAGAATCGTCCACATATTTCTGGTTTCTACATCTCGAGGCTTGGATAGATCTGCCAAGAATATAATTTTATTGCCACCCATGGTAAGTGGATAAGCCATAGTGTCCCTAGTTTTGAGAAGATTGCATAATCTATATCATTATATCTTTTTCTTTTTTGCTGTTTTGCTTCATCTTACGTACAATATCTTTTGCAACCCTAACAGCCCCCCCTCTCTCTCTCTCTCTCTCTCTCTCTCTCTCTCTCTCTCTCTCTCTCTCTCTCTCTCTCTCTCTCTCTCTCTCTCTCTCTCTCATCAAATGGGCGCCACATTCTGGCAGTGAACTATCGGTGATAAGTACAGCAATGTATCTGTCTACCAAAGTTTTGGTAGCCGGCTTATTGAAGACAGCCGAGATGGCAACACCTGAGGTCTTTTATGTTCCTCTTGGCGTTGGAAAACACCACCAAGTAATCAGGGCCTGCGTCGGGAATTTGTCTGACAAACACTTTGCCAAATGCCGTAAGGTCGGCCTTGGTACATTGTTCGAATGATTAGTAAATGCCACTTCGGGCTCCTCTCCTCTGAATCATGCGTCCAAATATGTAAACAGACGTTTACACCGTCCAAAATATTTGTTTTATAAGCTTATCTACAGAGCATGAGCGGTCCCCAAACTGCGTGTGAGGCGTTGCTTGTTTTAAGAACATTTACCACAGTTATTGACAAGTGATTTCATATATGTCCGTTGGGATTTTAAGAAATGGTATGATAGACTAAGCCAGTGTCATCGCTGTGGCGCAGAAGTAACTTAATCGTTTTGGTCGAAGGGGTAAGGCCGAACGAGTCGAAGTACACAAGCTGCATTAGAGTGGCCTGTTATGGCACCCAGTGTGTTCCATGGATTTCAGAGGCATCGCAAGTGATGATGTCAGAATCGTGGAAGCTATGGCCTGTCTGCAAAAAGCTTGTGACACGTGTATGTTCGAAAAGCGCCACCAGTAGAACATCAACAACACTAACTAGGCTGCCAGCAGGATGTTGAAATTGGATAGGGGTTTACTGCTTCGAGAGGAAAGAGACAGAACCTTAAACACAGTTGGAACATCTTAGGGCTCCTTTTTGTACTTCCGGCGGCATTTAGCCAAGTGTAGACAGTCTGAGCGATACCCAGCAGCGCAGATTTACTGCCAGCTATAGTGGCAGGGATTTCAATACATTAATCTCCGACAGAAAAAGTCAGGATAGTGGTGAAAAACATAAAATGGCACCCTTTTGGTGCATGGCATAAATGGGGAAAAAAGCCGTTAGCTCAGAGGACCTCAGCTTCAAATTAATGGCGGCACCAATTTTTTCCAGCTCTCCTTTCAAGATGTTTATCAGGGGTTCTTTTTATCGTTCAACATCATTGAACAGAGTTCTTGCTATAAACCATTTTTAATCTTCATGCTGCTACAGACGGTCTCGTGGAGTAGTTCTTATTGGAGAGGATGAAGGATAACAACATAATATTCAAGATGGTTAACCTTTCAATAAGCGCTTTGAACGTCATGACTACGACACTTTGCTTGATCATGTCCATGTGTTTCAGGTTGAGGTAGTAAATTAGTAAATGAGGTAGAGGCCGATTCTCTCTCTCTCTCTCTCTCTCTCTCTCTCTCTCTCTCTCTCTCTCTCTCTCTCTCTCTCTCTCTCTCTCTCTCTCTCTCTCTCTCTTAGCTAAAAAAGATAATTTTGAAGTAAGCATGCGCTATTATTCTGTGCGTAATACAGATCGATGTTAAAGGACAGCTTCTCCTAGTAGTTGAGCAGCAGAATCACCTTCTTGGTGACAAGTTTGTCAATATGAGTATTAAGGCGCGCAGTATCTCGAAGGGCTATAGTAACATACTTTGACCAACCTGTGCGTACTCGGGTACTTATCTGCCAAAATAACTGGTCATTGACCACCCTTGAAACATTGCATATGATTATGGCCTGCATAAATAGTACTCATGCTTCCACTTACACAAATTAATGTCTACCCATGAAACAAATTAACCTCGTCTCAGCCTCAAGGGATGAAGTTACAACTGGCGTCCAAAAGACGAACTTCGAGGGTATAACCGTGTATGGTCTAGATCTGCTCTGACAATATGCCAAATGGCATTGTTTTCGGTACTGTGTCCAGATTAACGTGATGGTGTGCTTGGATATACGGATTTCCCTGCGTACATACTCACTGAAACTAAAAGTGTTAATTAACGGCAGAAGCTTAAGACAAGTAATGTTAACGTTTGACTTCAAAACCAGAAAATGTCGCAGCATCTCCACCACCAGGTCTAACGGGCATACCAGAAGTTTTCTGAATAAAAAACGAGACATGCATAAGTTGATTTGTTATATGCAGAGAATCGTTTGGGTTGCCTGTTTATATTTCACAAGCATCATCGACATGATTGAGCTGAACTGCAAACGTAGTCACCGCATTAGGAGTCAGGCCATGATTGGTCGTGGCTACGTTGAGAGTGTTTTGGCAAACCTTCACTTGTATGCCATAGATGTGTCAGTGAACACTGCCATGCTGGTATGATCCACAAAGAATGCGATTACAGTGTTGCACTTGAAAAATACCGAGATGGTTGTAGTGATCAGCATGATATTCAGCTCGAAGTTGTTTCCCAGGCTGAAAACAGGGTTATCCCGGCTACCATTTTTTTGGACACCTCAATATTTGAAAATCAAACCACCCGTAATGTTAATACTGCATGCTGTGGAACCAAACTATCGCCATGGAAGGTTTAGCTTGTTAGGAAGTATTTTGATTTTGGTGACGTCGCCTGATTGGCTGTAATCTGCTGCTTGGTTTAAACAACGAGCCTTAATGTTGTTGTAGTAAAAGTCATAAATCAACATCTTACTCAAATCCAAAACAACTATATCAATATTGATCGGTTGGTAAAGCTTCATGTTGACCTTCGTGCTGACCTTACATAATGTCAAATATATTTCAATGGCTGGATCCTCAATAAGGCTGTGCAGCTTGTTTTCCTTTCATTCGGGTCTTACCATGATGAGACATACTCGTTTCCGTATATTTTCCATGGTGTTTTCGAAGACGGAATTTTTCTTTAACTTGATAAAGTCTGTATTAAGTTGCTTGTACTCCAACTTCAGCCACTGATGGTTACGCGCATTCACTGATTGGTATATAGCTAAAGGTTCAGGTAGTGAACCATATATCTCTCTTGTGTATAGGTATGGAACTAGATTCATGCAACTTTAAACTGGAGTTGTTCACTAAACCACGCTGTAATAACTAATCCAGTTTTTGTAGACATGCAGAGGGGCTGTGTCAGCCGGAAATTGCTTTTGAGTTACTTCAATAATGTCGCCTTTTGGCAGTGCAAGAGCGGGGGAGAAGTATGGCTGGTCTACTAACCTAGAGGTCGTTGGCATTGAAATAAGTTATCCATGCTGACATCAGAATTGCTCTTTTACATCTGCTGGAAATGAACCTTAAGTCAAAATGATTCGCTGAAAAATACGTGCTGATTGAAAAAAATATGAGCACCTTCAATTTGTCCACACTAGAAAAATTTAACGTGGAAAGGTCATATTTAAAGTAAAACTGGGCTATTTATTATCTACAATATGGCCCAAACGATAGGCTTTATGGAAAGGAAAGCTACCCAGATTTTTGTCTTAGCATATTTTTAGTCAAAATAAAAATAACTATTCTACAGGTGAAGATGTATGAACAGGTGTGCGTTATGTGTTGCATGAACTTTTATTTGCACCATCAACGTTAGCAATCGTAAACTTAACACTTCTTTTCACTGAAAGGTCTGAAGGTAGTGATTTACGTATCTGTAGAATGGAAGTAAAAATAAATACCGCAGTAAACTTGTGCTTGTTGATAACAAACAAGTGCACCTGTCACAATTGACTGATACCCACCTGTAAATGCATTCGCACCAAAAGGTGTGATTACCTGTCTCAGAATGATTTTAAGACTAAGTAAAGACCTATATTGACTTGGAATAGAGTCAGAAAACGGACACACAATGATGACAGTTCAGAGAAGACATGGATACTAAAAGTTTGGTAATTAATTCGCATGCTAGACTAGATGTGAACTTTACGTTCTCTGTTGACATTCTCTCTCTCTCTCTCAATCTCTCTCACACACACACACACACACACACACACACACACACACCACAACTTGTTTTTACATGATAATCACATTACGCACTTAACAAGCAAACTCCATGGCATGCTATCGTGTATTCAATTAACACCTGGTAGGAGCATATCTCGTAGTCTTTTAGTCCATTTAAAACTAGGTATGCACGTGTACAGTAGGCTTTGGTTCAATTAGCACTGGATAAGAACGTACCCAGTGGACTTTTTGGTAGATCTTACACTGGGTTAGAACGTATCCAGTATGTTCTGGTCAACTAGATTACGCTGTGTAAGAACGTGTGTATTAGGTTGTGGTCCCATTAATGCTGGGCAAGAGCGTGTTCAGTAGGTTTTGATACAGCTAACACAAGATAAGAAGCGTGTCCAGTAGTATTGAGTCAAGTTAACACTGGATTTGAACGTATCCAGTATGTTTTGTACCAATTAACACTAGATAAGATCGTATCCAGTTTGTTTTGGTCCAATTAGCACTGAGTAAGAACGTATCCAGTAGGTTCTGGATCAACTAACACATTAGTAACAATTAATCGAGTAAATTTTGGTCCAATGAACATGTACGAACATGTCCAGTAAGTTTTTGTCCATTCAGCACTGTGCAAGAACGTGTCCAATAAGTTTTGGTCCAAATAAAACGGTAACAATGCATACATTATATTTTGGTCCATTACACTGGTTAGAAAGGTGTCCGGTAGGTACTGGTATTCGACCAATCAACACTCAGTATAATGTGTCTGGTAGGTACTGGTATTCGACCAATCAACACTGGGTATAATGTGTCTGGTAGGTACTGGTATTCGACCAATCAACACTTTGTATTCTTGCAGTCGGACTGAAGTCATCGAATCACGTGCTCAACATAGCAACTCGTCCGCCATATTTGTTTGGGGGACACGCTTGTGAACATCGGAAATTCGAAGAATGCGACTATTATTATTATTATTATTATTATTATTATTATTATTATTATTATTATTATTATTATTATTATTCAAGTGATCGTTAAATTTAATTGAAATGTCTTACCAATATCAAGACAATTTGCATTTGGAAGCACAACAGAGGTACTCTGCAAAACTGAAGTTGATTGCAATTAATATTTGTCCGTATAAGGTGCCTGCAGATACATGGATCAATGACCCGAAACAATGGCCAGCTATTGAATACAACGTACACCAACGTTTATACACAATCAGGACCAACTCCAGATAACGTTCCATGTCGTAATGTTTATATAACAATTCCAACTGAGCATTTGGAAGGTAAGGTCCAGAAATCAGGACTTTTTATTTGTAAAGACAGTCCATTCTTGGGAGCCTCTCCAGATGGTCAGGTGGAATGCAAGTGTTGTGGAGCTGGTGTACTAGAAATTAAATGTCCCTACAAGTATCGGGAAACACCACTAATTGATGCCTTAAGTGACACTGAATTTTATCTAGACAGGAATTATCAACTCAAGAAGACACACAAGTACTTTGCACAAGTACAGTTGCAAATGCATGTGTGTAATGCAGGCTTTGCAGATTTAGTAGTGTGGACACCCACTGACTGCATTATTGTAAGAGTGCATCGGGACAACGACTTTATAAATGGTATGTTACAAACTTTGCAGTTGTTTTGGAAGAAACATATCCTTCCTGAGCTGGTCACAAGGCGATTGGAGCTTCATGTTCAAGATGAATGTAGTACTAAAGCTAACACATTGAACGTGTCTTCTGACAGTAACAAATCCTATTGTGCATGTAAAACAAAATCCAAGTTAACATGGTTGCTTGTGATCATTGTGACGAATATTTTCATATGAAATGCATAGGACTAAAGTGTCTGCCACCATCAAAAACCTGGTATTGTAAAGAATGCAGAAAACTGGCAAATAAATGAAACACAGCATTTTGCTATGGAAATAGTTAAATAACAATGATCACAACTATACTGCATGTAAATGTTAACTATGTACAGCTCAAATGTTTTCAACAATTTCTCTCCAACAAATAGCAAAAAAAAAAACAAACAATGCAGCATTTTTTTTCATTTTGTCATTTTATTTCAGTGGTTCAACATGATCAATATATTGAGACAATAAAACAGCTTGAACACTGTAATTTACATATATGATACAAATGATAATAACATTTCATTCAGGTACATTTCAATAATATTTGTGATACATTTCCATAATATTTGCTGATAATAATTTGTTCACAATATACATGTAAAAACAATTATTTGTCACTGATTATGTTTAAACTTCTGTTATAATGTACTTGTTATATCATTATATAATTATACAATTAAGAACATGTATTCAAATAAATATTTGAAGCATGTATTTTCTGTGTTCCACTTTACTCTTTAAACACAATCCCAGTCCCCAAATTAGTTAGATCCTGATTTTTCCTTTCGTTGGAATTACAACCTGGTACACAACAGGTCTTAGTCATTTTACATACGATTGCTTGTTTTCCCCCAAACAAATATGGCGGCCGTGTTGCGATGATTGTCACGTGACAATTACCCGGATGTCCGACTGCAAGAATAATGTGTCCGGTAGGTAGGCCTACTGGAATTCGACCAATCAACACTGGGTGTAATGTGTCCGGTAGGTACTGATATTCGACCAATCAACACTCGGTATAATGTGTCCGGTAGTTACTGGTATTCGACCAATCAACACTCAGTATAATGTGTCCGGTAGGTACTGGTATTCAACCAATCAACACTCAGTATAATGTGTCTGGTAGGTACTGATGTTCAACCAATCAAAACTGGGTATAATGTGTCCGGTAGGTACTGGTATTCGGACAATCAACACTGGGTATAATGTATCCGGTAGGTTTTAATCGAATTAACACTGAGTAAAAGTTATACAGCAGGTTTTGGTCCAATTAACACACAATAAAAATGTATCCATCAGGTTTTGATCCAATTAACACACGATGGTGTGGTGTGTTGTTGGTGATTTTTAACGTAGCTTTAACAATTTTTCAGTCATATCACTACGATGTCTGCAGTGTGGCAGTTTATAGTGATGTCTAGCACTGGGGCATCATTCTGCAGTCATGTAGCATGATGTCCCACCCAGTCACATTATCCTGACACCAGGCCGACCAGTCCTAACACTAACCTCTTAATGCTGAGCGTCAAGCGAGGCAGCTGTTAGTACCATTTTTGTAAGTCTTTGGTATGACTCGACCGGGGATCGAACCCACGACCTCTCGCATCCGAGGCGGACGCTCTAACCACTAGGCCACCGGAGCGGTTTAACACACGATAAAAATGTATCCAGTAGGTTTTGGTCCAATTAACACTTGGTAAGAATTTATCCAGTTGGTTTGGTTATAATTGGAACTGATACAATGAACGCACATAAAGAGGAACAACTTTGCCTGGAACATCTTAGATTGTCTAAGTGGTTAGAGCGTCCGAGGCGGAAAACTCGGGTTCGAACCCAAGCCGAGTCATACCAAAGTCATCTAAAAGTGGTACTAACAGCCGCCTCGCTTTAGACTCAGCATAAGCAGGTTAGTAGTAGGACTGGTTGGCCTGGTGTCAGGATAATTTGACTGGATGAGACATAATACCACATAATGCCCCTGCGCCAGACATCCCTATAAACTACCACATTGCAGAAATCGTATTTATATGACTGAAAAACCAACCCACCAAAAAAAACAAACTAATTTTGATTGTTAACCTTCTACTTTTTGCTGTTACTGTTTATGTTTTTGCATCTTTCTTTGTAAAATTGAACAACCTAAGATAAATAATGTGTATTCTTTCGAACTGTATTAGACTTGGCATTCTAAATATTCAATATTTACGTTTCTTTCACTATTATTTAAATTTTGTTTTCTGAGGAACACGCTCCGTACACGCATAAGGACCAATAGGAATGTAAGCTGTTGGACGTATACACCAGCGTGTGCTTACTATGTAATAGGTCGAGATCCGCCACATTTGGGTTATTATTGGTGATCGTTTGTGATAGTGGCGACGGGTCGTGGGTGAGGGTATTGGATGAAAAATGTTCATAGTGAAATTCTAGTAATTTAAATATTTTTTGAATTTCTCTCCAAACATAAATCATTGTTTATTTTCCTTTTTTATCAGGACTTTATAAATAAAAAATCCAATAACTATTCTTTGTGTCTTATATAATAAGCCAGTAACAGGAAATGATTCAGTTATTGCTAACAACACATAACGTAAAGACTTAATGCTATTTTTAATGCTATTTTTAGTTTCTTTAAAGTTCACTTTCCAACAATCACGTGACAAATATAAACAACAGTAGTTATACCAATATCCCTGTAGCAGTTGGTATTGATCAGCGAAATATAAATTGATTTTATATATGCTCGTAAGTTTATAATTTTGGTCACAGACGATAGCGTTATGTTCACAGTGAGTTACATTAAATTTTATCGAAAACCGAAAACTACGAGTAATTGAA
Organism: Potamilus streckersoni; assembly: GCA_016746295.1. Lineage (NCBI taxonomy): Eukaryota > Metazoa > Mollusca > Bivalvia > Unionida > Unionidae > Potamilus > Potamilus streckersoni. The sequence goes on along the minus strand of JAEAOA010002130.1, from coordinate 1,566,579 downwards.
ATAAGATATGTGCAACACCTATATTTTAATTAAGTTTATGTATATCTTGGATTCTGTCACAAGACATCGATTCCTGTTCACCACAATACGTTTTCTTATCTCTTTCTGTGTTTGTATACGTGTGCCTGTGTGCTCACGTGCATAAGTGCCTCATGCGATAAATGTGTGTGTGTGTGTGTGCGCGCGCGCTGGATTTTTAACGTAGCTCTAACTGTTTTTCAGTCATATCGCTAAAATATCTGCAGTGTGGCAGTTTATATGATGTCTAGCAATGGCGCATCATGCCGCAGACATGTAGCATGATGTCCCATCCAGTTACATTATCCTGACACTAAACGAACCATTCCTAACACTAACCTCTTAATGTTAAGCGCCAAGCAAGGAAGCTGTTAGTACCATTTTTTAAAAAGGTATTTGGTACGAATTGGCCGGGTATTGAACCCATGTCCTGCCACATCTGAGGCGGACGCTCTAGCCACTAGGCCACCGGAGCAGTCTGATGCGATAAATCCAATGCGCTCTTTCCATTCGGGTTGTAACTTTCTTTTGTTCATTCTAAGTTTGTGTATCACTGACTGACCATATACCACCCTTCCCCCTTGTTAAATTTCAGTAAATATTTGTAAATTGCATTTGCGTATGAGCACACTATTAAAAGAATGCATAACATAGAACTATACAATTAATTAAACTAGAATAAGTAAATGACTTGCCAGCTAATGATAAGATGCAAAGGAATGCCACCATTTTGAAACGAAGAAGACAGCATTCTCTCGAATGAAACTTGCCCTTGCCAGTCAAAACGAAATGATAACAGACAGACTAAATATTAATGAATGAATGAATGAATGAATGAATGAATGAATGAATGAATGAATGAATGAATGAATGAATGAATGAAAGATCGAACGAACAAACGAGTGAATTAATTAATGAATTAATTAGTGGGTGATTGGATGGATGAAAACATTTTCATTATTTATAAATTGATCACGATTTCTAACAATTCCTTCACGAAAGACACTATTACGGAGAGGGCAGCCCTGTTTCGAAAGTTTCGTTGGCAATAAGGAAGAGTTGTTTGTTATTCCCCCCCCAAAAAAAAAAAAAATAAAAAAAAAAATCGGGGGATGAAGGAAAGTAACGACTTTCATTTTATTGAGGTAACCAAATCATTTTTTGTCATTTAAAACAGATCGTGCAATTATCTTAAAATCATTCCGTTATTGGTAAAAGATAATTTCTAAATAATGAAAAGATTTTTAAGAAATACGTGCTCTTTAGTAAATTAAAGGTCTTAAATTTATTTTTAATTTTTTTTTTTTATATTTCTTATCTTTAAAATATAAATTTAATAATAAAGACAAGATGTTTACTGTTTAGATTATTTTGTATTTCGACAAGATTTTATCGAGAAAAATAAAAAAACAGACCCTAAACATTTCTTTACATATATATGGTTTATTATTGTGGTTTCGTATACAATAAACAAAAGATCGAACATTGTTTTGAGCCCATCTTAGTTCTCAAGGCAAATGCCACTCGCATCACTATCTTCTTTGAAAAATATTCATAATTG